>VXBQ01006672.1:412207-576206 GCA_013400175.1 Phainopepla nitens
TTTCCCTTTCCTCTTCTTTCCTTCCCTTTCCTTCCCTTTTCCCTTTCCTCTTCTTTCCTTCTCTTTTCCTTCTCCCTCTCCTCTTCCTCCTCCTCCTCCTTTTCCTTCTCTTTTTTCTCTCTTTTTAAAATTTTTGTCTCATTTTTCCTTTTCCTGTTTCTTTCTCGTCCTCTTCAGGAGCTGGGAAGGACCACAAACACTCTCATGGCTTCACAGGGTGGCCAGTCACTCCTGTTTGTAGTGGATATTTTCTGCATAGAATTAGTAGTAGAATTCCCACAAGACAGGCACAGCTGAATAGACATAAAACTTCTTCTAAACAACTAATGAGATTTTAAACAAACAATGGAATTTCAAGACAGCTGTTTGAGATGATAGGGAATTGTTGGACTTTCACCTGAAGTAAAGCAAATCAAGAGTAATTATATTTGTCTTGTCAAAGGAGGGAGGAAGTTTTAGAGGTGGAAAACTGATACTTGAAAACTCTTCTAAAGATATTGGTCTTGGCTGGTTGCCATGGTTTGGAGAATCTGCAAGTAACTGTCCACACTATTAATTAAATAGAAGTTTGTGAATTTTATTCTACTGGGAATTTGCTATAAAAGTAATGTTTTGAGGCTTTGTAATGATGTCCCAGTTGGACACTGCTTCCATGAGACACATGACTCATGAGAAAATGAAATCCCACACAGTTCAAGGGAAGGCAGAGATGAAGAGCCCTGTTCAGCAGAAGAAACCAAACAGCAGAGAAACAGAATTTTTCCCAGAGGAATTCTGTAAACAGCTGCATCTGCTCAGGATTGTTTACTCTGGTTTATGTGGTTTTGTCCTGGCTACCAGAGATGCCACAGGGATGTACAGTGGCAGATGAGCTCTGAACAAACCATTCAAACAGAATTCAGTTTAGTTCTGCCTTCCCTTGGATGTCAGTGTTTCTCTGGACTTCTCAGCTTGCAGAACCATGAGACAGCTCTCCTGCAGCTCATCTGGGGGCATTTCTGCTTCCAGTCACCACCAGGAAATGCAAAGGCACATGGAATTGAAAGCTGGTTTGAGTATGATTGTACCATCTTGATTTGCTCTGGAGTCAGCTCGTACTTTATCTTACATTGCCAGTTGCCTTGTGCTTTGCTGTGCCACTTCAACAGTGTCAAAGCAATGCCTGAAGTCACTGTCTGTCTGTCAAAGCCCTGGTCAGTGGCCAGCATTAGCCTTAGTCCCAAAGCCTGCTCTGTGCTCTGTTGACTAAGCTCAGAGTCAGCCAGCTCTGGTCTGGGCACACGCCATGGGACTGGGGCCTGTGGCAGAGTCATTGCATGATGCAGCTCTGGCTCCTGGGGCCAGGGAGCTTGGAGAGCAGATGTGGGGCAATGGGGAATGTTAGAGAACAGGATTTCATGCAGAATTGGGACCCACAGTGAGGTCAGTAGGACCAGGCCAGTGACTGTCCCCCTGTGCTGGGCACTGGTGAGGCCTCACCTCAAATCCTGGGGTCAGTTTTGGGCTCCTCATGACAAGAGAGACCCTGAGGGGCTGGAGCATCTCAGGGGAATGGAACAGAGCTGGGGAGGGTCTGAAGCCCCAGGAGCAGCTGAGGGAGCTGGGAAATGGTTCAGTTGAAAAGGAGGCTCAGGGGGGGACCTCATGGCTCTGCACAACTCCCTGCCAGGAGGAGACAGCCGAGGGGATCAGGCTCTGCTCCCAGGGAACAGGAGGATAACAAATGGCCTCAAGTTGCTCAAGGGCAGGTTACATTGGGAAAAATTCTTCACTGAAAGAGTTGCAAAGCATTGGAACAGGCTGCCCATATCAGTGGTGGTATCACTGTCCCTGGAAGTGTTCAGGTGTGTGGATGTGGCACCTGAGGACAGGGTTTAGTGTTGGCCTTGGCATTGCTGGTTGGATCCAATGATCTTAGAGGGCTTTTCCAACCTAAGTGATGCTGTGATTTTATACAGGCAGAATGGAGCAACAAAAAATGTCTGTGTAGAAACTTTGGAGTTTACAGTTCTGTGCTCTGGAATGTTTCACCAGTCAGGACACCTCTAGTCATGACTCAGCTGCCGTGCCCATTCATTAGAGATCCCTGGATAGGGAAAGAATCGTGAGCCACACAAATATTTGGAGCTGTTAACATCCACACACTGCTATTTTTTCATAATAACAAGGACCCCAGGGAGGCCAAACTCTGACTACAGGGAACCTTGACAGAAAGCTCACAGCTTGGAGTTGTGGGCTGGTTTTATTTCCCCACCAGTGCAGTGAAAACAATTGATCTGGTGGATAGATGGAGGAGCACGGCAGAGCTGCTGCTCACAGCTCTGTCAGAGCAAACAGCAGCCGCCAGCACTCCGTGTGTGTGTCCCTACAGCAGGGCAGCTATTCTGGGTTTCCTCCTCTCCTCAGGGGATGTGAGCCAGGCACGGGGGGCGAGAGAAGGGGACCTGCCCTGCCCTGCCCTGCCCTGCCCCGCGGAGCAGCGTGCCAGGCTGGGGCTGGGGCTGCGCCCGCCTGCCTTGGAGCAGCGGCAGGTGTTAAATAGTAACAGATGTTAATATTGACAAACTGAAGTGGCTAAATGTGGAAATACAGCCCTGCTGAGACGTGTGAAGTGAGGCAATGACCTTCACACGTTACAGATCGAGTCAATAAAAGGAGCTGGGCTGGAGTGGGGTGATGTGTGTGCACGGGGCTGGCTGGCGTGGGATGAATTCCTGTGTCCCAGGGATGGAGAGGTGTCCTAAAGAGGTGACAAACACCAAAAACCCCAGACCCCTGCACACCTATTTACAGCACCCAGTGACCGTGGGAACCTTGTGTGTGTCCTCCAGCCCCATTTCAGTGACACAGGGAAGAGGCAGCTCTGTCAAACACTGGGTCCCTCTGTGGCTTTAGCCCCTTCTATCCACATTTGCTCTTCTGTTTAAACAGATCAAGGACACAGATGTACACTCTGTTCATGCTGCCACAGAAGCTTTTTTATTAATGTGTTTTATATCAGACCTCAATGTTTTTAGGGTCACAGCCTGCCTTTTGTGAGTTTAGCCAGGAAATACAGTGGGCCAAGGATTTGATCTCAGTTTGGGAGAGACAAAGGAGATGCAGAAGGAGATGCTGCATTAAAGAGAGATGGGGAATTTTAGGAGCTGCCCTGTATCTAGTCCACTCTCTGTTTCAGCTGGTGTTTATCCCTTGAATGACCCTGACCCTCAAAGTCAGCCACAGGAGCCTCCACCAGCCTGTGCTGGGACCTCAGATCTGGGGAAGCAACACGGTGATGAAACCCCCTTCATGCTCCTTGCTTCCATCTCACAGGCCCTAACTCACTGAGGGGAAGATTTCCTGACTGATGGGAAGGGATGCTCCACGTGCCAGGTTTTTCCTAATATATGCCTTTGACTGGAATCCAGTTTTACAGCCAACATTGAAGCTGTTGATTTAAACATGCTGGGCTTTTTTTTTTTCCCCCTCTGTTCTGGGCATTCAGCAATATTTGCACCAAGCCCAGGCCGGGCAGTGCTGCATTGGGGGATTCATAACTCAAGGCATCCCTTGGGCCAAGCAGCCTGAGATGTTTTTAACTGGCACCAGCTCCCATGGCAGCAGCAGGCACAGAGATCACAGCCAGGAGACAGCATGGTGATGTTCAGTGACAATATTAGTGGTGGGAATCAGCTTCAATTTTCCACTTTCCATTTCTCTGCAGATCAAAAGTGAATAAGCACCATCTTCATTAGCAAGGCAAATACCTCAACGTGCAAACAGGGGCGATTCCCTTTCCTTCTGCAGTGCAGAGCAGGAGATAAGCACACATCAAAGGGGGAGCTACTGATTGCTGTGAAAGGATCCCAGTCCGAACTGGAAGGCTCCTGCACAGGGCTCAATCCCACCTGACAGGTGTCAAGTGGAAATCATGAGTTTTGCTGGTGTTTGCTGATGTCAGTGGGATGTTTTGTGTTAGTGTTGCTCAGGCCCAACAACTGCAGTTTTCATTTGTAGATGAAATAATAGCTATGATAACCAGAGCTCAGCCCTAGCCTGCATAATTCCACTCCTCTCAAAATCATGCTTCCAGGCTCCCTTGAGAGAGCTTGGCAGGCTCAGAGTATGACTCATTGCCCTCCCAAAATGACTGATGGGATGAATCACCCATTGACTGGGGAGGATGTCTCTCCTCAGGTAGCTCAGGCAGGATGTCTGGCACTGAGATGTCAGTGGTAGGTGACCTCAGAATTCTCTTTGGTTCTTGCTCCTTGGTGAGCCAGGCTTGTTTTAGGACATCTTTGAAGTTCCCTTTCCTAAATCAGTGGCAGATTAGTTGGATACATGGAGCAGCAAACTGCAGCATTTTGAGCTGACAGAGATCCTGTGGGCAGACTCTACTGTGAGGGAAGGGGATTTTCAGCTGCCCTGTCCCCACTGAGCTGTCACAGTCCTTCACCTGCTCCAAAGCACCCAGAACCAGTTGGGCTCAGCCAGGGCTTGGGGTGGAACCTGCCTGTGGGCAGGGGCTGCACTGGGAACAGTCATGAACAGAGCAGGGTGATGGTTTCTAAAACCTCCCTGGTTTTGCAAGCCCATCTATCTGAACCTTTCATTCCTGCCACAGGCAAGGGAATTCACATTTGCAGTCGTGATACCCAGAGCTGGTCAACTACTTGTTTTCCTTCCTGAGATCTTCCAATACAGACTTTAAAGGACGGCTCAGCCTGTTTGCAGTGATGGAAGCTACAGCACAGTAACAAGTTTTCCAGCATGCCCTCACCTGTGAGGTGAGGCAGGGCAAGGCATGGGGAGCTGGCAGCTGTTTTCCACCACGTCACCATTCCTGTGAGAAGCTGTAGGGAGAAGAACATTTGCACCAGGTCAGAGGTACCAGCAGCTCCTGAGTGCTTCCCTACCAAGCTTCCAAGGCAAGGTGTCCTCCACATTTGCTCTGTTTGAACCCTCAGAATTGCTGAGATTGCTGGAAATAAGACCTCCAAAGGATGAAAGCCTGTGGACTTCAGGACAGACAGGAGTTCAAATGGGCTGCACTTTTTTTTAAGAATTATGCAGAATCTGAACTTCGATTAGCTGGCTTTGTATTTCCAGAGCACTAAAAGCAAGGTGAATTCTGGCTTGGTAATTTTTTAAGCTTGTTTTCTCATCAGAGGGTTTTAGCATTAACCTATAAGCAATGCAACTTTTAATGTGATGACACAGACAGCTTCAAGTTGGTAGAGGTCAGTTCTCAAGGATTTTAGCCTGCAGGAGCCTACTGATTTTTAATGGGAGTCACACAGCTAAATCCCTGCATATGGTCTTGAAATTCATTCCATAAAGCCAGAGTCTTTCCAAGCCTTCCTTTCAGCTAACGTCATTACAAATACTTGAATGACTTTTGGAGATCATGTAGGATATATCACTGGTCAAAATTAGTTAGAAACAAATTGACATGCTCTTGCATCTGGGGAACGACTGGCTTTTCTTTGGGGTTTGTTTTTTTTTTTTTTAATTTGTGATTAAATTATTTGCTCTGAAAGTTGATTGGTATTGACAAGGAGTACATTTTCCTTCCACTGAATACAATTTTTCCTTTACTTTATGAATCAGGGATGAAAAATTTACCACTTTGATACTAAGGTGAAAAAACCTGTAAGTTTAAAGTTAGTGAGTTTGAAGCTTTTAAAGAGTGCAGTGTTGTGGTCAGCACCTCTGGACCTTACGCAGAGTTTCAGGGAAAACCTGACTTCCAGAGAAGACCGTAAATAGAGGGGTTTTCTTGGGGAACTTTTTATAGGAACTCCCTCAAATGCAGTTTAGAGAATGCACCTTGCTCTGACAGCTGCAGCATAACCTGCTCAAAGCCCCTAAGTGACCAAGGAGCCCAAGATCTATTAGCTCAACATGTGAAATGGTTATCCAGCCTTACTGCCAAAATGTAGGGCATTCATTTTCCTGGATCACTGAGCTAAATGATTTTTCTTAGCTCAGACCTAGGGGCAGAAACACGGGCTCTTGGCTCCCAGTCCAGTGCTCTAAATATTTCTCCTTTGTCAGAGAGATGAGCAGCAAATAAATTCACACAAGCCCTTGACAGGAAAGCATGTGTGGTGGGAGGAGGTAGTGCCAGATACTGCATACTTAATTCAATTAAGGAGTTAGTGTCTGTTTATAGTTAATGGGGATTTAAGGATACATTCCTCAAATGTGCTCTGAATTACCCCCTAGAGAAGCCCTTCCCTCTCCTAATCTGGGACTGAGGTGTCTAAAACCTTGTACATCTTCTCTGAGTCCACAAATCAGCCTGGACAGTCTCTTCTCTGGTGATATTATCTGTGCCAGAGCAAACTATTTCACTGACAGCTTTTGCCCAGGGGGCCATGGATTACTTCCAGCTGTAGGTATTTCCTTCTGCAGAAATTGCCACCTACTTCTAGCCACAAGGAAACCTGGTTGATGTCTTTCACTCCTGACATCTGCTAAAATACAATCCTGGGAGGCTGGGACCAAGCTCACAGTGCACAGTTAGTCCTGGCTAGGCCAGGCTTTCCCTTTCATGCAGTGAAATGACCCATATTGTAATTCTGCTTCAGCTGGGGGAGCACAGGGGATGGAGTGGGGGAAGGAGGGGGCGGTGGATAGAGCCCAAGGGTGTCTCCAGCTTTGTCTTGCCACAGTGCCCAGGGTTGGGAGAGAGAGAGTGTCTGCAGAGGGTTTTGTCAGGTGAACACATCAAGGTGTCTGTGCCCTTCCCAGTTAGGGGTTGTTTACCTTCAGGTTCTAAAATTGCGGCCTAACTTTTGGCTAGTAGGATTATCTGTTTATTTCTCTCCATTTGAAAAGTCAGTTTCTATATAGTGATGTGAAGTGGCGTTGCTTTTGCTAAACTGAGCATTGCTTCCTCTCGTGTTCAGTGCTTCTGAAGGTTGCAAGTTTGAGCTTTCGGTCTGGGCTGTGCAGAAGGTTGGGTTATTTGCCTGACTCATGGCTTTCATGGACATGTTGCCATTAGGCTGGTGCTGCCCTCTCATCTCTGGCTTTCCTGAGCCCAGACAGCAGCAGAGCTGCTGGAGCCCCCCTGCTCAGCTGCCTGCCCTGCTTTCTGTGTTGCCTGATGCTAATGTAGCTCTAATTAACTTGAGCTCTGGGAGTTTGTGTCGTGGGTGGGTGCTGCTCCCATGGGGTTTGTTGGTGTTGGGAGGCAGCTGCACAAAGCAGTGGCAGCTGTGGCTCAGAGCAGCCCTCTGAGCTTCTGCATCACCTGCACCAAGCCCTGCAGTTACTTTTCCCAGCAAGGCTTTTTAGGATGAAAGGAGTTTTGGGTTTGTTTTATTTTTCATCCCAAGAAATTAACTTTTCCATGAATAAGGAAAATACTTCTTTAGAAGTTCTGTTTTTCAGCTCCTAAATTTTTTATATCTATTCACATAACAGCTGAGCCGCTCTTCTGTACTGAGGTCTGCTTCACTGTGCCTGTTTCTCAGGGGCACCAAATCTGTCTTGCATTAAAATCTAGTTCCTGCATTATTTTAACTTAGCCTTTTAGAAGGTGGTTCATTTCTAGTGGCAGGTGTAACAAGTCTGTGTTTCCTGCCAGCTCTGGCCCATGCTCCCTGATGATGCTGAGCTGGGCTGGATCAGGCTCTCCTCCTGCCTTTCTTGGGGCTGGTACTACCCCTTCCTCCCCTGTGAGAGCAAATCTTTCCTTGTGCTCACTTCAAAGTGACCCTCCCTGGGATCTCCAGGCAGCAGGCACTGCAGCAGCGCTGCACCCTGACATTGATAAACCACAACATATTGTTTAACATATTGTTCCCAGTCCAACATATTGTTCGCATTCATCATGGAAGCAATCAGTACAGACCATTTTATTGCAAACCTGTTTCCTGGTGCTCATCATTAGGTCATTAACCTTAACAATGTCAACATGTTCTCAGTATGCAGTTTAATTGGAGAGCAGTGCAGAGCATTGCACAGGCTGTGCCACATACGGGGCACGGTTTAGGAGTAACAGCAATGCTGCACCAGCACGGCACTGCTGAGAAATGAAGTCAGGTTTGGACAGAGGATGCAAATGAAAGAGTAATGTAGCTGTACTTTGGGGGACTCAAAGAACCTCTGAGCAGAACCATAATTTCCTGTGAGCACCAGGTGAAGGTTTTCATTTTACAGTATCCAACTCCAGGTACTGTTTTTGTAGGTTTGTTTCCTGTGGTGCCTTTGCCAGTTTCAAGGAAAAGAGATGGGCAGTCCAGTGACTTTTGCTCCTCTAACTGCAAACACTGATCTTGGCAAGGCTTTCCTCTGAAAATGCTTGTTGAAGTACCAAAGCCCATAGCTCCTGGGGCTAGTTGCTCCCAGGCTATGTGACAGAAATTCAACAAACAACTTGCATGTGGAAGAGCCTCACAGGAGCAAGTAAATTCTTCAGGAAAATAACCTGTTTGTGTACTAAATTTTGGGGCAAGATTTATTTTTCTTACTTTTCTTATAAGACCTGTGTAACCAATTATAAGTTATTATGCTCTCTGTATGAGCTCTGCTTGGTTCTTATGGAGATTATCAGGACACCACCACCTTTCTTAGTGTAGATGGTCAAAGTCACAACCTCATACAAGTGGGGTCAGGTCTTGGCAGTGTCACTTAAATCTTCTCATAATGCTGCTGAGTGCTGATAAGCTGTGGTTTGGGTATTAAGGCTGAAATTTAAGGTACCTGTGGGATCTTCCATTTCTTGTTGATTTTTATTGGCAATTAGGTAGATGTGAACATTTCAGCCTCAAGTTCTGCTGGGTTTTGAGTGCCCTGCAGCAGTTACTTAGGTGATGTCTAATTAACTGCTGTGCACAGGACTGAGAAAATGCATCCCCTTCCCCTCTCTGCTCCATGTGAAACCACAACTTGCCCAGCATTGCAAAGCCAAGGGCCAGGTTTGAGCTGCAGGAAAGGAAGAGGTGTGACAGATCTTTAGGAGATTCTCTTCTGTTTCCTCCTCCTTTCCTGTGAAACACAAGTCCTGTTTCCTACCAGCCTGTCCTGTTTCTGTTGTCTCATATTTTTGTACTTTAGCACAGAGCACTGCTGTGCCTTGACAAGAAGGTCCAGAGGTCTGATTGACACCCTGTTTCTTCCCCATTACAAAATAAACCAATTTCTTCAGCTTTGCACAATATTCTTTTGAAAACAGGTATTGATCTATGCAAGTCTGTAGAGTGAGTAATCAGTATCCACCAGTTTGGGGAGAATAAATAAATCAAGGGACAGGAAATGATGGATGAGAATACCATTGAGTGCTTTTTGAACTGATGCTTTGTTCTGGCTGCTCAGCTCCTGAAAGGGTGGGCTGGATTTTGTAGCAGCAAACTGATGTGAAAGCTTTACCAACTTCAAATTAACCCAGTGGTTAGATACTACAGAGTGATTTTGAACTAGTGATGCTTCCCTAGGCTGACTGTTTCAGTTAAAGACAATAGCTCCTGAAGAGGGAAAGGCTTCCCTTCCTCTCACTGTGGCATTTATAAAGTGTAATCAAGCTTAGTGGTTTGACATTTGTATCTACCTGAGCCTGTCTGCATGGATCATTCAGAGCCAGGTTGGAGGGCAACACAAAGGACTTTATCAGCATGGCAACACTGGAGTGCTGCAGTCCTGTAAGTCCAGAGAAGCTGCTGCCCTTATCTTTCTCTAAATTCACTGTGCACCTCACACAGAATTTGCACAAAGCCCATCCAGCCTAAAACACAGCCTCAGTGGAAAGCAAGAGCTTTCTGTGGGTCTTGTGCACGGGGAAGCATCCAGCTGTGGGGCTGGGGAACAATGTGCTGTGGCTGCAGATCAGGAATCTCCCTTTTGGCTTGCAACTGCCAGAATCAGCAATCTCCCCCCCCAATGCCTCCTGTCTCATCCCACCCTTGCTGGCCGGATCCAGTCCCAAAGCACTCCTGGCTGGTCCTGCTGAGCTCAGTCTGGAATCTGAGAGCCTCTGCATGAGGGCAAGAGCTGCTCCAACCCACGACACAACAAGCCCTCTTCATCCTCAGCCCACTCCCCTACACCTTTGGGATATGAAAACCTTCTAGGGAGCCAATTACCATTATTTAATCTATAATTAAAAGACCAGATGACAATCTTGCAGACAACATGGCCTGTCTAAGCTGGCCTGAGCTTTCTCTGGAGCAGTGGCACAGGGAAGCAGCTGTCCTCTGAACACAGACAGGTCACCAGAGAGATGGAGGAGAAACAGGGGCCCTTCAGGTGCAATTTCAAGCAAATGAGAACAGCCCAGGAGAGGTGGGGAGGAGGGGCATTCTACTGATCAGGCTGCACAGCCCACTGAAATCCAACACGGCTGCTTCAAGGATTGACCTTGTTTCGAAAGCAGAAGAGTTTGGAAAAGTCTGTTTGATGGGAATGGAGAGAAAATCAGGCCATGCTTTCAAAGTAATGTGTTCTTTCTCTCCCCATCCATTGAATGTAGTTTCTTGAATAGACTTTGGCTGTCATTTCCTGAATGCTCAGGGAGCAGCTGGCCTGAGGTTTTTATCTGTATTAGCAGAGATCAAATAGGATGAGTGTAACTGTGGCGTGGCTGGGGAGAGGAGAAGGGCTGGAACATGCCACGTGCTGTGTGCGTTGTTCCCGTGAAGGCACCCCTGCCATTTAAAGAAATAAACAGGCTGCAGAAAACTCAGCTCAATCAGCTGCTAAACGTGGCCTGACAGCCAGCCTTCAGAGACACCTCCTCCAGCACCAGACTTGGGCTGAATCAGCAGTTTTTGCCCTGTGAGAGGCCTGGCTTCCCATGTGCATCAGCAGAGGGGTGGAAGGGTGGACACACTGCCGTGCTTGAGCTGCCTTGGCTTGAGGGCACAGTGTAAAAACTCTCTGAGTACCTGCAGTGCCTGGTGGGGAGGCAACTGTTTGAGCTGAAGACCCTCGGCAGAGGCGCTTGTGTGTCTGAACTGACATTAGCTGCCCAAGACTGATGTTGTGAAAGAAAGTAGCAGTAGTAAGTGAAAAAGGGTTGGGCTGGTGTCCACTAGGATAAAGAGAAGAGATCTGGAGGGAGGTGGAAGCTGGGAAGGTGAATGGAGGAAATGGCAGGGCAGAAATCAGAGACTCAGCTTATTGGCCTTGGCCAAGGTGAATAAGTTGAATAAACATTTGCTAATTTAAGGAACAAAACAGTGGTTTTAGGCACTGAGTTCTAGATATTGATGTCTAAAAGGAAGCCCTGTGCCTTCAATGTCACTGTCACACCTACACTGTTTCCAGCCTGACATGGTGATAACATTTTATGACTGTTGAATTTTGTACTTGGTTTGTATGCCCAGGTTTTGGTGGCAGAAGGGCTACAAGGGTGGCTTCTCTGAGAAGCTGCTGGAAGCTTTCTCCATGTCCAGCAAAGCCAATCCCAGGGTGCCCCAGGATGGACGTGCCACTGGCCAAGGCTGGGCCAGTTAGAAATGGTGGTAATGCCTCTGTGATAACAGATCTGAGAAGGAAAAAAGGAAATTATTGAGAGCAGCCAGAGAGGACAAGAGTGAGAATATGTGGGAGGAACAGCACAGCCAGGGCAGTGCAGGAGCAGGGACAGGAGCTGCTGCAGGTGCCAGAGCTGAGATTCCCTGCAGCAGTGTGCAGCCCATGCAGGGGCAGCTGTGCCCTGCAGCCACGGAGGGCAGGGGGGCAGAGATCCACTGCAGCCCCTGCAGGAGCCCAGGCCAGAGCAGGAGGTGCCTGGAGGAGGCTGAGAGCCCCTGGGAAGCCGTGCTGGAGCAGGGCCTGGGGATCCATGGAGAGAGGTTTCCTGTGGGACTTGTGACCCTGTCAGGGACCCACCCTGGAGCGGGCTGTGNNNGAGGAGGTGGAGCTGGGAAGGAGGAAGAGGTGTGGAGCAGGTATTTTTATGGTTTGTTTTACTTCTCATCATCCTGCTCTGATTTTGTTAGTAACAAATTCAATTAATAACTCCAAGCTTGTTTAACCCATGATGAGTGATCTCTCCTGGTCCTTACCTTAAACCATGAACCTTCTGTTATATTTTCTCTTCCCTGTCCAGCTGTGGAGGGGAGTGACAGAGTAGCTTTGGTGGGTGCCTGGCAGACAGCCAGTGTCAACCCACTATACATTTCCATCAAACAATGCCCAAAATATATTTAAAATAAAGACTCTAAAACCTCTTCAGTAAGTCCAGCCTGGTAAAATTTAAAAAGTGTGCTCTAGAGAGATCATAGTGGAATCTTGAACAGCATCATCCCCACAGACAGGCACTGTGGGGAATCTGATGGTTTATTTATTTCTGTGTGACTCGGGGTGCCTTGCTGTGTGCTGAGCAGCTCCTCACAGCCTGGGGGCTGGGCAGGCCTCTTGGATCTCACTTCAGTTTGTCCAGCCCAGACACCTGAGCTGGCTCCACTCTGGGGTGCTGGTTATGTGAACCTGGAATCAGCTGAAGTGTCTGTAGCTTGCAGGTACAGGAGAAGCACAGCTGGCCGTTTTGATTTGTATATGTTTATGTAAATGCCTCATAAAATATACCCCACTGGGACAAGCCAAAGTCACGCATCATAAAGATCAGCCCCTGTAATGGCTTATTTACAACTGCATTTGCCAAGGTAGTGAAAAAAAATATGCCTGTGTTTATAGAAAATTAATTTCTGCCCCTTCAGTGATCAGCCCTGAGCAAGCAAAAGACCTGAATTATCCCAGTTGCTTCACTCTGGCAGAGAACTGCTCTTCAGAGCCTCCTGCAGTGTAATCTGGTGGGGATGTTTAATCAGAAAACCTTAAAGCAGCAAGGTCCCAATCCAGCCAACTCAGTGCTCCTGCAGCAAGCAGTCCTTCTTCAGTAAAGCACTAAATCACACCTTAATTTTACACCTGTGCAAAACCCAGGTACCAGGCTGGGCTGAAGGAGGTGTGTAGGGCTTTTGCTGAAGAAGAATGGATTTTTGCCTTGGGCTTGAATTAGCATACAAAGAATGAAATGCCTTACGAGGCAGATCAGCAAGGTTATTTAAAACATAAAACAACCCAAGCATGACAGGTCCCACCAAGGGAGGAACAGTTCTTAGTGCCGGTAGATGGTGCTCTGCCAGCTCCCTGTGTGGGTGAATCCACACTCATCCCAGATTTATGCAGCACCCCAAAATTCTCACGGCTTAGTGCTGCTCCCGTGGCAGAGGAGGTGGAGACTTAACTAGGAGTGAACCTTGAACACCTATCTATGTGTAGATATTCTGCAGAAAGCAGCTGGATTTTGTAAGAGTCTTTACATAAGTCTTGCCCTTCAGGTAAGACTTTTGTCCCTAGAATGTAACTGCTGAATGCTGTGAGTAAACCAAACCTGAACTATTTAACTCTGCAGGACTTCTCGGGAATTAAGAAAGAGTAGGTGGAAATCTTGTTCAAACTGAAGCCAGCTATTAATTTGTCTGTAATTCATTAATTATAGGTTTTGTCCTGAAATCTGTTGTAAGATAAGATTGACGCATTTTTTGCTATTTTTTAAAGATTCTGGCAGAGTAGATGGTGGTGTTTTGCCCTGGGCAAAACCACCTTCAGGACAAATACTGCTCCTGCCCCAGCTAACAGCCCTGCTCCCCAGCCAGGATTCTCCCTCACAGTTTGATGCCATCAGAGGCTCCTCTGCAGCTAGGCTGCCCTGGAGCAGGGGCTGAGGGTGTGAGATCTGTTCGGCTAGAGAGGCAAACCCCTGTGCAGTGGCTGCTGATGGAAGCAGGGCTTCCATCTGTCCCTTGGTCGCCAAAGATTAATCCCATGAGAGCTGAAGAGCAGCAGATATGGGCAGATGTTCAAATTAAATGTTTTATCTATATGGATCACCCCACCCTGTGTGTTAAATCTAGCCCTGGCTGAGCCCAGTCAATGAAAGAGAAGTCTGTTTTCTTGCCTGTCCCCCTCAAAATTTGAGGAGTTTCCCTGACAAAGTGATGCATAGTTATGGGCTCAGTAAATGGTAGAGTGATTTATGGGTTACACACTGTAAATCAATAAAAAGAATCACAGACATTGACAGCACGTTCACAGCCCATTTCTTTAAATGGAAGGCACTTTTCTATCCTTCCCATTTCAGACTGCTTGGCCCACAGGGAGGTTCCTGCCACTAACGAGTGCTAAGAGAGTCTTTATAAAGCTTGTAAAACCTACATCTTATATAATACTTTTCCTTATATACCCTTTCTTGCTGTATCATCATTTCCAGTCATAGAAAGTACCATGTCCTGCATCCTGGCTTATGTGATTTCCTTCTCCTGGACAGTATATGAACAAAACACATGAAGAATCTCCTGGGTTTTGAGGTCCTCCAGACCAGTGCCTCTGCCTTCCCGGGGTTGGTATAAATCCCAATTACGGTGTGTGAAAAACACATTCACTGTCCTGGTAAAATTTAAAAAGGTTTACTAAAAAGACAATAGGAGACAAACAGAAAGCAAAAGGGTTACAGACGGCCGAGTGCCTTGGGTTCCTACGAAGGAGCACACCCTAACTCAGAAAACACTTCCTTAAATGCATAGACATGTTGTATATTCATAAACCCTCATGCATCATTCAAAACATTCTTTTAGGTTCCCCCCCCCTTTTTTTGTAAATCTTGTATTCCTTATTGCAGTCACTCTCCTGGTGTCCATCGGTCCGGTTTTACTGGTTCTGATAGAGGGCAATCGAAACCCATTCCTTGAGGCTCAGCCGCTTCTCCTCCAAAAATGCAAGGAATCTTCCTGCTTAACCTTCACTGCTCCTTGAATTAGTTCCACGAACAGAAAAGTCTCTTATCCCCTTTTTGTTATACATTACCATTTTACCCAACATTACATATATATATATATATATAAAAAATTTGTTTTGATACTTGCGAAAAGCCAAGAACTTAATATGCCCTTATAACACGGTACATTTCATTTGTGTGAGGTCGGGTGTGTGCTGCAGGTCCTGGGAGCCGCAGGGGAGCCGCAAAGGTGAGAGAATTTCCCCTGGGCAGGAAGCTGTGGGGCTGCCCAGGAGCTCTGTGGCTGCAGCTGGGTTTTGAAGGGAAGGAGGGTCCCCGGAGGGAGCCTCATGCCCTTCCCTCTGTTAGGAGTGTGTGGGCTCAGGGCTGTGCAGGCCAGGTCGCCAGTCGGGACCAGGAGCCTGGGTGCCAGCCAAGTACCATTTCCTTTATTTACATATAGATACCAGTCCTGGAACATGTTTAACTGCTCTGTTGAAATGGGCCATAAATGGGCCATAAAAGTCAGCCATTTAAGTCTGGAGAAGCATTAAGAGACTCTTCAGTGTTGGATGGGTTATAAATAGTCCACAGCCCAGCCAGCTTCCACAAATGCTGGAGTCCTGGATGCTCTGGAAGGCCCCTCCGAATATCTGCTGGCTGCTCCTCCCTAGGGCAGCCACGTAACAACTCCGGACAATTGCACAGGGTTTCTTCAGCCAAGCTCCTAACGCTTACTGGAAGCAGCAGCAGCCAGCAACTTGTTTAAGGTTCCAGGCTAAAAGTTAACGTCTTTTAGAAATTCAGATTTTTTTATTAAAGGTTCGGCTTGCCTTTAAAGACAACAGGTGCGCTTATCCCTTAGGAGCACAGCCTGCGCTTAGACATTCTTTGCATAAGCTGGAGACTTTTCAGAGGGTGCTGGTTCTAACACCAGAAGGGAACTAAACTCCAAATCAGCTCCCCAGCCCCTCTTTCCCCCAGCCCTTCCAGGAAGGGAGGGACAAAAAAGGAGAGACTATAGGTTGAAATAACAAGTTACTTAAAGCACAAAGCAATGGAATAAGACACACACAGTAACAACAGCAGTATTAATAGCAAAGGAATACAAAGGAGAGAAGATGTTTTACCCACAGAAGGGTGTTCACCACCAGGAACAAAAAAGATCACAAGTTGGCCATGCTTCCCAGAAATTGCACCCAGGTAGTCTCCAGAAAAAAAGGGAGTATGGTGGGGGAGCTCCTGTGGCTAATTTCACACCTCCAAGCCCGAAAACAACAGTAATCAGGGACAAACCAGGCCTGGAGGCCGGGTCATCCATGCCGGGGTTGTGCAGCCCCTCCCTGGGCTCAGCTCCTCGCAGTTCTTGTGCTGCTGCTCAGCACTCTGCCGCTCTGGGCGGTGACATCCCTGCTACATGCCTGATGCCTTAAGTTGTAGATTTCAGGTTTTTCAGATTCCGTACTGAATTGGTGTGTGACTCTGAACTCCATATAAAGTGTTAGCAAGTTCTCCTCACAGTTTAGTTAGCCAAAAGAATCCTTTTCCAGCCCAGAACCAAGGACACCGTGGCAGCTTCAGGCCCAAAAAGTGCAAACAACAGGGAATTAAAGAGAGCAATCTGGGAGGATGGGACTGCATCACCTGGAGCTGGAATTGGACAATTAACCCAAATATGTGAATGGACCAAAACTTATAAAAGTGTGAAAATTCGTGACCCAGAGTCCATCTTGGGTCCATCTTGGGTCCATCTTGGGTGTAGCCTTGGCCAGGCTCTTGCACTGCCCAAGGTGGATCCATTGAAGGGCTTTTAATAAATTCCTACTTTATTCCTTTAACTCTGTCCAGCCTCTGTTCCAGGGAGCCTCTTTAGGCATCATGCTGCCCACACACCACCCAGCCCCCTGGCTCAGCTGTGCCTCAGAGCTGTCCCTTCCAGAACCTCGGGCCCAGCTGTGGTCACGCTGGAGAGAAAACGGGAGGAGAGGGAATCAGTGGAAGGCAGAGGGACCAGCCCTGCAGGGGCTGATGGCAGCAGCTCCTCTGCTGGAGTGAGCCAGGCACGATGAACCACTGCTCGTTTTCCCTGCCCAAACCACACCCCAGCAATGCTGTGGGGGGTGTAGAATAAACAACTTGGCCACACTGGCCTGGTGAGATGCACCGTCCTTCTCTGCAACCGGGACACTCAGTCAGGTCACAACTGAAATTTGAGCAGCTTGAGGAAATTTAGTGCCTCACTTGTTTGTTTTGATGAGAGAACAGGATACAGGCTTTGCATGATGGGCATTATCCATTGGATTGCAGCCCCACATACTGCAACCACCACCTCTTTCTTGTGTGCAAAAGTAAATGAAAAATCAGCCCTTATTCTAATTACTCTATGCTAATTGGGCTGCATTCAGGCTTCATTGATGATGCTATTATGCTGCAAGAAAACAAGGGCAGCATATGTACTTACCTTGCTCTACTTATCCTATGATTATTCTCTGTTAGTACAGAAACATCCTAAAGTATCAGCCTGCACACAAATTAGCCCGTGCAATGGACTGCTGGAAGTTCAGGCCTGGAGCACATTCGCTTTCTCTTTTTCAGCATCAAATGCAGTATCAGGGATGCCAAAGCAGCTTGAAGCACTTTTATCTTGTATTGAGCTTAGCTTGTAACAGCATTTGCAGTTGTGTGTTTCCTCACAAGAAAACACTTTTGTATTCCCACTCAATCTATCCTGGTGTCCTTATCTAATAGGATCTCCAATGCAGAGTTTCACCATGGCCTCAGGAAATCATCCTGCTGCCTGGGGAAGCCTCACCATGTGCCTGGCAGCGCTCCTGTGCCTGCACCTGCCAATTAGCTCTAGCTCTTGATGAGGGAGAGGAGGGCATTCCATGCTGGATTGCTCACTCCTGCTTCGGTAACTTGAGCAGAACTTGTTTTCTACTGTAAACTGGACTGAGACATTTGCATATTGTTTTTTTGCAGTAGTATCTAATATGCTGAGAGCTCCTGGAGTCATTACAAAATCATCAGTGCTTGTTCCAGTATGATATATTCTGTTTGTCTAGCTGGCTGTTTTCCTACCATATGTATTTATTGAAGCTGGCTGAGTATCTTATTCTGTGATGTTTTGCTTATTTATTCAAGAATGAGTTCATCAAAATTCAGCCGAGCTTTCTGTCCTCAACATACAGAGATCAAATCGAGCGTTTGAACACACCCATCGCAATAGCAACTGAATGCAAAATTCCATGTGATTCAAAAACTGAATGCAAACTTGATAGGAGCAACGAAAAAAGTCTGCCTGCCCCCAAATCCATCCCTCTGTGAGACTGTAATGACCTCGAGAGGTAAAGGAGGAAATTGCCTCAAGTTGCACCAGAGAAGATTCAAGTTGGATGTTTGGGAAAATAATAACCTCATGGAAAGGGTTGTCAAGCACTGGAGCAGGCTGCCAATGGAAATGGGTGAGTCACCATTCCTAGGAGTGTTCAGAATATGTGTAGATGTGGCACCTGGGGACACGGTTTAATGGTGACATGATAGTGGTGCCACGGTGACAGTCGGACTTCATGATCTTAAAAATCTATTCCAACCTTGACAATTCTATGATTTCTCCCTTTAAGGCACCTGGTAACTCAAGCCACACTCCAGTGGGACTCCCTGGGGAGTTTCTAGCAGGTGCCTGTCTCAGGGCCCATCAATGAGTAAAGTGGCCATGATATCATGTTCGATATTGTGGTCTCATCAGGGAGACTGATTTGTGTTGCATTAAGCAAGAAAGGGTTGCTAATATCCACTGAGGTTTACATGGGAAAATTTAAAGCCTATTCCAGTATATTAAATGAGACTGAAAAGCTTTGATCAATAATTTCCCTTGTATGAAAAATAAGACATGAAAATGAAGGTAGATTGATTCAAAATACTTAATGCCAGATACCAGCTGATGGAAGTACCTTGTAAATAGCATTTTGTACAGCTGCCAATGAATTAGTTTAAATTGTGAGGGTGATTGAAATGTGTTTTATAATGTTCATGTCCAGTTTAGTGTCCATTTACAAAATTTAGAAGAATATGAAATCCCCAAGGAGTAAGTGAACAGCCAGCAAAACCCAGAGTAGCAAGCAGGGGTAGCTTGCAAATGAGATCTTGGAGTGTTTTATTAAACAAAAAAGCCAGAGTTCTTTACAAACAAGAAGAATCAGTGTGAGTAGTGTTTTAAATTTTAAAACATGTTTTCTGAGTAATTCCTTTTTCATCAACCCTCTATTTTACATGGAGATTATGATCTTTGATGTGGAAAGTGAACTGGATGTGGTTTTTTAAGTAAATTTGGTAATAAAGGAACACTTCCTTGTCTGAACAGCCCTACGCTCGGCTGGGGCGGTTGTTTGTGTGGGACTGTTTTGTATCTCATCACACGGATTTCTGCAGGGATTCAGGGGAATTGTGTTCCTTGGCTGGCTCACTGGGGTAGATGGTGACCTGGGCAGAGGTGTGATGACTCCTGGGGACAGCCCATGGTCCCAGCCAGAAGAGGATGCCCAAAGAGACCTCAGGATTGAGAGCAATCACATCGTCCCTCACAGCCTGTCTCTCCTGTGTGTGCAGAAGAGCCTTGCAGCCTTCCTCCCCTTTCTCAAAGGCTTTTCTGGTTCCGTCTTGCTCTGTGAGCTGTCCCAGGGCTTTTCCCACCAGTGCTTGGGAAGGCTGCAGTGTGGGTCTGCTCCATGTCCTGAGACCACCAGGCACACCAGCAGAGATCCAGAAATCCACACTGCATCCTTGGGGGCTTGGCTTTCATTTAGAAACAGCAGCGAGCACCAATTTTTGCTTGTGTGCTCTTGTGTGTGTATAGTCACCACGGAAAGGGCTCTGCACTCTGCAAATTTGGGTCTTAGCCATTCTGAGAACTTTTTTTTGTGCTGATTTTTTTTCTGCTTTGATGCATTGTGGCACTGCACTGCTGATACTGGAACTGATTGCTGGCTGAAGCCAAGACTTCCTGCAGACAGATCCCACTCGAGCAGTTCTCTGACAAGTGAGTGACAGCCAGACTGCCTGCACAGGGGTCACTTGCACTTTTTGTCCTCCAGTGAGCTCTGAGGGTTTCTAGTTTTTCTTATCTTCTTAATGAATTTAGTAGGAAAGTCTCTGCTTCAAAGTAGAATGCTCTGGGGACAGCTCGCTGCAGCTTTCCCGAGAGGTCTTAAAAAAAAGAGGGATAGTGATTTTTACACAGCTAATAGTGATAGGACAAGGGGAAATGGTTTCAAACCAAAACAGGAGTGATTTAAATTGCCTGTTAGGAAGAAGTTCTTAACTGTGAGGGTGGGCAGGCCCTGGCACAGGTGCCCAGAGCAGCTGGGGCTGCCCCTGGATCCCTGGCAGTGCCCAAGGCCAGGCTGGACAGGGCTTGGAGCAGCCTGGGACAGTGGGAGGTGTCCCTGCCCATGGCAAGGGTGGCACTGGGTGGGCTTCAAGGTCCCAACCCAAACCATTCTGTCATTCTATGAATGTCTTCTTGGGTGGAGCTGGCATTTGTAATAAAGCACTTTAGGTACACTGACACCTTCCTGGTACTCAATCGTATAATCAGGAGGAAAAAGACAGTGTGCAGCTGCTGGTGCTATAAAAGCAATGGCTAATGATGAGTTTTGTCCTCTACTTTAGGATATTTTATTGGAATAGGAAGAAAATGCACCAAGGAGGGGCTGTGGAGTGCCCATGGGGTTTTGCTGATCACTAGAGCCAAAAGAAAAGTGCTAGAAAAGTAATATCTTCTCATGAGTAACAGGAAAACAGGTTTTTTTTTCCTGGTGATTCAGTCCACTAATTAGTTTCCAATACTCAGTGCACAGGATTTTTGCAGGAAATAGGTCTTTCTATTTATAAATTGTTGTTCTATCAAGTCACAATTTTTAATTTGTGGCCTTGAGGATTTTAATTTCCTCCTTGTGAGGTGCATTTTAACTAAACCATGTTCCATCAGCACTGAACAAGCTGCTGCCAAAACTGCTCTTGGTGTCTCAGCCTAGGCCTTTGCGGGGAAGAGGGAAGCTGGAACAGGGCTGAGGCCTCTTTATAGAAATGACCAGAAGACCTTTCCTCCCGTTATGGCTGTTCTGTCTGCCCCTGGAGCCCTTTGGGCTGGCCTCTGTGGCCAGGACTTGCTGTGGTGGCTTTCCCTCAGCTCCTGTTCAATGTGCTGTCAGGAAAATCCATATAATCCAAAGAACTGGCTGGCTCTCCATAGCTGATCATAGAGTCATAGGATATCTTGGGTTGGAAGGGACCCACAAGGATCATCAAAGTCCAGCTTCTGGCCCTGCACAAAATGGGGTTTGGAATCAGGATCTATATTGCAAATCCTTTCTAGGTTTCGGCTGCTGTGGGATTTTCATTTTAACTTGTAAAAAAGTGGCAAGCTTTTTTATCCAGTGTTGATGGTGTAAGTACAAAAATTCAGAGGATATTTCTTCAAAGATCTCATTTTGACTTAAAAAACACAGTCAGCTTCTGCGTCATTCCTCCATATGTTTTTCTTGATACAAGAAACTTGTGATGAAAGTGAAGAGACTTACATTTTTGTCTGGCACTGCTTACTGTGTTTCAAAATCATGTTCAGTATTTGCACACTCAAAATAGGCTCTTTCTGTTCATTCATACTTTTTCTTGGAGGTTATTAAGGGGAATAAGGGATAGAGAATGCCTTTCTGAAAGCTAGGTGCACTGTAGGAGCGTTTGAAATGTTGTTAATGTTCCTACATGTTCCTTGCTGGGGAGAAGCAGGTGAGGATTAATGTGCATTACTCAGGGCATCTGCCTGGCTGAACACATTAATTCACAGAATCACAGACTGGTTTGGGTTGGAAGGGACCTCACAGCTCATCTTATTCCACCACCTGCCATGGGGACACCTTCCACTGTCCCAGGCTGCTCCAAGCCCTGTCTGACCTGGCCTTAAGCACTTCCAGAGATGGGGCAGCCACAGCTGCTCTGGGAAACAAGAGAAGTACTTCATTTAAAGGCTGAGCCACATCCTTGGTATTTCCCAGGACTTGGGATGCTGATTCAGAGTTTTCTGAAGCCACCTGCACAGCACTGGAGGTAATCTCCTAGTAAATCTGCCTGGCTCTGGCCGTGAAGGAGACCAGCAGAGCATTCTGGCTCAGCAGGCATTGGGATGGTGAATGTGGCCGTTGCTTCACTTGCAGAGCCTGGCAGAGCCCTTGGAAATAAAACCCCCATGTGGCTTTACAAACTGAGCAGTGAGAGTGCAGCAGGAGAAATGCAGAGGGGGTTTCCATAGGCACCAGGTCATGACCCTTTGAAAGGAGATGGGTACCCAGGGGATGGAGCCAGAGTCTTGTCAGTGGTGCCAGGCAATGGCACAAGAGGAAACAGGCAGGAACTGATGCCCAGGAAGTTACACACCATCATGAAGAAGAACTTCTTCTCTATGCAGTGACTGAGCTCTGAACAGGCTGCCTAGAGAGGCTGTGGAGTCATCCTCACTGGAGATATTCCAGACCCCTCTGGACAATCCTGTGCCCTGTGCTCTGGTGTGACCCTCCTGGAGCAGGGAGGTGACACCAGTGACCCCCTTGGTCCCTCTCAGCCTGGCCCATTCTGTGATGCTGTGAATGTCTGGCACTGCTTCCCCTATTTCCCAGGAAATACAAGGGTAACTGCAGATGTTGCTGTCGTGGAGGAAGCAGGGCAGAAGCAGGAGGAATTACAGATATGCTTCACTGCCATTGCTCTAAACAGCAAACAAATCAGCACTAATCAGTAAATAAGCCCACAATATTTTCCCCCAGACACTGTCCTCAGATGGCCTGTTTGTGCTAATCCTCCTCAGCACTGAATCACATGCAAGGCAAAAAACCCCCCAGACCTCTGAGTGAGAGATTTTAAACTCAGTGTCTGGGAGAAAGCTCCCCCCAAGGCTGGTTTGTAGCTTGTACCAAACACCCCCAGGCCCTGGGCTGGATGCTGAGGCTGCGGCTGCATTTCGAATCTGCTGCTAATTCATAAACATCACAAGCAGTTGATTTCAGCTGAACCCCTTGATTTAATTACACTCTTGTATACAATGGGGACCTTGTGTTTTCCTATATGTAATGAATATTAAGCTGATAGCCCTGTAATTTCCTGTGCCAGGCTTGCTCTCATTTTTTGCATATTGATACCACATTTGGTTTGTTATTTTCCAATTTTCCAGTCTTCTAGACTTGTGCTCAGCGAGTTCTCCATAGTAATTGCTGTTGGCACACACATTTCCTTCCTCAAATCTGTTCTAACACACTGCAACGAATTTTGTCTCATCCTAGAGATTTGCTTGGGTTTCAATTTCTCTTATTTATTCATTGTCTTGAACTCGGCAGCCCTGGAATCATGCAGGACTCTGGATATAATTTCATATTCCACAGTTTTAATTTCCTCCTTTATCCCAGCCATCCCCTCTTCCCTCCCACATAAGCACGTGGATGGTTTTTATCTGACCCTGTGACTTTCTGCTGTTCATAAGCCACTCTCCAGTGCTGCTTCCTCAGAAACTGCTATCCAAATCTGAGCACTAAAACGGATTTAAATGTGGCTGAAGCAAAAATAATGCTGCTATTTACTCAGTTTTTTTACCTCTTAGTGTTTGGTGTGTGTCCAGCTTTTTCTCTCTGTCTTTGAGGTGCTCATCTTGGTGTGCCCTGCCTTCCCTTTGGAGATCAATAAACTCATTTTTTAGATGTGATTTGGGCATTGGAAGGGTATGGGATGAGGACAATGCACTTGGGGCAGCATGTGGGGCTGCTTTTGTAGGACTTGGGTGGAATTAAACCAAAAAAGAAGTCGACAACATATTTGAGCTTTTATTTGGACTAGAAAACAGACTAGAAAAAAGTGTTAATCGTGCAAGATATGTCAGCTGAGCATCTATAAAAGCCAACCCCAGGCTGCTGCACTGGAGTGCTGGGGAGAAATCCTTGGCCTTGGGAGGGAGAGTGTTTGATGGCTTTGACTGTCACTGTTCTGAGAAATTAAGCAATTTATGAGGAAAAAGGAAAAAAGGGAGACAAAGAGAAGGGGAAAAAAAGAAACACATTAACTGAATTGTCTCCGTTTTCGCAAGGGTCTGTGTGAAAATCAGCCTTCTGAAATGTGCCCTAAGGAGGGCACCCACTTCCTGAAACCCTTGAGCTTATGGTTTGTGTTTAAAAGCCAGTCAGCTGGGCTGTTCCCATGGAAGTGCCAGGCAGCCGTGCCCACTGCTGGTGCCTCTGGCTTCTCAGGCTTTTGGGGCTTTTGGGCCCTTTTCCACCTCTCAGCTGCTCGTGACATTCATGTCCTGAGGAAGCAAATCCACCCTGGCACCCTCTGAGGCCACGGCTCCAGGAGAGGTGCTCTTCTGCTGGGAGTTCATGGCGCTGTTTTCCATCCTGGATTTAATTTCCCTGGCTGCAAAAGGAAAGCCAGATGCCCTCTCTGTATTTCTTTGTGATTTCCTTCCAAGAATGTTTACTGAGAAGAGTAATCCCCTGGTGAATAATCATCTTTGCTAGAGCAAACAGCAAGAAGAGGTGTGCCCAAATCCCAAATCTGGCCTTCACCCATCACACCCTGCACTGCACTGCTGGCAGGGAGGGCAGAAGCTGGCTGTGCTTACCCCAGCTAAGCACCTACCATTTGTATAAATATATACCAGTCTTGCTAACTCATTTTTGAATGTGAAATTATATGAAGGCCAGGTTCTTCCTCAGGACTTAGCATATAGTGAGTTTTATTTATATTATATATGTATATATGTATGTATGTATGTATGCATGTATGTGTGTATGAATTTTTATTCCCAATTCTTGTGTTCTCCACCCATCCCTCAGAGGATTGACCAGTATGTTTTAACCAGTATATTTTAACCACAATATTTTTGACCAGTCTATTTTTTTTTTCTTCTAGCTTCCAATCTTTAAAATCTCTTTCCAGTTTGGTCATCATTGCAGTGCTGGGGAGCAGCCAGAGCCTGAGGCAGGGATCAGTGGATGAAGTCGTCACGTTGAGGGTGATGTTGCCATGTAATGATGCAAATTTTTCTATTTTTGTCAGGAATGAGAGCCTTGGTGAACCAGAGTCCTGATCAAAGGTACCGTAGTTGGAATTCTGCTTATTTTGTCACCTCTTTCTGCAGAGTAACCTACTTCTGGTGCTACCTCATGTAATCAGAAGCAACCTGTGCAATTAAGAAACTGAGAGACGTTTTTAGATGGCAAAGCTGTCAGATTCCTGTCTTTCCCAGTTGACTTTTATTTTCCTTAGTGCTCTTTAGGTCTCTTAGTTCCTTTCAAGAGACAATTCCTCGCAGGCTCAGCAATAATTGATGGCTTCCTTTGTCAGACTAGCAGGGTATGTGAGCATGTGTGTACCTCTCACAAGGTGCACACCACTGGCCTAAATGCATCATTGAACATCTTCCAATTAGAAGCATAAACAACATTCCTTGCTGAAAGCTCAATTTTTACAGAGCTAATTGCACCAACTCCTCATCCACACATATAAAAAGGAAAATAGCTTTTTAGATTTTTGTGAGACAACTTTGTGGTGAGGACATCACTTATGTTCTGTAGATTTCTAAGTGTATTTTGAATGGTGAGACTTGCTGGGTCTGGATGATCCTCACTTGGATTCAGTTTGCTACCTCAGAGTTGACTTAATGGTTTGTATTTTACATTTGTACAGAGCCCACATCATCCTCCTGGCTGTGGCCGATTTAAATAATGGCTATTTCAGGGTGAAACTGTCTCTCCTGCTCTCCCCTCCCTGAGAAGAGAGCAGAAAGTGGCTGAGCAAGTGGCACATATGGTTGGAATAGTCTTGGAGCAGGAGCTTCAGAGTTATTCATAACAGCTGAGCATGTAATTGTGCATAATGCAGCAGAAACATTTCTCTTCTTGTGACTGAAAGGCATTTGCTTTTGATTGGTGTGCAACTGTGGTACCTGGGAATATCAAGGGGCTGTGAATCTGCATAATTTCAGGCACCAGTGCTTATCAGTCACATCTGAGAACACTGGAGCAAAATGGCCTCATGACAAACACGAGCAGGGCCAGTAACGACCTTTACAAGACAGCTTTATAGAGCAGGATAAACAAGAGGGGCTGGATGCTCAACTGCAGTAAAGCACCCTGGCTGTGTGCTGCTGCCAGAGAGGAGCATCACTCGGAGATCCAGGGAAATGTCAGGCAGCAGCAGCTGCCTCTGCTTTGAGGCTGTGGTGGAGCTGTGCTGAGCTGCTGTGGATGGGAGCTGGGCTGCTGGGAAAGGCTCCCTTCCAGCAAACCTTTCTCTGGAATCTCTGTGGAGATTCTCTGGGACACTGCCCCAGCGATGCTGTGTCGGGGCAGTTTGCCATCATCTCAAATCCAGGCACTGCTCACTTCCCTTAATTCTCCCCCTTGGACAAAATATTGACACACCAGGCTGGGAGTACCTAGCTGGAGCAGGGGGACAAAAGCAGCTGGAAGGGCTGTGGAGTGCACTTGGACACGGTCCTGGTGGACAGGAGGCTGCAGATGCAGTGACTCAGCTTGAATACCTTGGCCATCCTCCCAGGAAAAAACTGGAGATCTGAGCTGGTGTAAGGGGCAGATTACCTTGACTGGGCTGGGACCAGATTTTGATCACTGAGGAAATCATGCTTGTACTCAGGAGTACATGCTTGTACTCCAGTCCACAGAGCTGCTGATTTGAGACTTTCATCTGTGTGAAATTCGCTTTGGAAGAGTTATATCACCAAAAAGGAAAGCTGGCTGGCTCTCCTAAATTAAGCAATTACTCTTAGACACAGTCCTGTCTGTGAAGTACTTGGAAGTTCATCCTCAGGCTGAGATGGAAGGTGGTTTAACAAGGTGTTTTACAAAGTGTAGGTGGATAAATTCCTGGAGCATATCTGTATAAACCCTCTGTAAAGGCTGCACAGAGGTTAAACAGATAGATAACTTCATGGAAGCTGAGTAATCACACTATTACTCTGTATAATCTTGCTGGAAGGCATATTTTTCTACAGAGCAGTGATACAGAAGATATTTGTGTGTAGTGATTACAGCAGCAGAAATCAATTGCACACAGCAAATAATTTGTTAGCGTGGGGATGCACATTATGTCATCAATAAAGGGATTAGTTTGTTGAACCATAATGAGGGTGAGAAGAAAGCAAACTTCATACTGGTGTAACTAGTCCAGTCATAATATTGGCAACAAATACATCTGGTATGCATACATCCTTCTGGAGACTGAGTATGGGAGCTTTCCTTAACACCCACTAGCTCTATATGTTCTTTGCATCTTCAGTATACACCATAAGTGCTCATTAATTTTTGAAAAATAATATTTAACCTGATTTTAAGGAAAATATACAAGCACACTGCTACATTTACCATTACAAAGGAAAAAGGCATCACCCTAATGTCGCTGCATCTATTAAGATACTTTCTGCCAAGGTACAGGCAGGGTAATCAGTTTCTTTTTTTCTGTTCATTAGGAGCTGTGTGGTCTTGAATTAGATATTCCCAAAGGCAGGCACAGTCCCTTATCCATTGCTTGGATCGGGCCCCAGCAGTGCTAATGTCAGCTGAGCTCCTCTCACTCAAACCCTACTCCCTCGTGGCATGTACACTGTGCTCTGACAGTCACAAATCACTGTGGAGGAGAAGCCTCCCCAACACCTGCCAGGTGGGTTGGTTTAATTATCCTCAGTGCAGAGTGGATTTTCCAAGAGTGCTGCTGATGGCACATGCTCAAGGTCACACGAAGAGAGTGGGACTGCTTGGCTGAGAAACAGATGTTGGGCTCTGCCCCTTCTCCCAGCCCCTCACGGCCACACATCCCCACACTTGTGAGCTGCAGAAAATCCCTCCTTGAGCCCCTCCTAAGGGTGTCCTTACCATCTGTGTGCAGCTCCCTGGTGCAGAGGGGACTGTGACTCCTGGACAGGGTGTGATGGCTTCTCTTGGAGAGTCACTTTGGTTTCTCAACAAGCACCAAAGCCAGGGCAAACTCCGGCAGGATGCTCTGCAGGGAATGATAGTACTGAAGGCTGAGATTTGTCTTGCTACAAATCCTACACATTAGGTACGAATGAGGCTTTCCTTACCTGGGGTTTGAAGATGAATTTAAAACTGACCACTTTGGAGAAGAGCCAGAAAATAAAGAGGAAGCTGAAAAAGCAAATTGGGAATCGGCAGGGGAAAATAATCCCTCCTGATTCCTGCAGGTAGCCAAACGCTACCTGCAAAAGTCCCAAAGCATGGGATTAATGTATATAAATAAGGTGTAAACAAATTCAGTGGCAGGAAAATGCCTAAATCCTTCGGCCCTCTTGCAAATCAAACCTGTTCTTGAAGGACTCAAATATTTCTGAGATCCCACCTTAGCTAGGGATTAACTGACACCAGAGATCAGGAAACCCATTATACTGGGATCTGTGCACAGACTTCCTGGGCTTGGTTTTTGCTGCAAATGGTATGAGGTAGGGGCAGGAGCTGCAGGGTTACCATGAGGCCCATCCAGTTTTTATAGGCAGCCAATGGTCCCTTTGGATTTTGATGGAACAGCTGGCAGCAATATTTTCTTGGCCAAGAAAAAAAGGGAATATGACACATCCTGGTATACATTGAGAGTTGTGAAAGTAGTGAAAAATATCTGATATTGCCTTGCACTGTGTAGAGAGGTTTTCTGCAAGCTGCTTAGCCATCCTCAGGATCTTTCTCTACAAGAGAACTGGAGAGGGATTTTGACAAGAGCCTCAAGTGACAGGACAAGGGGGGATGGCTTCCTACTGCCAGAGAACATGATTAGATGGGATATTGGGAAGAAATTCATCCCTGTGAGGGTGAAGAGGCCCTGGCACAGGGTGCCCAGAGCAGCTGTGGTTGTCCCATCCATGGACGTGTCCCAGGCCAGGCTGGATAGGGCTTGGAGCACCCTGGGACAGTTGAAGGTGTCCCTGCCCATGGCAGGGGTGGAACTAGAGGGGTATTGAGGTCCCTTCCAGCCCAAACCATTCTGTCATTCTGTGATCAGACAGAAGGTGTTGCTTGGCCCATTTCTGTGTTGGCTGAAGCAAAAAGCCCATTTATCAAGGGCATTTTGGGAACTATTTTCCTTCCCATGTCTTGCACCACGATCCCAGTTGTCATGGGCATGTCAAAACCTGAGGACTGTTTCCCCCAGCTGCAGAGTGTGTGACATGGGGCAGCAAGGCAGGAGAGGCTACAGCAAAGCCTCCAACCTAAACAGAAGGAAAGGAAGGGAAAATCACACTGGAGTTATTACTGAAAACAGAATCACATGTAAATTGTAGCTCTGCTGGTGTATTCTGGGGAGCTTCCAGCCATTTAATTGCTTAGGACAGATATATAGCAGTATCACTATCTGCTAGGGACCCAGATAAATTATCAGGGATGGTTTCTGTTGCCATTACATGTAGCCAGGCCTGGTGGCCTGAGTGCTACAGAAAGGAAGCAAAACACAACTCATCCTGTCAAGAGCTGCTCTGTGTTGTAATTGCAGTATCTGTAAGAAATGCCAGGGTTGGATTATTGGAGATGTCAGAAACAGAATGGGAGAGATTAAATGGCCACAAAGAGCTACAAAATGAGGAGGTAATTGCACTTCATACAATTGCAAAGATAACACAGGGAATGTAGATCTTGACCAGGGCTGTGTGGAGCCGAGAGTGCTGGTGGTGTGTCCCTGGTCTCCAAATGCTCTCTTGGGAGCACCTGTGGTGAGCCTGGAGGAGCCCAGTGCCTGCTGGCCCTGCTGGACTCACTGAGGCAAACACCCTGTCCCTCTTGCAAGAAATGGCACAGAACAAAGGGGAGCTCTGCTGCATCATTAATGCACTTTAGCAGCAGCCTTTGGAATGAAGAAACCAGCTCCCTGCTGAATACAAACACAGGAAATACAGGAGTGAATCTCTATGGTAGGTGTGGGCAGGCAGAGCATCTCCAACCTTAATGGCAAGTGT
Organism: Phainopepla nitens; assembly: GCA_013400175.1. Lineage (NCBI taxonomy): Eukaryota > Metazoa > Chordata > Aves > Passeriformes > Bombycillidae > Phainopepla > Phainopepla nitens. The sequence continues at coordinate 441,943 of VXBQ01006672.1, forward strand.
GGTGCCTGCTGTGCCCCCTGCACCTCACATGGGGCCAGTCCTGGGGCTGCCTGCCACCTTCATCAGCCCTGGGCCTGCCACCTTCCTCAGCCCTGGGGCTGCCACCCTCATCAGCCTCTCAATGGCTGGTGTGGGCGAGCCAGCCTGAGCTAACCTGGGGGCAGTAGGAAGCCATGAGATCTTTGAGGAGAAAAGCCAAATATGAGCACTTGCAGATGCCAGCTTCATCCTGAAACAGCCCTCAGGCAGTGGGAGAGCTCTGCTGGCTCTCGTTCATCTGTGGTTACTTCTCATTCCTGAAGGCCTCTGTCTGCAGAAAGGCTCACAGTGCTGCTGTGCCCATACCAGTTGTGTTTGTTTTCTCCCTGCTCCTGTTTTCTCCACAGCACTTTTCTGCTGCCTGGCTGTATTTTGTACATGCATACTGCCAAGTCAAAAGTGACCTTCAGTGTCCCACTTCTCATGGAGCACAGGTGGAGGAGTTGGAGTGGAGCTAATGGCCATTTCTAGCATCCCTGCTTGTTCCTCTTCTCTCAAAATTTAAGGGACATTTTTTATTTCTGTGGAGCGAGGAGATCAGCATAGCTTTTTGCATATAGAGGAGGATGTGCACTGCCTTTATGTGCCCTTATGAAATGTAATTTTTTTTTTTCCCAAGAAGCTTCATGTTTGATAGAGGAATAATGTGCCATACCAGGGGAGATTGTTTACTGGCAGTTAATTAGAATCTGTATGGGTCCAATAACCAACTTTTTATGGTGTCTGATTTCCTGCTAGCCCAAACTCAGGATACCTCCCCTGGCACAATGGAATGGGCTATTGGAGGATCTAGTCCAATTAGTCTAAGTGGCATGGGCTCTCTTTTGCATCACTCTTCAAATCCTGTAGAGCTTAGCTTTGCAGGAGAGAGGGAATTTGGCCACATGCCTTTCATGTGGTGCCAGTTTGGATGAATTGATCTTTGATGTACGTGGGTAGCACCACCAAGTCGACTCAAGTGGACAAAGGTTAAGTGTGCACTGCAGGCAATTATCCATTAGTATAAAAACTCCTTGGCATAATATTTATACACTGAAATGCCAGAAAAACTGGACATGATGATAGCTTTTGCAGCACTGTATAATTCATACATTAGAGCTCTGCTTTGCATGTTTGGTATTTCAGAAATAAGGGAACCCATTTTTGTCAGGAAATGCAACACATAAAATGCAGTGGGTGTAAGTGAAGCAGCAACATCCAGTGCTTGCTGTAAACCTTTTCCTGGCTTTATTAATGTCCTGGGATGTTTGATGGAAGAAAGTCTCTGAAATGGTAACCCTGAGATGTCCAGCTGGTAGAAACCTTTGCAGCTCACATGGAGTTGTGGAATTGTGTTCCTGTAAGAGGCAGGGATAGAGTTCTCTGGCACTGCTGTGAGAGCAGGATTTCTCCTGCAGTCTCTACTGTCAGGCTTCAGTGACTTCCCTGTCGATGATGTCTGTGGTACCTGGAAAATCCAATTGACAGTTGAAGGGATTAATATCTGGCTATTATCAGGCATTACCTTAGAAAACAAGTCTGTCTTGTGTGTATTAAACAAGTAGTTCTCTGGCATCAGTGTGCTTGGTGCTTGCAAAATTCTCCCTGAGGATTCTCTGGTGCTTGTAATCAATATGGGTTTTTTTTTCCATCAGAGGCAGTAATTTGGGACATACCCACCTAGAAGGTTATGTGTTCAGGTGTTCCACACCTTCAGAAACTTTGAGTCTTTGAGACTCCAACTTACATCTCCAATTTCCTTAAAACCAGGGGCTTTTTTAAATATCAGGATGATATCAGGAAATACCGTGATGATCCTGTGCCATGATCCATGGACAGATTGAGAGAAATTCAATTTTTAAATGTATGCTTTCCCTGATCCACCTTAGAGCTGTGGCCTGTGGCTGCCTGATTTACCTTCATGTGATTGTGTTCCAGTTGCCTTAAAACCCACTGTTAAAGCATTTGAATAATCACAACAGTCCAGGAGCTTCAGCTTTATGCATAAGGAAGTCAAAAAAGGCACTGGACCCACTGGGACCCCATGTGTGGATCCTTTCCCCGTGCTTTGATGCAGCTATGGAGACTGTTGTCATCTCAGGTGGCATTCACCTCCTCTAATCTACAAACCTGATCCTTATATTTCTCATTAAAGCTCAGTTCCTGAAGTTATCTGAGCACATCAGAATATCAGATGTCAGTTTTTCACTCCAGTGGAAGTAGTAGTTTGCATTAAAAAATTGCTAGCAGTAAATCCTAAATGTTAGGAAACATTGGGAACATGCTGTAATTCTGGGAATGAGATTTTAAATTGTGTCTGCTCTTCAAAACAGTATCACAGTTTTTGGGGACTGTGGTGTTTGGTGAGGGTGTCATGAGAAATTTTGGATACTGAGAAAAATTTTCACTGCTCTGTGAGTATAAAAAATGATGTAGTGTGAGAATTAGCTTTTCCAGACTCTAATAGCTGTCACAGTGTTTACTGGTCGATCTATGGTCCTTCCATCATCTTTGGAAAGTTAAGGACCCTGATAAAATATCCATTAAAGTCAGAGTTGTTTTGTACACCTCCCCAGGCACTGGATGAGATCCAGCCTAAATACCCAATCTACATTTTCATGAGTCATTGCAGGAGCAGGGAACACACTAGGACAGGTACAATCGCCAATTTCAGTGGGAATTTTGCTGCCTCCACTCTGACTCCAGCCCAGTCAATCTACATTTCCATTATGGACAAGTCTGATCTGATATTCCTGTGGCACACTGCTCAAAATACATGGACACTGAGTAGTTATAAACCATTTTCCAATGACCTGGGCCTTGATATTAAAGCATGTATGGCTCATGCATCTGCTCTTTTGTAAATCTGCTGATGCATGCACACAGCCTGCATAAGGAGCAGAAAAGACACAGAAACATCTGGTTGGAGTTTTAAGCAGCTTGTTAGATGAATTCAGCACCTGGGTCTCCTGCAGTGAGTCAACTCTCGTCTCCTCAGTAGGGATGAGAAATGGAGAAACACAACACTCCTTGGGATCCCTGTTCTCCTGGCTCGTGGTAGATTGCTCGAGGTAATTCCTGCTGCTGCAAGTGGGAATTGCCTGTGCAAAACCCCCAGAAGTAAATATGGGAATAGCACTCTGAGGGAGGAGAGTTTACTCTGCTAAATCTGCTGAATCCTACAAGAAATCTGGAGAGGAACTGTTTACCTGGCATGGAGTGACAGGATGAGGGGGAATGGCCTCAAACTGACAAAGAGTAGATTTAGATGATGTATTAGGAGGAAATCCTCCCTGTGAGGGTGGTGAGGCCCTGGCACAGCTTGCCCAGAGAAGCTGTAGCTGCCTCATCCTTGGAAGTGTCCAAGACCAGGATGGATGGAGCTTGGAATAACCTGGGATGGTGGAAGGTGTCCCTGACCATGGTGGGAGGATGGGAATTATATTTAAGGTCCTTTCCAACCCAGACCATCCTGTGATTTCTATGATTTCCATGATTTCTGTGACTTCTGTGATTGTGGTGCTGCTACACACAGGTTATGGTGTTTCCATCTTACTGCCATCCCAGGTAATTCCTTGGCAGTACCCACTCTGGGCAGTGGTCCTGAAAAAATCACTGTGTCTGGTTCAAAAGTTCCAGTCTTGAACCCTTTCCCCTCCTTTCCCACAACTGGAAAGGATCTCTCTGGTTTTGGGGACCATTACACAGCCAAATGGGAATCTCATTTTGCTAGGAGCTCCTGGCCAGGCAGTGAAAGCAGCACAAGGGGCTTGGCTCTAGAAAGGAGGTGCAGGGCAGCTGCCTGATGACAAGTTACTTCTGTTTGGCAACCCTCTCTTTTCCTGCCTGTGTATAAGGTGTTAGACATGAGCTGATATTGAGGGCTAATTTGTCACAGCAAGGAGAATTTCCATTTAAGTAAATCCATTTTTAGCCTACTCAGAGAACCCAGGAGTGCATCCCCTCTGCCTAGTCGTGTTCATGAGGAGAAGAAATGGGCTTGTGAGACAAACTCTTAGGTTCTAATATAAGTTTGCTCCTGGCAGCTCTAGAATCAGGCAGCCTAAGCAGTGTTTTTGTGTCATGTCCACAGAAGCAGAATCATTTTGGCTGTGCCCAAAGCATGCTGCACCTCCCTCTAAGGCCAGTGTACAGCAGACTGGCTCATGGCCCAGTGCAGAGGCTCTGGACTCATCAGGAGTCCCCAGTTTTAATCCTTCATGGCCTGGAGTCCTTGTATCCCTTTGGGCTCCAAAATTCAGGGAGGAAAAGAACTGTGATTGTCTGGTGCCTCCCCATCCCACATGAACAGCACTGGCCTGTGGTAACCTGGACATAATATATTTTGTCTGATGTAGTTACAATGATCACTGAGCTATTTCTCTCTCTTTTCTGAGTGATTTTGATTATTATGTATAACAGCGCATGGTCTCCAGTGGATAAAAGCCTCTAATTCTATTTTATCCAACTCAGAGAGCAATCTCAGCAACTGGCTGTTGCCTGTATTATTCAGCTGCAGCTATGGCATGTATTATTGCATATGATATGAAGGACTTTGTAATAAATATTTAGTGTTCCTTTAATCTGTCTGTTCTTATAGCGTGTTCTGCAGATAATCCCCTACTCCACCATGTACAATTTAATAATTCTTCTTCTGCCAATCTGCTCTTCTCCCTCATCCAGGCACCCATGCCCACCTGCCCTGGGATGCACTTTCCATAGGTCTCTCTTCTGAGCAGTCTTCAGAGTTCTAGGTTTTCATGATTGTGTCATTAGAAGGAAGAACATTTGTTGCTTGTGTGGATTTGTGAGTAAAAATAAACTGCCTTGTGCTATGTCCCAGCTTTTTAGCACACAATAATTATTTTTTTTCTGAATGGAGGCCAAAGGCCTTTGGGAAACACCAAGGTCTGGCAGTGGCATGGGATTGGTGATGTTTGTGTTTGCTGCTGGCTCTTTTATCTGATGCAAGTTGCTTTGTGCCTATTCTTTCACCCATTGCATGGGTGGGTTGGAGCCCTTCAAGGAAAGGGCTTTCCTAGGTGGGAACCTGAGCTAGGGCACCAGGCGTCTTTGGAGTGTGGGGACCGAGGAGTTCAGCTCTCCTGTGGGTCTGTCTTCAACATGGCCAGTTTGGAAAGGCTGAGCAGAAATAAATAGAGCTGTGAGCTGGGAAGTGTTTTGTGGCAGGGCCAAGGGGAAAGGAACAAGGCCTCATGAACACCAACTGCTCTGAGTCTGCCCCAGCTCTGGTGACAGTGACAGGACCTGGGGAATGGCTGGAGCTGTGTCAGGGGAGGTTTAGGCTGGGTGTTAGGAAAAGGTTCCTTTTGCAGAGGCTGCTGGGCACTGCCCAGGCTCCCCAGGGAACGGGCACGGCCCCAAGGCTGCCAGAGCTCAAGGAATGCCCAGACAGTGCTCTCAGGTACGTGGTGGGATTGCTGGCCCTGTCCTGTGCAGAGCCAGGGGTTGGACTGGATAATCCCTGTGAGTCTCTTCCAGCTCAGGATATTCTACAATTCTTTGAAAACACATCTCCAGACCACCATGGTTAACATGCAGCTAAAGTCTTTTAACTGATCTTTTCCCTCTCTGGGTCCAAGTACAACCATCAGCTTTCCAATACCTGTGGCAATGAGATCCAAGTTTAAAATAATCCAGGGCTTCTCACTTGAGTTCTCCTTGGAGCAAGGACCACATGAAGAGACAGCTGGTCATACACCAGGACATGCATTTTTCTGGAGCACTTTTTCCCCAGCTAGGCCTGACTTGCACAGTTAAATGTGCCCACCTCATGCTTTCTCTGCTACCATAAATTTGGGCTGTTAACTCCCAAGGAACAGAGCACTAGACATGGGAGGGGGGTGTCATGACAAAAAGGGCAGCGAAGTGACCCAAAGTGACAAGTAGCATATCTGCAATGGTACCCTGCTTCACTGCTTCAAAGTTAGTTATACTGCAAGTCAGGATTTATTATAACTGTTCTATAAACTGTACTAATGAAATCATGCCAGTGTTTGTAAAAGCAGGCAATAATGCTGAACCAGAGAAGACATGAAAAGAGTTCTGATCATCTATTAATAGTGTTGCAGTCCTATTTTGAAAAGATCCCCAAACTCGTGTGAGGTGGCATTAAACACTAACCTCCTTAAAGAACACTTAGTGCACCTTAGTAGTATCTATTATAGTATATGGGATTTTAATTGCTTTATTATAAAAGAAAGCAATATTCACCCTTTTATGAATTTTGATTTAATGACTTTAGCACATTCATTATTAGTTCATTATGGTTCTGTGGAATTGAGGCCTCCTGAGTTAAAAGGATGTCCCCACACTAAGCTGGCCTCAATTAAATTGTAATCATATTGTGGTTAATCTCAAGGACTTGCTTTATAAGGGCAGGGGTATGAGAGAGAGAGAGGCAGTGGCGGCCACGAAGAAGAAACAGGAATGCAAAGAAGCAGGATTTGCGTTGATGAAAAGCTGTTTAAGTCCACCTCTGACAATGTCCTGGGCTAGAACCTGAAATGGCTTCCTTAGCTTGACCCATAATATTACACACTTAAAGCCAGAACTAGAACTTCTTGAAGTAAATAAAACACTGCTGGTCTTTAGAAACAGAGGAAAATCCTATTTAGGGAGGTTTGGCCAGTTTCTCCTCGAGTCCTGGAGCCAGCAAAGGTCCATGAGAACAGGCCACTGACAGCCCAACAGGTCTCAGTGGGCCTGGGGGGGACAGGAGGGACATTCTGACACTCCTGATTTGACTGGGCCCATTGGTGTGCCAGTGGGAGGAGAAGGGCAGCCCCTTGCAGAGGCAAATGCCAGTGCTGAAGATGCTGCAGGAGCCAGGGCTGTGTTGGTGGGAGTGGGACAGCAGCCCTGAGGGCAGGGCCAGCTGCAGCAGCTCTGCTGTGTGCCCCTGTGGCCAGGCTGTGTGCACAAAAAGGCCTCTCCACAGAGCCTTCCCCTGCCACGCTTGGCCACGGGACCACATTAAGGAAACCAGCAACTTGGGATGATCTGGAAGAAGATTAGAAATTCAGCTCACAAGTAATTTGGTTGAAATATTCCCTCTTTGATGTTTTGCCATACTGAACAGTATAATAACTCTTCCAGAAGAACACTCCAAACAGAACTATTTTGGGATTACATTTTTTCCTTTAGCTTTTATCCTGTGGTTTTCCTGAATCTTCTTTTTATCTCTCACATTTCACTGAAAACGTCTCAAGCTCTCACCAACTATTTCTGATGTTTCAAGATCCCTTCAAGCTTAGATCCTGGGTATAAATAAGAGTTCTTGTTCGTAAAGCTGGAGTGCTTTGCAATGACTGTTTGAAAGGCTTTATGTTATATTTTTTTGCTCTACTGTGGAGCCAAATCTGGAATCCATGAGGCCCAAAACTGAGGAGAATGGGGAGAGGCCAGATTCCTGTGTGTGCAAAGCAAACATTTGTAGTGCTGGGGTGAGGGAAGATTTCCACAATAACTTCCCATTGGCAAGCCAGATCCTCAACAAGAACAGAATTGAGTACAATCTTCAATTTGAGTTCATAATTTGATGTAATTTGAGCTAGAAAAATAGTTAAAAGGAAAAAACCCATTATGCTTTCACATAATGCCCTTGTTAATATAAAGCCCAGTGAAAATTGTGAAGAACAGCAATTTTTAGGCTCTAAAAGATGTTTGCCTCTTTTAGAGCAGAAAGTAAATTAAGTCTAAAAGGTTAGTTGTCAGGAACAAGCCTTGCCAGATTTTGTGCCATGTTGTTTAATAATTATGAATGATAATTACTGTGGGAATATCAGTAATGCTGATAATGTCAATATTTCATAAAGTTTTTCTATATTTCAGGAATTAATTGGAAAGTGTTGTGTTTCATGAAGTAAAAAAAGCTGTTGGGGGAAAACAATGTTTTTATGACAGTGGCTTATGTGTGGAGTTTGACAGCATCTTTTCAGTCTGTAGTTGTCTCTTCATCAGCTCACAGCTGCAGTGAGTCTTTTGTTTCCCAAATTTCACAAGTCTCTTTAAATCCCTGTTATATGTTGCTGATGATCAAAGGCCAGACAAGACCCTTCAGCTTTGCTGAAGGAAACTCCACTCTCAGCAACCCTGACTCTGTACTTAGAGACCTGGAGAGCTCCCTAAACTGTGGCACCTCTGTTTGCCATGAGAATTTACCCTTTTTTTTCAGTTTTCTTATGCCATTTAAGGCATTAACTTGCAGATGATCAGGTCTACAAAAGGCCCAGCCACTGAGTTATTGCATAGAAAATATCCAGCACTGACAAGAAAAGATCAAGGGAGAAAACAGCTTAAAGCATTTCTTCATGACTGTGGAAATACATCCACATTGCTCAGAGAGGCTGGCTCTGGCACCTCTGCAGAGCTCCTGGCAGTGCCAGCTTAATCATGGGAGCAATTCAGCAGCAGGCCATGGATGGGAAGTGCTGGGTGATGTAAAACACCTCAGAGAGCAGGAACACAGCAGTTCCTTCCAGGTGCTCTGCTCTATGGGGCTTTGGGGTGAGTTCAGCCAGTGATATGGGGGACAATCCAAAGCAAATCTCTGACTGTGGGACAATCCAAAGCAAATCTCTGAACGGAACTCGCTGCTGTTTCTGTGCCAGTGCAACCATAACTTACCTCTCACATCAAACCTCACTGACATTGATGGGCTGTTTGCAGAGCACAGCTCCTCATGGCACACCTCTGACCCAGAGAACAGCCAGACCAGCAGCTTCCCCTCTGCCCTGCCATCCCCTGGGGCTGGGAACTGCCAGGGACACTCTGGGCACCATGGGCTTGTGGCTGGGCTGGCACCAGGCTGGGAGCCACAGCTGTGTGCTGCTTTCCTGCTTTATGCTTGCAGCTCCTGCACATCCAGGAACTGATCAACCTGATCTAGTGATGCCATCCCTGCTCATGCCACGGGCTTGGAACAAGCTGATTTGAGAGGCACCTTCCAACCCAAACCATTCTGTGATTCTATGACTCATTTTAGTGGAGGCCAGCACCTTCCACGTTGCACTGAGTGATCACCAAAGTTCTCCAAAGAGAAGTCAGTCTCTCCCACTGTGTGTGTGTTGGGAGCAGACAGCCTGAGCCTCCTGTGTGTGATGGACTCAGAGGAGCAGCTGGAGAAGAAGGTGCTGCTGAGAGATGAACACTGCCAAGCACTATCTCTGCTTATGATTAATTTGCAAAGATGAGTAATTAAATCCCAACAATCTTCCTTCAAAATATGAATAAGTCATCTTCATCTTTTGTCTTTCCTGGGCTTCCCTTCCCAAGTATATGCAGACTTGAGTTTTGATCAGAAGGGTACAGCCTGTAAAGTAATTTCTGGAGAGAGATTGTATTGCCTTTTCCCTCAGTAGGCTTGAGAAAGGTAAAAATTATCGTATTATGGGTGCTTTGGCCATGAAGAGAAAATGATGCTAGATGGGAAGAGAAAGAAGTTCCTCTTATCCCTGGGAATTTTTAAGCATTAAATTAATTCCCCTATCTCTTGGTGTGTTAATGGGAAGGCTTTCAGCTCTGTGTTAGACAGAGGCCTGCATTTGCATTTAGATGGAGCTATTTTAAGGATTGTAGTATATACATAGGGGCCTGTATCCCATTTACAATAGAATCTGTAAGATAAAATTAATATCTGGTAAGTGGTTGTTTTTGCAGTTTTGTTATAATCTGAACCCGTAACTGAAGTGCCATAATCTGACATAATAAATACCAGAGTCTTTCACTTGAGAGAGATCTTATCCACCCACAGGAAGAATACTCTTCTGAACCAGTGAAGTGGTATTATTTTTTCCCTCTCACAAGATAATCATGCACTGCTGCATCCAGGGCGATTCCTGACAGTGATACCCAGCTGACTTTTCCTTTTAGTTGTGTAAAACAATGTTCTGCTTTGGGAAGAGAAATATTTTTGCCCCACAGCATAGCAGGGTGGTGACTGTGAGGGGGACACAGTGGAGGGACTTTAAATCCTGCTTTTCATCTCTGTGAGATAGGCTCTCATGGGAGTTTCTCATACATGCTGGGGGCTGTGCTGGTCGTTGCTGCTGGGTTTGCAAACTGTTGATTTCCAAAAACACCTTGAAACTTTGGTTTTGGTAGAACTCTGACCTTGTGAGGTCCCACCCAGAGTACTGCATCGAGGTCTGGGGTCCTCTGCACAAGAGAGAAATGGGCCTGTTGGAGAGGGTCCAGAGCAGGCCATGGAACTGCTCCAAGGGCTGGAGCCCCTCTGCTCTGGAGCCAGGCTGGGAGAGCTGGGGGTGCTCACCTGGAGAGGAGAAGGCTGCAGGGAGAGCTCAGAGCCTAAAAGGGCTCCAAGAGACCTGGAGAAGGACTTGGGACAAGGACCTGGAGTGACAGTACAGGGGGTAATGGCTGCTCACTGCCAGAGGTGGCTTTAGGTTGGATACTGGGAAGAAAGTCTTCCCTGTGAGTGTGGGCAGGCCCTGGCACAGGGTGCCCAGAGCAGCTGTGGCTGCCCCTGGATCCCTGGCAGTGCCCAAGGACAGGTTGGAGGGGCTTGGAGCAGCCTGGGACAGTGGGAGGTGTCCCTGCCATGGCAGGGGTGGCACTGGATGAGCTTTGAGGTCCCTTCCAACCCAGTCCATTCTGGGATCCTACAACACAGACCAAAGCTCGGTGCTGCTCTGAGCTGCTGCCAGGTGTGTCTGTGGCAGGCTGATGTATGAAACCCAGGTCTGGGCTTTCAGTCTGGTTTGCACCACCCTAAACCTGTGATTTCTATGGCAGCTGCCAGCAAGTCTGAAGGAGAGCCCTGGCACACGTGGAGCAAAGGCTGTGCCTCGTTCCCCTGCCCTGGGAGGACTGAGCAGCCCCAGGTTCACTTGCCCTGAATTTATCCTGGTGGCAGGGAGTGAAGTGATGACAGAAAATCAATGGGGTTTGTTTCAAATCCAGTCTGCTTTCACTGACACAAACTGGTCATCAGTATAAAGACTCTGCCTCCAGTGACAAAGGGGAGCCCCAAAATAATCTACCCCTGCAGCTGGAGCCATGCAAAACCGTGGGTCATTTGATGGAGCAAGCACCCCAGGTGAGAAATCTGCTCAGATGCTCCTGAAGAGGTCTTCAGGGGGGTGTTTCAGTGATTTTTCCTAAAATTGTCCTATTGAGCTATAAGGAAAATTTTGCTGGTTGTGCTGCTGTGTTTTTTTTAGGGAAAACTCAGGCCGAGTTTCACACTAAAGGTGCTGCACCTTCCAGCTCCTTGTCAAAGATGGAAACGGTGTTGGTCACTTAAAGTCACTTCCAAGGCTTGCAGTAAAGGGATTTTTTTACTATACAGGGAATTATTAGAAGCTCCTTTTATCCTCAGGTAAAAATTTTTGAACAAAAATTGCTTGAAAAATGACAGTCTCAACCTCTCTAAACTAAACCATGTTTCAAGTGGATTAGAGCACTTCTCTTTAAAAAGCTGAAATGTCTTATATTGATGTGACTCTGTGTTTCTTAGGCTAAGTTATATCTCATAACGGCTGTGCACTGAGAATATTTTTAAGGAATTTACTTCAATATTACGTGTTTCTTCAGTATTGAAGCTCTTCTGACTTTTCTCTAAAAATGAACTTCTGTTAAACTTACAAAACTGGTGCAAGAAATTCCCCATACAGCAAGCAAGCATTGCCTCGTGGAAAATCCTTGTGGGAAAGATTTGGAGTGCTGTGGGGCTCTGTGCTCTCTCTCACCAGAAATTACTCATCTGATGGGGAGAAATAAAAATTTATCTCTCAAGAACACATTATCAGTATTCCCAGGAGCTGCACCTGGCAGAGGCCTGCTTGCCAGCTCCTGTTGTTCCTTCTCATGCTGACAGCTATCAGAGAGCTTCTGTTTTAGGGAGGAGCAAGCTCTCCTGTTTCCCAGCCTTTCCAGCTGTCCTGTGCCTGCCTGCTCAGCCCCTGATGAGTGTCTGTGGCCCCAGAGACCAGGTCTGAGATAGAAACTCAGATCAAAAGCCTATTTATTTTTTTTTTTCAAGTGAATCCCTATCTATTAAGAATTGGCCTAGTGAGCAGTAATCCTCAAGTCTTACATTAAAGATCAAATGAATGGATGGGAAAAGAAAGATAGGAGGGAGAACGCTTGATTTGGGCTAGTTTCCCTAACAGGAATGGAAGAATAGTGAGATATGTCAATTTGACTTTTACAGAGCAGGTTAATGCCAGATACTTGTTTATCCTCGGAGATTCATCAAATCCAGCAGATTTCAGCACTGCCTAATGAAAGCTTAGGGAAGAGCGGGAAATGGAGCATGTACAGTTCAGAGGAGGGGAAGATGCAGATGAAAACAAATGCAAAGTCTCTCCCCTTCATGTTTCAAGTGCCAAATTATGCTTGACATTTCAATTTCCCCAAGGCGTGCTTCCGTAAAATCGGCTTGAACTCTCCTCGGAGTGTTAAGGCTTCCATCAGCTCCTCCCGTGGCATCAGGCAGGTCAGATGGAGCTGGTGTGGGGTGTGAAATGCAATCAGTGCAGTCACTGCCACAGCACTGCACCACTGGCATGCAGGAGAGCCATGGATGGGCTTCCCAGTCAGCTTTGCAACAGGGCACGATGCAAAGCCTGTGACCACCCCATCAGCTGGAGACAGAAGCCAACCAAAGAAGCTGTTCTGCTTTGGTGACTCACATGGGGCTCATTTTGTACCATCCTGGGAGTTCAGGATGTTTACCCCTTGCGTGTGGGTTGTTTCACACGACGGTCTCTGTACTATCTGTCCATAGCCAGAAGGTCTCGAGTCCTTTTGAGATCCCTAGGAGAAATCTGTAACCATTAAAATTCTCATTAGTTCTCAATGTTCCAACATTTTTAGGAAGCTTGGAAGCTTGAATTTTTGAAGTGTTTTGACCATGTCCCCACTGAAAAATACCACGATTAGGGAAATGGCAGAAAGAGTGTGTTTTTCCCAGTCTGTTCTATTGATGTGTTTTGTTTTTCTTTTTCTTGTTTTCTTCTAAAGGTCAGTGAAATTTTCTGTTGCATAAATTTTATTGACTTTACTCCTTGCAGTCAGGCTTGTGAGGGAGATGCTGAGACTCTGGGCACTGTCAGTGCCAGAAAGTCAGAAGAAACCCTCCTCCCACGTGAGTGGGAATAATGGTGACCCAGCTTTTGAGAGACCTCACTGAATTGAATTCTTTGAAAAATACACCCTTGGGCTGTGGTTGCTGAGCACTTGAGAACACATATGATTGATGACACGGTCATTACGAGCATGATTAAGAGCAGCCAGGATTTACATTTCCCACCTTGGCCTTTTGCAGTGCTGCTAAGCCTGGTCTGGGGACCACCACGGCTGTGACTGCGTGTGTGGAGGGGGAGCTGTGTTTAATTCTGCTGGCAACATGATGCTGGCTCTCTTCTTTGATTGCAGCTGATGAATAGTGTTTTAAAAGCTAAGAATACATTAAGCACTTTGCTATAGCTCCTATGCAGTCTGAGGGCCAGCACCACAGCTGTGCTCCGTTTACAATGGGTGCAGCTGAAGAGCCAAGAGGAAGGGAGACAGCTTTTAGCTTGACTTGAACTATGGATTCTGCTAATCTTGGGAAGTGGCTGGAGGCATAGGCACAATCTCCCTGTGCTGAGTGCAGGGAGGAGGTTGATGATGGAGTTTTGGGCCTGAGCAAGATTCACATTCACCAGTTCTGGCTGCTTCGGCACGTTAAAATAACAAGTTCTTGCTCGAGCAGGTAATTGTGTTCCCTGCCCTGCCTGACACCTTGCTGTTGCCTCTGTGCCTGGGAGGCCTTTTGCCTCCTTGCAAAGCTGGAAGCTGCCTGCTGCTGCAGGTGCCAGCCCCTGCAGGATGGGCAGGGTGAGCTCTCTGGCCCCAGGCACAGCAGGCACCCCGTGGTTGATCATGGTGCCACTGTGCAGGGATCCTCTGGGATCTTTCCATTATCCAAATTCCCCCCAAATTTGCACAAGCTCCATACTTAACTCCTGCCTTTGCCAAATTTGGTTGAGATTGACTGTCTGGCTGAAGCTGTTTGGGGGCAGAGGCAGTGGAGGATGGCAGGATGGAAAGCTCAGACTCACATGCCCCGTGTCCTTCATGAACCAGAGCTGTGCCAGCGTGGGGAGGCAGCAGCCCCACAGGCACAGTGAGCAGAGCAAGCTCCTCTGCTGCCCTGCATGGCAGCATCCTTCCACTCATCCTTCCACTCACCTGGGCAGAGGAGTGAGCCACAAGTGGATCCCTTTTTGTACAACACAGCAACACTTCTCTAACATCCATTTTTCAATTCATACTACTGGCTGTTAATAACAACTAAAACTTTCCTCACAGGATTCCCGACTCTGTGTTCATGCCAGGACTACTGCCCTGATTTGATAGCAGCTATTGAAGGAAATAAAAATGACAGCTTTGGAGCAGTCTTGTCAGGCAGCATGATGACCCTTGGCAGCAGAACAACCATTTGCTTTTCTGGAAAGTGCTGGTCAGACCCAGGGTCTCAACAGACAAAGTACCAAGTATCTCCTTTCCCTCACGGGCGGGTTAAGGTGCATGGCCAGGGCCTTGTGGGAAGGGTCACCACAGACTCCATCCTCACAGCAGTTGTTCTGATGGGACTGCCAGCTGGTTGCCAGCCAAGTCCCAAGGTGTGCCCAGCTTGCTCACTTCCACCATAAAACCGGAGGGAAGTTTGTGTGTGTTCCTCACAGTGTGGGAGACGGGGAATTTGCTGCTTGCAGGAAAGGGTGGGATATTGCTTCCACTGCTTCCCACCTACCCACCCTCCACGCTTTCCAGCTGCAGCATCCTCTGCTCCCTCCAGCCACGCCTCCTGCTCCCCAAGGGTTTCTCTAGACAGGTTGGCTTGGCACAGGGCAGCCATGACAAATCGCTCAACTACGGTGATAAATTATGCTCCAATGCCCAGTCCTTCTGGAAAGCGATTTTAATGTGGATTAAAATAAAAGAGGTTTGATAGATGCTGGAAATGTCTCCCTTTGGCTGTTAAGAAAAAAATCTGAATGCCTGTAATATTTCTGCCGAGAATTACAATAATTGGTATTTAAATAGTATTCTGAGCAGAGCTGCAATTGCCTAGGAAAGCCAACCCCAGAAGCAAGATCTGTTGTCTTTAAGAGCTCAGCCAGGCTTGGTAACTTGAAAAGAAACTTGAATTATTGGGAATTTAAAACATGCCCTTGCTTTGGCTTGAATGCAACATCAAAGCAGGAGCCTCTGTGTTCCTTAAAAAAAGCTTCCCTCCCCTCCCAGCTGCTAAATGCTGTTTCTCTGCTGATTTTATTAGTGCCACTATCCCAGCATCATCTTCATCTACAAATGCCTTTTTAATGTGCTCACAGGAGGGAGTCAATTTTGCCCTCTCAGAGGAAGAATTACCCACAGCCCAAACATGAAGTGCCAGTAGCTAAAGAAGGCTGGTGATCTTAGGAACAGCTCTGTTCCCTTTGGAAGTGGTGGGCACAGCGTTGAGAGGGCCTGTGGCATCCAAGGATGGGTTAAATCCGTCACACACCTTGTGGTCACCCTGGAACCCATCACCATGGTGGCCCTTGGACTCAGGAGCCACTGCCACTCTGTCACCCTCCCCAGGACACAGCAGTTTCAGATGGATGGGGTTTCCTCCTCTACCTTCTGCTGTTACCTGGTCTTCACTGCTCAGAAAGCCACTGCACATCTGGGACCTCCACCTCACAAAGGCCCAATCACTGCTTCATAGAAAGTCACACACAATTTCTTTATGACAGGGTTTCTTTTGAGATCAGCCCCACTATATTTGTATTTGTAAGACACTGCTGCTGTCTTTTCCTGCAACTTCCCAAAGCCAACATCTTTTAGTTGTTCGCTGTGCCACCTGTTTCCCTCGTAGATCTAGTATTTAAGTCCCTGCAAATCAAACCTCTAAGAATACTGCTATTTCCATATGGCTTTTCCCTATAATCCCTCAGCTCTCCCACCATGCATAGGTGACCCCACAGATGACCCCACTAATGGGGACACATCAGTGCCTAATGCCACCAGCAAGCTCTGCCTCAGACAAGCTGGGTGCTCTGAGCATGTTATTCACAAGTTTCAGACCAACACTGTTCACTGACACTGATTGTCTCCAATTTTTTCTCTTTCTACCAAAACCTCCATTACCTGTACCATATATATATATATATATACATGTATATATATATTTGTGTGCATGCGTGTGTGTGTGTGTGTGTGTGTGTGTATGTAATTTCAATAATTAAAAACCCTAGGTAGCTGTGTGAGGCTCCCACAACACATGCCAGTGTGGACATTCCCAAACTAATGCAGGATGAATGGGTGCAGGCACAGCTGAGAGCTGTGGCCAGCACTGCTGTGACACCCCTGGCCTCTGTGCAGCCCTGGATGTGATGTGTGGACAGAGCTGACGTTTTTAATGCCAGCAATAAGCACTGGGAAATGTCTCCCTTTGCCTTGAAATCCTTACAGTTTTACATGACAGCAGCTGTAGTCTCCAGCTGAGATTAGAAGTCCATTAAGTGCTTGAAATGGTGTGCATGCACAGTATGAGGGTGTGCATCCTGAGCAGCTCCTGCTGTTAACTCTGCCCCACCCAGGTGTGCTTCCACCTCCAGGTAGCCACCTGGACAGACAGAGACCTCTCTAGAAGAGGATTTCCTCAGGGTAGTAGATACTGGGGCTACTCTAATTTTTGGGTTGTGTTTGCATCCTCTAATTTTAAAGAGCATTTAAAAGTGAGAGGAAAAAAAAGTGCTTAACCTCATAGAAGTTAATATATGTCAAAGAGGATCATATATGTTGAATATATATTATACATTATTTATGGATTAAACCTAGTAATTACAAGTTAAATTCATTACTATTTCAAATGGAAAATAATTTGACTGAAGAGAGTAGAAATTATGAACTCAGGGAAGCAGTCAGTTCTCTAACATTTCCTCTTTAAAGAATAAAGAAATAAACCTCATTTCTCCTGTGACATCCATTGCTTTTTCCCCAGTGTCATTCTAGTGATTTCTGCAGGGTTATTTCTGGGACTGAAACACTGGAAATACACAAATGCTCAATACAAGGTGAAGTGGTTTGGATAAACTCAGACTAGAGTCAAGTGAACACACAGAGGGGAAAAAAATATAAATAGTCCTGAAGAGGAAATGCCAGTGAAGAGGTTTGTGAAAGCAGGGGCACAAGGCTTCCCAAGCCATTCAGCTCTAGGAGATGCTTCAGTTTCTCTGAGTGGTGAATCAGCCAGAGCCAGGGGCTGCTGGATCAGTTCCTGACTGCTTGCTGAAGGTTAAACACCATCAAGTGTTTGCTGGTCACAGCCAGAGAAAAAAATCAAGAACAGGAGCATTTCCTGGAACTATTCAGCAGCTCAGGTAGAGCTGTCATTGTTGTGGAGGAATGGCAACCAGTCTGTGCTAAAAAATATGAACAGATCTCTTTCCAAACTACTGCAGGTATTTCACCATGCACCATTAGAGGATTAGTTGATCCAGACCTGACTGAGATCCCTAACTCACACCTAGAGAAATGTATTTGCATGCCAATGAGATTCCCAGATTTGGTTCTTAATAACTAAAAAATGTTGTATTTTTAGATATTTGGTAGTCCTCAGAGAGCTAGGTTAGCAGCTTGGGAAATTGAATCCCAGAGCCTTTGGAGCTGTTTGGAGTTGCCACATCAGGCAGCCCAAGTGTGGCTGCAGACCCCAGGCAGTGTGATCCCAGCCCTGTCCTTCACCTGATGGCACACCTCACAATATCTGATGGCTTCAAGCTCCTGAAACGGTGACATGACCTTTCTCATGGAGGGCATCCATGGTGGCCATGGGCTCTTATTAACTCAGGTCTCTTCCCTCTTCAATGGAGAGCATCCTTGTCACAGGATACCAAGCAAAAAGAGGCAGAAGCCCCCCACCACCAGCCCCCTGCCCTTCCCTGAGTGCACAGCCCTGCCCCAGAGCCAAAAGCTGTCACCCAAAAAGGCTTCAGGTGCTGGCAGAGCAGGAGGGATCATTCCAACTGAATAGAGCCATGCACAGAGGTGGAAAGATCCTCTTAGCACTCATTAATTGTGATTTTCAGGATTAATGCAAAAGATTTGGCAGCTTGACAGAAGAGAGTTTTAGCACAGATAATTTGCTGTGTCTGGCTGGAGCCAAGGAAAGGGTCAGGGGCTCCCCCAGCCCCACCAGCCACAGGTGAAGAGAGGCACAGGAGTAACCAGACAGGGAACAGGGGTATAAAGCACCTGAGATGTGACAAGATGCATTTTACACAAGGCAGTGTAAATATTCATGTGATTTATGGGAGTAGCAGACTTTTCATTGATGATTATATTGACTGGAGGGTTATTTAGAAGCTGAGGAGATCAATACAGCAGCTGGGAGTCAAAGCAACAGAAGGAGAAGTGTAATTTGCAGTGTCTCCTTCTGTGTGAAGTGCTTTCACTGCCCCTGGATCCGTCTCTGTGTGTGTAGTGCTGGACATCCTTCCAGGGAGGCCAGCTCCTCCCAGCTGTGAAGTGAGCCCCACTTTGGCTGCTGGGCAGCTGAATTGCTCTGCTGGAGTGGAGGCCAGTCCTGCACAGAGCACTAAACCCAGCCTTGTTCTGCCAGAGATGCAGCTCTGGGCTGGATCAGGATTTAAGCTCAAATCTCCACCTCCACTGCCCTGCTCAGCAGCCTGGCTTTAGGCAGGTAGGGATGTCAGAGATGAATGGTGGGTGGATGGCAGAGACACCACAGCCTTTGGTGAGCAACCCTGAGGTCTCCAGGCCTGCCAAACCCAGCTGGTGTGAGTGAGGACTTGTCCTGCTTTTGGCTGGCATAGAATTCATTTTTCCTCTTAGTAGCTGGCACAGTGCTGTATTTTGGGTTCAGTGTGAGAATAATGCTGTTCACACACTGATGTTTTTGCTGTTGCTGAGCTCTGCTTCCCCTAAATCAAAGACTTTTCAGTGTCTCATGCTCTGCCCATGAGAAGATGCACAAGGAGCCAGGAGGGCGCGTGGCCAGCACAGCTGACCCAGGCTGGGCAGGGCTGTTCCACACCATGAAGTGCCATGAGTGTGGAGAGACTGGGGGGAGCAGCCTGGGAGACACTGCTGCTGCTGGAGAGGGGCTGGGCATCAGACAGCAGGTATACTGAGAATCACTTGTGTCTCCTGGATTTATATAATGACAATAATAATTATTTTTAGTAGTAGTATTTACACTATTCTATTTTTCTTTGCTTCAATTATTAAACTGTTCTTATCTCAAGTAAAAAGTTTTACCTTTTCCCCCCTGATTCTCCTCCCCATCCCACTGGGGAGGCAGTGGGAGAGCAGCTGCATGTCCTTGATTTCTGGCTAGGGTTAAGGCATGACAGGAATCCATGGTTCCATCCATCCATGAATCCATCCATGCATCCATCCATGAATCCATGCATGAATCCACGAATCCATCCATGGATCCCTCCATGAATCCATGGATCCCTCCATGGATCCCAACCCTTTGATCTCCCCTCCACTTATTCCCATTAAACTGGGAGCACATCTCCTTCCTGACCCATCCACCCCTGCCTGCACCTTGGAGCCAGTGGAAGATCAGAGAATCATAAAATGGTTTGAGCTGGAAGCAACCTTAAAGCCCATCTCATTCCAACGAGATCTGTGACAAAGGCTTTATAAATATGATGTCTTTGTGATGAGGAGCAGAAAAAGGCAAGGAAAATGATTCCTTGTGTGAAACAGGTTATTCTGAAGCACATCAGGAACTTTTCACCACTGTCTAGCCACTGTCGATCTTGTGAGTATTGGGTTTTACTCCCTGTCACTTTTCATTACATTTATTCCTTCAGAAGAAATATAACTCAAATGTCCCTAATCTTTTTAGCATAGAATTTTAGATTTTAATGGGTTTGTTTTAATTTGCACATATTCTTGTTAATAATGAAATCTGTTTAACAGGACTTAAACCAAAAAGCCTGTAATGGTAATTCAAAACATAAAACTCCAGTGCATTTCTGTAAGAATTCCCTATTAATATTCTTAAGGCTTTTTAATGGGTATTGGTATTAGCAGAAACATCACACAAATTAAAATTAGGCTCTTCGTGGATATTTTAAAATGAATATTCACAGACTCTTCAGCATGAAATTAAATCTAGTTACACTGGATGCTGCTGGTATGTTTTAAGGAAGTATACTTGACTGAAAAAAGATTGTGTTGCCTGTGAACTTATTACTGATAGTTCATTTAATTTATTACAGGCCGTTGAATGTAACAATCAAATTTTATATAGCATAGCCTTAGGAGCCAGTGTGAGGCTTTAAATCTGCAGAGATGGAACCTGAGCCAGTAAATCATGGATGGAATTGGGAGCAGGGACTTCCTCTCTGGCCAGCACTCTTGTGTCTCTTGGCTGGGTGATAAACCTGCCCCCCTGCGCTCAGCAGGGTGCTCTGGAATGGGAAATCTGACTTTGGGGATTTGGGGTTGCCCTACAATTGGGCCTCTAAGAAATCCTAGATTCTTTTTTTTCCCTATTTTTCCTAGTTTAAACCAGTGCTTTGCATTGCACATTTGGGCCTTGCAGAGGTTTGTGACTCCCTCTGTGCTCTTTGTCACCACCTTCACCTGCTGCTGAGGGCTGGTGGAGCCACTACAGCTCCTGCCTCTTGCTTGACCTGTGCTGGAATTAGCTCCTCTGGTGCCAGGGGATGGATAAAGAAACGGAGAGGGGGAAATTGTGTCCTTTCTTCACATCTTTGCTGATATTTACTGAATTATTTCCCTATTCTGTTTTTCTCCTGACCATACAGAACTAAGGTCAGCCTTATAAAATCCAGATTACACCCCCAGCTAGCATGACACCAAAGCAGTTGCTTAAAATTAAACATATGTAAATCCACTGGAAGTCTAGTGGAGTGAAGCATATAGTAAAATTTAAGCAAAAGGTGAATACTGAACTGATAGCTTTAGGAACACAGTTTGGACTGGACTGATAAAGTGGTGAGGAAACATCCCAATCTGCCACAAAAAAATGCCTCTGTAACCCCCTGCCTGTTGCTATCATCATGGGATAGTCAGGTTCAGTATCTGCCCCAGTTTATCTCTTTTATTTTGACAATAACACCTTATGCCTGCCTCTAGGTCCCAGGGATCAGGCAGCACTTTCCATGATATATCTTGGAGGCCTTAAAACACAAAAGCAAAGTGTCATCTTCCTGCTGATGTACACCACAAGAACCTGTCATTCCCTTGATACAGTACAGCAGGAGAACGGTCTCTCTTGAAAATACATCACTTGGGATGGTGGCATTTTGAGTTACACGGTGCCAGGATGGCAAGTGTTTGAACTAATTACAAATATAGACCAGATAGGGTCAAAATATATCTTTAGTTTTCACGTGGACTGTATGAAGTGATAAAAATCACATTAATGTCATTGTCATTTAGTGGGCAGCAAGGAAGTGAAATTGGATTAAAGCACTTTAGTAGTACAGGTCCCTAATTCCCATTTGCAATAGTCCCCAGCGGAGAGGCTGAGGAGGGCACAGGGCACAGGGCACAGGGCACAGGCTGAAGAGGGCACAGGCTGAGGAGAGCACAGAGCACAGGGCAAAGGGCACAGGCTGAGGAGGGCACAGGGCAAAGGCTGAGGAGGGCACAGGGCACAGAGCACAGGCTGAGGAGGGCACAGGCTGAGGAGGGCACAGGGCACAGGGCACAGGCTGAGGAGGGCACAGGGCACAGGCTGAGGAGGGCACAGGCTGCCCACTGCCCCTGCAGATGGAGGCTGCCCAGGACCTCCTGGCAGAGCAGCATGAGTTGCTGACCCTAGGAGGATCAAGCCCCCCGGGGGACTCTGTGTGGATCCACTGCCTGTTTTTCTGCTGTGAGGAGCTGCTGGTTGCACCTCTGGCCTGCCTGCACCTGAGCAATGTGCTGCCTGTGCTGCACGTTCCCATATGATTACAAACAAATGGTGGAAGTCTTTGCTCTGTAAGGTCTCAGCCTCCAAAGCACAGTGTCCCCTGTGTCCCTGGTGCCCTGTGTCCTCTGTGTCCCCTGTGTCCCTGTGTTCCCTGTGTTCCCTGTGTCCCCTGTGTTCCCAGGTCCCAGCACTGCTGCCAGCACTCACAGGTGCCAAGAGCCCGGCCTGTAACAGCACCAGTGCTTCCAGTGCTCAGTGCTTAAGGATTTGTTGCATGACTGGCTCAGCTGGCATTCTTTGTTGAAACTATCTCTGTGAAGAACTCATGGAGTTGTGCAGGGCCAGCTCGAGCCAATGTGGTTCCCTGGAATCTAAATGGAGGATCTGCTCTTCCTTGGGGTCTGCATTAGCTATGCAAGGAAAAGGAACAGTTTTGGCAACTGGATGAACAGTTCTGTGATGAATTGGTGATTTTTTTTTATTTATTGGCTTGATGTTGCTCTATTCTACTGCTGGGAAATTATGCAAATTCTACTTGTACAGGACAAGAATACTGATAATTAAGAAATGTGCAGGTTGGATTTAAGACAATCTCATCAATCCACACTGGTGTTCACACACAGCAGAACACTGACAGCTGTGGCACGTGCTGTCTGACACCCAGGACTGGCTCCTCAGCCCTCCAGGAAGTCATTTCACAGATTTTAGACGGGAATGGGGTGCTTGCTGGAGAGGAACAAGGCAGTGGAAAAGAGGGCAGGGCTAGAAGGCAGAAGGGCCTGGCCTCCTTTCAGGCCAAGCTCTGCAGGTGTAATTAAACAGCCTTGGATGTTTGAGGCTCACACTGCTCTCAGGACTCTGACTGAAGGGCTGTTCAGCACGTGGAGGGGACAAAGTCAGGAATCCCCAGCTGCAGAATCACACATGGCATCAAACTCCCAAGTTCCTCAGCCTTTCCCACATTGGGTGTTATGGCAGGAGGCCAGGTTGAGCCTGTGGTGCACAGAGAGATGTGTGGACACAGCACAAACCTCAGCTTTAACACTGGCTGAGTGTAGAATCAGCTGCTTTTATTTCCAGATACTGCAGTTTTTTTTTTTTCTTTTAAAAATCCTAAATTGCTTGTTACATGGAATAAAAAAAGATTTACTGATTTAGGAGTGACATTTTGAGGGTTAATGGTTGGGTGGTCAGTAAAATTCCTCCCTGTGCACAGGGCTGCCCAAAGAGCCCAGCCACGCTGGCTTGGGCAGCAAGTCTTTTGAAAACCCAGCTGTTTCTGACAGCTGAAAATCCAGCACTAGTTATGGAAGTGGAGTAGGTCACCCCGTAGCCCAGACAGAATTAGCACAAGGACAGGTTATTTTCAAATACAGCAGACCAGCTTATTTGCATAGTCTCCACACAATTTATTGAAATTTCCAGAATCTCAACCAGAGAGTCACATTAGCAGAAGGAATATTAGCCTGGGAACCTCTGCAAAAAACTTTACCATGACTTTCTTCTATCTGTATATTTTTCTGTCAATACAGCACTGTCACTGGGCAATTTAATTCTCTTCTGGGCACAATTGTCAACCTATTTTCCAGAAGGGACACATGCCACAGGATTTATTTTACTCCATTTAAGTAACTATGACCAGTTGTCATAAATTGAGGAGTGGAAATTGCTCATTCCCTAAGGCTCTCTAACAAATGAGATCAGAAGTCCAAGTAATACATTCTTCAAAGCTTTTCAGTTCGATTAGAGATGTACATGTGCAACTGGAAATGCCATGATCAGTTCGAATAGTATCACTGCAGGTGTGAAAGACCTGCAAATTGAAGTCTGTTTCACATCAGTATCCAACATGTGACTGGAAAGATTAAAAGGAAAATTTTCAAGGGACAAAGGATGAACAATTAATGAGCCCTGGAGTGGCTCTGTAACAGGTAGCAAAGCAAAACAACTGTTAAAGGAGAAGCCGTCAGAAATGAGCAGTCTGGTGCCAAGTTTCAGGAGGAGATTAGTGGAGAGTTTCACTGCATCCATTAGTGTTTGCAAAGTACTTGTAGACTGGATCAATGAGCATCACAGAAACTCCCAGGAGGAAGTGAATTAAAAGCTGGTTTTTTTTTTTTCTTTTTTCTTTTTTCTTTTTTTTCTTTTTTATAGTGGGAAGCAAATAGAGACCTGCTCACACACCATCTGAGACTCAGACAAGGCACTGCCTGGACCTCTGGTCGAGTGAGTGCTGCCTGTGCCAGGGTGAGGGCAGCTGGAGGAGTGTGTGGCCATGATAAAATGTAGTGATGGCCAGCAGAGGCTGAACCAGAGGTTTTTAAGTGACCTTAAGTCAATCTATTATGAGTTTTGGTTTTTTGTCTTCAGTTCCGAGCATTTGGTGGGACGTGGCCCTTTGTAGGTGGGCAATAAACTCTGTGACTTGGTTTTGGTGGAAACAATAAGAAGGTACTAAAATTCTGAGAGCCACCTTAAAGATGCAGCAGCAGAGCTTCAAATGATGATGCCAGCACAGCACCACTGAAGCTTCCCGAGTGCTATTGATCTACACCAGTTGAACATCTGGCCCATATGCTTTGTATTATTAAATACTTCTGTGATTATTATGTGAACAATTAAGATGCATGGAAATGAAAAAGCAGGCTATGAATTGTTCCTTCCCTGCAATTTGGGAGTAGGAATTGCTCAGGGGATGCTCTGCTCTGCCTTTTGCTGAAGCTGTGCAGTTTATCTGTGCGTTTTTCTAGAAAGATGAAAGTGAATGGGACCTTGGGAGATTTTCCAGGTTACCCTCTTCCTCCAGGGCAGTGTCATCCCAGAATCACAGAATGGGTTGGAAGAGACCTTAAAGCTCATCCAGTTCAACCCCCACTCTATAGGCAAGGGACACCTTCCACTCTCCCAGGTTGCTCCAAACCCCCCTCACTAAATGCCAATCAGTCTCAAACCAGCACATTGGCCTTGAAGGATGGCTGAAGGAACTTCCAAGGATGGATAAACTTCAGCCCTGTCATATTTGCTTGAGATGTTCTTAAAACTCTGACACTTGAGACCCTGCAGGATATCCCAGTGCTCAGTACTGGTGCTGATGTAAGAATCTTTTCCCCAGCCCAACTTACCTCTCTCCCTGGCTGTGTTTGAGCTCTCCAACTTCTTGTCCTGCCCACCACTGCCCTGGAGCAGAGCACAGTCTCTTTCCCTGCCCAGCAGTCCTCTGTACACAAAGCCTGTCAGTTGGTTTGTGTCTTTTGTCAATCTGGTCAATCATGTTGGAATTCAAAGCTGAAGAAGTACAGACAAGCCCAAATAAGTGTTAACACTGCAAATTCTTTATTATTTCTTTCCACAAGCCTGATTCTCTTTCATGGTTTGCTGCTGAAGTGTAGAAGTACATCCAGCCATAAGAGAAAAAAATCCATCTTTCAGCATCAGGAGATTAAAGAAATAGAGTGAGATAACGTTTTGCAAACCTGAAAGGATTTGAAAATCCCTCTCCTGCTATTTCTGGAAAAAAAGTCAATTGCAGGGCAAGATTATCTTCATTAATAGTGTGAGAATGAGTGTTGGCTGTAGGTTTTGTTTAACCTGAAAAGCAGCATTCAGCAGCTGGGTTTCCACATCTAAAATAATATCCGGAGAATCAAAAATTCTTTGCCACACATGAAATCATCCTTTGGTTGTGTAATGGAGCTCAGCAGTGCAATGTGCAGGAGAGCAGGATAACCTTTTAACATCCCCACAATCCCCAGGGACTGGCATGCTGCTGATTAACACATGCTTGGTATTTGAAGTTCCCCAACTTAAAGCTTCGTATGTGTTGCACAAGTCACTGGTTTTATAGAGAGCTTGGGAAAGACATAATTTTTGGCTTTCATCCTACTTTTCAGACGTGGCATGATGTAAGTGACTGCTCTGAAGTTGCTGAAGTGAAAGCAACTGTTCAGAGAGAGAGCCAGAGCTGAAGCCTTGTTGTGGGAACTGCTCTGCAGGGCCCAGCCCTGCCTCTGATGGGAGCCTTGGACACCTTCAGGAGGTGTCTGGGGGGCTCAGCTCAGCAGAAAAAGCATGAGCAAACATGCCCTTTCCAAAGCACACCTCTCTCGTTGGCTGTTCACAGAGCCATGGAGTGTGTGTGGCTGGAAGGAACTGTGGAGGTCACCCAGTCCACCCTCCCTGCTCAGGGATGGAGTTCAGCATGTCTGGAGTGCAGAGCTGTTACCTGAGGTTTGTGTTCACTGGTTCCATCTGGGCTTTGAGCCATGGACTCTACGTGTAACCTCTGCTTCTTTGTCCTCACTGATACTGGCTCAAGGGAAAAGCATCCAGTTCTGTGCTAAAGACAAGGCTGCAGGTAATTCAATTAACCAAAGTACTGTGGTTCAGTGGCAAAATTAAGAAAAGGACCCAGAAACTGCCAGAGACACCCTTCACAAAGACTGAGACCTTCTCTTGAGGCTATGTAAGGGTTTTTTCCCACAGACCCTTTAGATTCAGCAGGTCTTTCTGAGGGACTTTCATTTATGTCCAGAAGTCAGGCAGCTCTTATCTGTTATCCTCCTGAAGGCATCCAGCCTTTGGTTGATCACTGCCCTCCTGCCACAGGAGCTGCTTGGAGAGCCAGGACTGTGTGCAGGAAGAAGGTCTAATTAACAAAATCTCCACTCCAAGAATTCTCTATTTTCAGGGCACTCCTCCTCCTGCCAAGCTGTGCTAATGTTAGCAGTGCATGGCGAGAGGAACTTTAAAACTAGGGCTGGAAAAATCCCAAACCCTGTCCCTGAACAAAATGCCACCAGCTTCCAAAAGTCTTGTATGACAGACAGAGAGCCCTGTAGCTGTCAGCTCTTCATGCCTTTGGGGGCCTGCTTATTATTTTTGAATACTTTATCTCTCTGGTGGTTCTTCTAGCAGTCGCCTCTACAAGCAAAACATAAGGGTCTTAGCAGAGCTGTCTATAATTATTGATATAAATAGGATAACTCTAACTTCTGTTGTTGTTATAAAGATAATATCTGCATTTTATCTACATTTTGTAGGAACAGAAGAGGTGCATCTCGGAAGAAAGGTGTGTTGCTGCTCTCAGCATGTGCCCCAGCAAGGTGAGCAGAGGGGTTGGAGCCTTTTCCAAAGCAGCAAGGTGAAAGCATTGAGAAGAGGCAGAGGCAGAGCGAGGGCTGCAGCACTGCCCTACCCTCCCCAGTGTCCTCACCCACCCTCAAATCAGAGACATTTCATGCGCAAAGGGCAAATAGATACGGGAAAATTATGTGGAGATGGAAGATCAGGGAGCTGTGGAGAACGAAGGATGGGGTGAGTGAAGGTTTTGTGAAGAGAATCGCTGGCTGGGACTTCTTGACAGAATTATACTTCATTACTGACGCTTCACAGCCTTGATTTTCATATTTATTTGTGACTCTTCTTTTTTAAACCATGGGCTCTTTTGACATGAGAGTCATGCTGTGTAAAGCACTATTGATTAGAGTTTCTAATTTCATGCCATTACAGCATGACCATTGGGGAATGAAATGTATTTTATTTTTTCCACCACAGCTATGCCAGCAGTGTTTGGGACGCAGCCATGGCACAGACTGTCAGCAGCAGGCATTTTCAGCTCAAGATCTTTGCTGTTTGAGCCAAAAGGCGAATTTGCCCAAGGTCTAAGCCTCAGCTTAGTGTGTTTTTCCTGGAATTATAACACATCAGTTACAAAGTGTATTTTGAGGCCAGAGGTTTCCAAAAGGACGGCTGACTTGGGGACTTTCTGTGTTTCAGTCAGGTCTGTGAAAGACCATTTCCCCCACATTTTTTCCCCTTTTTTAGTCATACCTTCTGTCTTTCCACAATCTCTGGTTTGGTGCTCAAAAAAGTGAAAGAAATTGCTGAAGGTATGGGAACACAGCATCTGATGTGATCATGTAATGTACATAATCCCCATTAGGTGTAAGTTGCAAGAAGGAACTGACTATAAACCTGAGCAAGACCTGGACCAGCCTTATTTAAAATAGTTTGCTCCTCTTACGTGCCAGATTTGGACTCTTCTGGAATTTCCTAAGGAAAGGGTTCATGGTCAGGGGAGCTGGTGCATTAATAACATCTCATCCTGTTGGTGCTGCCTGGGGACACCTTCCTCTTCCCTCTTCCTCCTCATATCCTCCAAAACCCTTGGGCTTTTTGGTCTGTCCCCCAAAAAATCTTTAGGATCTTTCTTTTAGCTAGAAAGTCACCCTTTTTTTTTTTTTTTTCCTCAAAGGCCTTTGAGGTAAAGAGAGCAGGATGATGAAATCAGCCTAAGCTGAGCGTGGCTGCAATGAGTTTCCCTCATGCTGTAAGTAATGTGGCTTGTGTTCTGCTGTGCTTTGGCCTCTGAACAGTAGATGTGCACTGTCCTGAATTCATGAAGCTTTCCAGCAGGGCAGACAAGCTCTAACAGAGTGACCATGGGTGTGTGAACCCCTTAAAAATAGCCAGATGAGAGAAGAGTGAATGCTTGAAATCTGTCAAAGGGGCACCAGCCCAGAAAGTTCTCTGACCTCTGCTTTTTTGGAGGAGCTCCTGACACCTGCCAGTGGGTGATGAATTAGTGCAGCACAGCTGGGGCTGCTCATGGGCTGCAGATGTGAATCCCAGAATTGTTCCTATGTGTACTTGAGCACTGCAGGTTTTGTGGCCAGTTTTGGGTTTCTCTTGCAAAGAGACATCAATGTACTGGGACAAGAATGAGAAAAACTGGAGTTTTAAGGAGGGAAAGAGGACATCTTAGTGGTGTTGATGACCTTAAGAGAACAGTGTGCAAAAGGCAGAGTCAGACTGTGCTTGGAGATGCAGTGACAGGACAAGGGGCAACAGACACAAGCTACAGTGTGGGAAGTTCTGATAGATATGACATCAAAAGTGTCCACCCTGAGGGTGGTCAAATGCCAGATGGGAGGCCAGAGAGGCTGTGGGATCTCCAGTTTTGGAGATGTTCAGAACTCACCTGCACAAGGCAAGCTGGTTAGTTGGCCCTGGTTTGGTTTGGAGCCACCTGCTTCCCAAGAGGCATCTCCTGATTTCCTCACACCCTGGAATGTCTCTTGATCTCATTATGGGGTGTGGTGAGATATTGAGTGTCCCTCACCTGAATGGGGTTATTGGCCAGCACCTTTTAGGGCACAGGGCAGGCCAGCCCCTGGGAATGGCTGTCAGGCAGTCAGCCTGGATGGGTCACTTTAGTGCCATGCTGGTTTTATCCCTGTGTGTCCAGAAGGTGCCCCAGCTGACAGCTGTATTTTAAAATTAAAAAATCCATGGGCCTTCAGACAGAGAGCAAAAGGCTTTCTGGCCTCAGCCTGGTCTGTAACTCCTCAGAGCTTTTAGATATGGATGCCTCATCCTGAAAGTGTTCAAGGCCAGGCTGGACAGGGCTTGGAGCAACCTGACCTGGTGGAAGGAACTAGTTCATTTTTTAATGACTTTAACATCCCTTCCAACTCAAACCATTCTAGGATTCCATGATGATTCTATGATCCTTGAAATGTTCTCATCACATCACATGTGTGGCCCTGCTGCAGTTTTCACTGTGACACAGAGGCTTCAAACAAGGGTCTGTCCCTCTCTCCTGCACAGCCTTGGCTTTGTGCACCCACAGCACACCTCAGATTGGCACTGCAGGAGGAAATGTGAGAGAGGCCATCTCTCACTGTCCTGTCCTGCCACTGCCTGGTGCCAGGCTTCCTGAGGAGCAGCACCTGCAGGGCAGCAAAGGAGCCCTGGGAGGGGAGTGCTGGCCCTTTCCCAGTACTCGGGTTCCAGTGTAACCCAGCCTGGTGAGCTCCACACCCACCTGCTGCCTGCAGACTCCTCCAGGCCTCTGCCAGCCTGCTGACATTTATACACATTTCTAAATATCAGGGAGGTATTGCTGGGAGAGGGAGCTGTGCAGGGAACGACACTGGCTTGCAGCAGCAAAAGGAAGAAGGGAGCTGAGAGCTGGATCATGGTGACCATGCCAATACTCCCCTGAGGAGTGAAGCTTCCTGTGGGAACAGAGCCTTTTCCAGGAGATGAAATGAACTCCTTCAGCATTAGCCCTGAGTAAACTCTGGTCCAGCTCATAAAACATCCTGGAGTGCAGAACTGTTTACAGACTTTATTTGTCTTCAGCCTTGTGCTTTGTAAGATCAGAGGCATTTTTATTACCCAGCTTTGTGCAATATCATTCCAGAAACAAATGCCATGTGGATGTTTACCATAATGAGGGAATACATTACAGCCCAAAAGGATGGCAGTGTCTAATAGAAATATACTTCTGGAGCACCTGAGGGCCAATCCCAAGGAAGGGCTTTTCCTTGCTTCTTTTTACCCTTTTTACTCTGGTTTTTACTCTCCCTGCAGCTGGATGCTCCCCACACACAGGGCAAAGAGGCAGGACTGAGCCTTCCCTCCCTGGTGAAAAGCTTCGGTTTTGGGGAGCAGTTCCTGGTAATGGGCTTTGGTTTTTGGGGAGCAGTTCCCCACAGAGAATTAGAGCCCTGGCTGGAGGGGCAGCAGCAGCAGTGCACATCCAGCCACCTTGAGTGGTACAGAAAATGGAACTTGGTCAGCTTCCAGTACTGGAATTTAGCTTTGGTTTTCCAAGGAAGATGCAAGCAGTTTGTCCTTATAGGATGCTATAAAGGCATTTCAAGAATATTATATGGTCTGCTAATGCTACAGAGAACCTCTTAAAAACTTAATTGCCTGTGACACCAAATGGGAAGAGAGGAGTTCCTTGATAGATCCTGTATTTTGAAACCACACAGCCAGTTCTAAATACTTTCAAATGGTACATACCACTTTCCTCCTGCTGACAATTAGAGTAATAGCTGAATGCAGGATAAGAGAGACTGCCTGAAATGTTTCAGCACAGTTTTCTTGTTCCATGTTTTTTCACAATGCAAAAAGACAGGGGCATTCTCTCTATGACCAAGCACAAGATGAGGAGACAGAGAGATCTCAATAACAAAGTGACTCTAAAAGCTTGGGAACATCTCTGCTCCCATACCCAATTCTCTTCACCCTCCTTCCTTGTCAGCTATTCCCCATCTGATGATGTTTTAGTGAGAAAGGAGGGAAAAACATCCCAAAACCAAAATCTGTTACCCATGCTTTGAAGAAAATGGGCTTCATCAGACACACCTTCTGTAGAAGAGAGGTCCTGGAGCTGAGAAACTGTCACTGGAGCCCAGGTAGTTTTGACTGAATGATGCCCCCCAGTTTGGCTCCTGGCATGGGCCATAGACCCCTGGCTCCTGCTACAGGTCAGGTGCTCATGAGGGTGACAGAGAGGGGGATTTCCTCACATCATTTCCTCATTGCACTGTCTGACCAACACCTCTATTAATTCTGGGGAGCAGGAGACCTCAAGACTTTCAGCCTGATCACCCACCCATCCCTTTTATTTTGGCCACAATATTTAGCATACTGGGCTCTCTGGTCTCAGCCTGGCTGGAGCTAGCACAGGTGTCGGTCTCATTGTGTTTGTTCATTAAGGATCTGTTTCAATCTCCTCATTTCCCTGTGTGGCCCATGACACACAATAGTATGAGACAGCAATACCCAGATGTGACATCTGAAACCTCAAAGGACACACAGACACAGCCTCATGCTGACTAAACTGTGGATATGCTTCCTTAGCACCTGTTTTGAAAGCAGGGGGGAAATTGGTGTGATCTATACCTTTAGCAATTTGTTTTTTTTTTTTTAATATATATAAGCATCTCAGGGGGTTTGTGTTATTTTGGTTTATTTTGGGTTTTGGTTTTGGGGGGTGTTTGTTTGTTTTGGGGTTTTCTTGTTGGTTTTTTTTTTGGTTTTGGGGTTTTTTTGTGGACAAGCAGATCTGCAAAGCACAGCAGATGTCTCAGACTTCAAGACACAAGGGAACATTTCTCCTCGGTCCTCAGATGAAATGGACTGGGCTTTGCTCCAGAAAAGCGAAACGATTAATCCATCACTGAGCATGAACTTAAATGAGCTAATATTGGGTATTTTAGTTTTGATGTATGTGCTAAATGAAGTAATCATTCAGGGTGTAAAAGTAATGTCTTTGGGAAAATGTTATAAACCACCATGGCTGAGCACGTGAGGCTGCAGCAGCAGGGAGCTGGGCAGGCCCTGGCATGGCCACTGCTCCCATACCAGTGCTGGGCCCGAGCTGCAGGAACCACAGGCTCCTGGAATGGATTGAAAAGGACCTCAAAGTTCATCTTGTTCCCCCTCCCAGGGCAGGGACACTTCCACTGTTCCAGGCTGCTCCAAGCCCTGTCCAACCTGGCCTTGGACACTTCCAGGGATGAGGCAGCCACAGCTGCTCTGGGCACCCTGTGCCAGGGCCTGCCCGCCCTCACAGAGGAAGATGAATGCACCAGGACTGAGCCCCACAAGGCTACTCTGAGTATCCTCTGAGCACAGAGTGAGTAAATTCTGCTTAGGGGAGCGAGTTCCCGAAAGCAGTGCCAGTGCCTGGGCACACTCTGCCTGCTCCTCTCCCTGCCTCCACAGCCTTGAGCTGGAGGTGCCTCTGCCTTGTGCTGTACATGCCTCCTCCCATTATCTTCCAGCCTGGATTCTTTGCTCCTCAAGTACCACTAACCACAATTATACCCTTGAGCAAGAGACAGCAATTGATATTTTATCATTGGGATTTTTTGCTGTGACTTTTATACCCACCTGGAGTGAACAAACTATTACAAGTTTTATCCAATTACATTAAGTGCAGTTGGACACATGGTGCTGAGCACAGCCTCTGTTCAGTGGGAGTGAGGGACAGTCCCTTATCAGCTCGAGGCACCATCATTCATTAAAACATCATTTGCCTCTCACCAGTGAAGCCGAAGCACAAATCTATAGGATGTCATAATGAGGTGTGCTAATGAAAGCCAGGCAGAGCAGGATTAACAAAAGGCTCCTCTCCACACTGTACCTGCCTCTTACTACTCTGCACAGTCCCCATCTTTTATGATCCCCTAGAAATCTTTCAAGGGGTGCTGGAATTGAGGCCCACAAATCCAATTAACAGCTGGTGTGGTGTGTGCCCAGAATTGCCATGCACTGCTTACAGAAATGCCTGAGTGCAGCAGAGGAGACAAAGGAAAGTATTGGGCATACAGGACTGTAAATGAGCCTCTGATCCATCCCAGCCTGTTGTTCTTGCTCTGGGCTAACAAAATCTTTGATAATTAGTTTAACACCTTTGCTCTTATGAGCTGGTCTGTCACCTCTGCCCTTTCAAACAGACCAGTTAGAATCTTACTTTTACTGGAGTTACTTGGTTGATATGCCAGAGGCTAAGTGGGAGAAAGAGCCCACTTGCTTCCCCAGGTCACAGCTCCCTGGGCTCAGGCATGCAGGACTCAGGGCTACTGAGGGGTCACCCTCCTGCAGCAAGTGCTGGAGAAGTGATGGCAACATCCTCTGTGCTCCAAGCCCATGGTGAGCATGGCTGGGGAGGAAAGGCAGAGCTAAAGCTTGTCTCGACCTAATCAGGGGGCCAAGGGGACTCAACAAAGTGTACTCATGACACATTGCTTCTTGGACTGGTTGTCTGAGGGCTGAACCTTATGTTTTGTCCACCTACAAACCCAACCTTCCATTTGAAACTGGAGTTTCACTTTGAAACTGCCTGAGTGTGAGGAGCTCAAATATTTTCTGAGTGTAAAGAGAAGATGTTTCAGGGCTGATAAATTTTGCAATGTATGTGCAGTTACAAATCTTTGTGAGAGTGGAGAGAAGGACCTGCTTTTACCAGCAGAGTACATGCATGCACTAATCCCAGTATGTCATTCCAGTAAACACATTGGAGTGTGCCTGTGTCCCACTGTGACACAGGCACAGCAATATTGGTATGAAGATGTTTTTGTCAGCACCATTACACGTGGGGGTAAAGCTGGGGTGTCTCTAAAACCCTGAAATCCAGTGCACAGAGCTGGGCTGGACTGGACAAATGCCACCTACAAGTTCTCCTTGAAGCACCAGATAAACCCAGTTTCTAGAACCAGGCTTCAGAATTCACTCCACTCATGGTGGAGCAGAGAGTTATAGCACTGAGAGTGATTTTGTGTTTCTGCCAACACTTCACTTCTAATTCTGTCCATAGTAGGGCTTTTGTTAGTATAGAAATGTCATAAAAACTCACATCTTAAATCACTTTGCTGTGTCCCGGCCAGAGTCTGTCCCATGTTACTTGCAGCAGGTGATGGCCAAGACCCATGGTCCTCACAGAGTATGTAGCCCTGAAGAAGAGCTGAACCAGTTTGGCTCCTTGTGTTTTAAAATCCAGCTCCAAATGTGGCAGCAGGGAGTCTGGAAGGGAGAGTGTCCATTTCTGTCCTGCTGTCAATCTGGGCACAGCTGGAGCACGTGGACACGTGGGGCAGGTCCAGCTGCCTGTCCTGCCCCCGGACTGGGACCTGCCAGAGCCTTGGCAGCGTGGTGGGAAGTGTGAAGCAGCCCTAGACTTTGCTCACAGGGAGCAGCCGTGTGGGAATGTGCTGGAACATGCACAGTAACATCAACTTACAACCTCTGCAAACTCTTGGCCTTGCAGGTGTCTTCCCTGCCTTGTCTGTGTATACTTTAAATTTAGGTTATCCTTGCAATTTCTGCTTCCCAGAGAGCAACCACTACCTGTGGCACTGGAGACCCAAAGTGCAGCTGCGAGTCAGCTGCTCTAATAACTCATCTGCACAATCCTACACAATGCACCCCTGGAGGGAGTGAACCAGGTGCCTGAATACATGGGGGAATCTTATTTCTACTTATCTTTTGCTTTTATCCAATTATCTGGATTTTTACTGCTTATAATGTGTTTTTCTTCCCAGCATGCCCAGAAGAAGCACTACACCCAAGTGACCAAAAGAGAATTGCTGTGGAGACAGATGAAGTGACATGACTAAGGTCACCCAAGGGCTGTGTCTAAGAGGAGCTGAACCTGGAGCGTCCCAGGGACAGTGTAGGCTCTCGATGTATCTGGATGCAATTGAAGGGCAAGGATTTCACAGCTGGAAAGGAACCCACTCTAAGTCCTGTCCCACCTCTGAAGCCAGTGGGACCAGCAGGTCAGAAGAGGACACTTTCTAATATTTTCTAATGATTTTCTTTTTCCAGGTCATGTGCACACCTTACTGGGAAAGGCACATCATGCCCACAGCTGGGCCAGATGTGCAGCTGATTCTTTCATTTGCCTTTTTGGTTCCTATTCTTACGTTGATACATATCAGTCCAGCCCTGCAAAATTGACTTTTCTTTTTCACTACTCCCAGAAACACCATTTTGCAATGATTTTTCCATTTCTAAAGTAGGTCAGATTGTCACGGTCAGTGTCCCTGTTGTGGTGTCTAAGTGAATTAGGGAGGTGGCATGGGGCTGAAGCAGAATGGCATGGCCAGAGCTCTGCCACCAGCACCAGAAACTTTGAGAGTGTTCCCCAGAAGGCACCTCAGGGGTAGGAACCCGAGCAGATTCTTAAGTAAATGTTCCCATAAGGAACTCTTCTAGAAAAGATGAAAGTGAACTTGAACCAAAAGTGCAGGAAAAGACCACAGGATCCCAGAATGGCTTAGGCTTGAAGGGACCTTGAAGACCATCTAGTTCAACCCTACCACAGGCAGGCACACCTGCCATGACACCAGGTTACTCAAACACTTGACCTTGCTTCAAACACTGTCAGAAGAAAGTCTCTTTGGCCAAAATCTAGATATATTCCTGCACTCCAGTAAACCTGTCACCCTCCTGGAGATGACTTCATTCTACGACATTCCTCAGCCCAGGCTCTGTGCCTCAAAAGCAATTGTGCTGTAGTTGGGAAATGTGTATTATCACAGTTGCTTTTTTTTTCCCACTGCAGAGTAATTAATAGATATTTCTCATGGAGGGCAGTCAATTCTCATTACACTGGGCTTTCACAAAGCTGGTTTGTTTCGGCTTTTTCTCAGAAGTGGAATATCCAAGTGACACTTTGTGCTAAGGCTGAAGTCTCTGTGTCACAGTCACTCTCCTTGGGCTGTGAGAGTGTGAAGGTGGCACTCAAGGCAAATTGAAAGCAAATTTTATGTTGAGGGAGGCAGACACAGGTTCAGAACTCTCTGCTGGTGTAAAATTAATGGAGGTTTTACTGCAAACTTGTTCATGCAGCTCTGTGTCATCTTCTGTGTGCCTGTGAGACAGTGCCAAGGGCTGGGGCATGGCAGAGTGGACATTGCAAGGCACCAACTTCCTGTTAGTGTAAGATTGTAGAATCCTGGAATGGTTTGGGTTGGGAGGGACCTTAAAGCACATCTCATTCCACCCCCTGCCATGGGCAGGGACACCTTCCACTACCCCAGGGTGCTTCAAGATCCATCCAGCTTGGCCTTGGGCACTGCCAGGGATCCAGGGGCAGCCACAGCTGCTCTGGGCACCCTGTGCCAGGGCCTCAGCACCCTCAGCATAAAAACCTTCTTCCTAATATCTAATCCAAATCAACTCTCTGTTAGTCTCAAACCATTACCCCTTGTCCTATCACAACAGGCCTTGCCAAAAAGTTTGTCCCACTCTTTCTTCTAGACACCTTTCAGTACTGAATGCCACAATAAGCTCTCCCTGGGCCCTTCCCTTCTCCAGTGCAAGCAATCCCAGTTTTCATGACCCTGTGGCAGCTATGGAGTTAGTGTGGCACGTTCACACCAGCACAGGGCCACCAAGCATCACAGTCCCAGCAGCCCTGGCTGCTCCAGTGCTCCCTAAATACCTGATCCATCCTCATCAGCTGCTGTGGGGCTCTGCTCCCTGCACAGGTGGCAGCCAGTGCTGAACAGCCCAGCAGAACTGTGCTGGAGCCTTCCAGCAGCCTCCTGAGTTCCTTCCTGACTCCGTGTATTTTACTGCACAATACAGCACTGGAAGTCATTATTGTTACAAAGAATCACTAATTCAATAATGCCACTACCCTGCAGGAATAACAACCACACAATATTAATGTGCTTCCCCCCTTGTATTCATTGCAGAGCACAAAAGCTGTTCACAGAATGCAAGAAGACTTGAGGCAAGGACACCATTAGTGCTGCCATGCATTGCTCACACCCAATCCAAGAGCTGGCAATTATGATTGCAAAGCACATTTTTGAATGCCATTCACAAATACAAAAAAAAAAAAAAGTTGCTAAAAGTTAAAACTTCAAATAAAGTAGGAAGGCTGCCTGCCATTGCATGATAACACAGCACTTTATTATTCCTCTTCGATTGTCTGACGTTTATGCCTCTGTTTAGCAAGTCTGTTCGTTATCGTTCTCCAATTAACAGAGACTTTTTTCAGATTATTTTTATGAAATTCTCATTTAATTAGCAATACAGCTGAATCTCAACTGGCAGTTTTAAAAATATCCTTCTACCGATCAAGCAGCCAAATGGTCTTTCCGAGATATTTGCAGAATTGTAAACCTTCATTTGTCTGCTAATTATCCCCCCTGCTTAGATGATGGGAGTGGGAGCACCTGACAATCAGGGGTTATTCACCGAACACTTTCATTGAGCACGGTGTGGAAAAATACAGATTTCACTTATTAAAACCTTCTCATGGGCTTCTTTAAAAGTAGAGAATGGGATTTATCAGATGATTTTCAGAATCCACAAAATAGATGGAGAATTAAAATAATAGGACAAATAATAGAAAACAGGTGTGATAGGAGACATGCAAGCACAAAGCAACATGAGAGGAAATACACTGATAATACAATAAGGAAAAAAAAATAAACTGAAAAATAAAATGTCAGTGAATGGGCCCTCCTGCCATACAGCTGGAGACCATTATAGTATTTAGCAATGCATACACAAATAAGCTTAAAATGCATATTTGCATATATTGGTGGGTGTATGTAGTTTGAGAAGAAAAAAAAAAAATCCTTTAATCTACCACTGAACCACTTGCACATTTGCAGGGGAATGTGACAGCTTTCCAGGCCCCTGCTAGCCAGCCCTCCCTTTGCTCCAGCCCCTCGGGGTGGGTGAGCACGGGGCCTCCTGGCAGTGCCTCCCCTGCCTGCTCCCAGCACCACGGGGATGTCTGGTAGTGGGATTAGGGGAAAACTCAGGTTTTCCTAGCACAGTGCTACAGGGAAAAATACTGAATTTGAGACGAAAGGAGACAGAGTCATAGCATGGTTTGGGCTGGTGGGAGCTTAAAGACCATCTAGGTCCAACCCTCTGCCATGGCAGGGACAACATTTTCTGTTCCATT
The DNA here is from genome assembly GCA_013400175.1 of Phainopepla nitens. Lineage (NCBI taxonomy): Eukaryota > Metazoa > Chordata > Aves > Passeriformes > Bombycillidae > Phainopepla > Phainopepla nitens. Next base: position 480,141 of record VXBQ01006672.1, read on the forward strand.
TTAAGCCTAATTCTAGCAGGACATCAGGACACTTCTGCCCATGCCAGAGGTGAGTTTTGGGTGGGGTTGGTTCTGCCACTATGGCTTTGCTGAGCTCCTACTCTCATTTCTATCCCAACAGTGCTCGGAAGCCCAGAGCAGGAGGAAGGCAAGTGAATCCCAGTGTGGGCATTTCAGTGGCTGTGAGAGGAATGATGGATTTGCCTTTAAAAAAAGCTCTGAGTCTGCTGGTAGATAAAACTAGCACTGAGAGGTAAAAGAAACAATGGGAAGGATTCCACTCATTGATGAGAACAGGTATTTGCCTCTACAAACAAACTGTAGGGTTGCTGATAAATGAAATTGGATATTGAAAGATGAAAGAAACAATGGGGAAAACCCATAAATTCCATAAGAATTAAAAATTAAAAGGGAGGGTTATACATTAGAGGGAAATCTTGGGTATCAGGCATTCTGGGAAGTCTGCACCTCTCAAGTACCTCAGCCCATGGGAAAGAGAGAGGGAAATGGGGCTGGGAAATTGGGATAAAAAGGGAGGCTGTGTCCTCCAGAATTCGAGAGACCCCAGGGGAATGTTCCCTTTATTTGAATAAAGTAAAAGGACTCCTCTGTCTCCTTTTTGGACATAAAGCTCTGGTGTTTGTGGCTTAATTTTCCTGATAGCTGCAATGGACGTGGGGCTTGCAGGACCCCACCAGCCATCCTCACCGAGTCTCACAAGCTCCAAGAAGAGCTTCCAATCCAGCTTTTTGGGGCCAGGAGAGAAGGCAGGAATGCCTCCATCCATGCGTTAAAGGGGAGTAATGGAATAGTCTGCTGCTGCCAGATAAGTGGAGAGGATTCCTCAGAGAGTCACTCTGGATCTCCAGCTGCACTAATACGTTGTTATGAATCTCTATCAGCGCACTTGTAGTGCAGCTGGAGAGTATGTCTGACATTGCCTCCAGTGACCTTTTCAATATAGTCCAAGTGCTGCAGAGCTGGTCTTTCAAGAGGAATTCAAATCGAATTTACTCAGGCAGAAAGGATTGGCCTGAGGATAGCCCTGCTACTCACTTCGCATTTCTCCTCGTCATTCTCATGGAAATTGCAGTTCTTTATGCGTGGTGCTTCTTCCTAGGAACTGCAAATGTCTCCCTTCAAATAAGAGGGACAGCCAGGGTTCTAAGGGAGGGTTTGGAGTGGCCAGGCTGTGTCAGGCATTGCAGGGCTGCTGGTGGCAGGGGAGGATGGAGGTGTGAACTCGAGCACAACCTGTTGAAAGGTGACGATGTGACCGTGTGAGCTGGCCCTCCAAATTAGCTGCTGCATGTCAGGCACCAACCACCGTGTTAAAAAACGCAGCTCATTGCCATGGGATGGAATAGCTGAGATTTGGACAAACTTCAGGTGCGGGGAGAGAAATTAATGGGACAGAAATTCACGGGACAGAAATGTGGGTCCCTTCCTGCAAGGTGAGACAGCCGAGGAGAAACATCTGGTGCTAACACTAATGGCCCTGGGGTGAAGTCTCTGCCCTTCTTGGGACAGTGTGTGTGTTTGGGAGGGGGAAATGTTGGTGTTTTCATGTGCTTTCCTGGCACAGTATGATTATTTCATACGTTTGTCTGAGGTGCTTTAAAATGTAATTTCTTTGATTAATTTGGTGTCTATATTTTCACTGTTTTGTTCACTCCAATTTATGACAAAATTGAACAAAGTGGGTAACAAAATATAGCCCTGTCATGCGCCTGTCTTCATGGATATAAAGAAAAATGTGAAACCGTCAGGCACACAAATGTGCCAAACCCCAAGGAAAATTATTACATTCTGCTTGACATTTACTTTAATTTTACAAAATTCTGTAATACCATTATAAATAATAATAATAAAAAGCAGCATGGAAATATTTTTAAGTGTATTTATTTTCATTTGCTAGCTTGGTGATTTATGGGTTTGTTTTATTTTCTTCTTTTCCCCTCCCTGCATCAGAAGAGAGAATGAGCACCTTGAGCTTGAGTGCTGGAGCTGGGTACCCAAGGAAATGTGCCTGCTCACAAGAAGGGGGCAAGGTAATGGGACATCTCTGCTTCCAAAAGCTCTGCAAGGCTGTGGTTGAGCCCTTGTAAAGTTCTCTCTAAGGGACAGGCCAGTGGGTCAGGTCAGTAAGCTGAGGGTCTAAAGTGGGGCTGATCCAGCACTGCTGTGTGGGAATGGAAGACAGACACCCAAAGAAGGGTGGGAAGTGAGCAGTCTAATCCGGGACTAGCAATGAAAGTAGAGAAAGAGTTGAGAAAAAAGGCACAAGAGGGTGGGAGTCAGCAACACTCAGCATTCAAGAACAGGATGAGCAAAGGTGCTTTGAAATAATACACCTGGGTGATGGTGAGGGCCTGGTCCTGCTCTGCCTGCTGATGTGAGCACCACCTTCTACTCTTCCCCTGAGACCAGGGCTGGCCCCTTAGGCCACCCCGGCCTTCAAGCTCCTATGGAGAAGTACAGATGCTGTGGACTGTAGCAGTGTTTAATTGAGAGGCAGCTGCTCTGTCTGGCTCTTTGGGGAACTCGAAAGGCCATCAACTCACATCACTCTCTCAAATATCTTCTGAAAATCCTGTTCTCCTCCCCACCAAGCCTCAAAGTAGAGTCACACACTCCAAAGGAAATGAGAGAAGAAAACCACTTCAAGACATCAAGGTGACCGCTCCTCTTACAGCTGAAGGCAAAAAAAAAGCATGAAAATAATTGATGGGATGTAGCAAACGGGGCTGGCATCATTTACATACTGAACTGACAGCATGTGCCATTCACAGGCCCTTCCCACTGTAAATAATGCCATAGAAAAGTCCTGTTTATCTCTGAAGTTAAAAAGGCACTGAGTGGACAGCCAGCTTCTGGGCTTCCCAAGTAAATGTTTAAATAGGAGAGGTTGTATTAGATAAAGATATATAACCTGGCTGATATGGGCAAGGCTCTGTTAGCCAGTGACCTCCAGGGATTTCCAGCCCATATTCATGATCCCTGTGCTCACCCCAAGGGCTGATGCCTTGCCTGGGACACAGCTCTAACACACTGAACTCTGAAAACCTCAAAGGACTTTGAGTGATCAGTATTTGTTACCTTTTCCCCTTGTCATTCCAACAGTCTCTCATTTCCAAGGTACTTGGGTTTGCTTAAGAGCCTCCAGCTGTGCTGCATTTGTGGTTGAGTGCTCCAGCTGCTCCCCACTGCCCTCCCTGCTGCTCTTAGAAAACCACCTGGTTTAGTTAGCTCAGGCTGTCTGTGCTTGGGTAATCTGCCTTGTTTTGGCAAGAGTGGGTTAGAGAGTGTTCTCTGGGTTGGGATCTCCATGGGGTTGTGACCTCTGCAGCTGAGAAAGTCCTTGCACAGCTTCCACCCACCCGTAGCTGATGGGAGGTGCACCTTGGCCACGACATTGCATGGCAATGTGTCACCCCCTTGGTCCTCTAAGCCCTGTGTAAGCCCTGATGTCCTTGGATTGCTCAGCTTTGCTGAGGAGTGGGACACTTCTCGAGGAAAAGGCTTTCCTGTTGAGTGAAAGGTTTTGGTGAGACAGACTCTTCCAGATTGTAAGGTTTAATTTGTTTTCATCTGTAAAGGACGGCTGCTGTTGAGAACTGAACCCTGGGGAAGCAACGAGGCTCTGTCATCCCAAACAAGTCAGGAACTCATTCCTGGTGTTCCAGCAGCAGCCCTGTCGTGCTGGTTCAGTGGCCAGCAAGCCTGGAGCCCTCCATGCTGAACTCAAATGGGCAGAGCTGCTCCTATGTGCAAACCCCAACCACCTCCTGTCCCTCTGTGCCACCTCAGCCCCTCGGGGCTGTGCTCTGCCAGCCAGCAGCTCTGCACCCAGCCTCTCCCTTATAAAGCCCTTCTGGGAAGTGAAATGTGCTGCCTGCTCAGGAAAAGGCGTTATACTGGGCAGGTACCTATGGGGGAAGATGGATCACTGAGGCAGAAATCAATCGAGAGCTTGTGATGGCATCATAAATCAGGGGATGCTGAGCGTTAAAGAAACCCAACACTTGATTTATAACTTGGCACAAGCCATTTGTCGCCAGCCAAGATTTTCAAAAAGAGAAACAGTTTTGTAAGCTTAATTTAACATTATTTTTTTCCACTGTGCTAAGTGTTTCTGTAGGGTTTATTTTTCCTCCTGCAGATAAAACTCAATTTGTGGATAAAAACAGCCAAATGACATCTGAAATTTTGTTTCCCTTTGAAATTCTTGATGGGTTTGTGCTCTCTTTTCCCTAATTCACGGTCATTCTTCTCTCAGCCTAGATCCACCCTGATGTCTTTTAATACTGAGTCTCACAGGGAGTTGGAGGCTTTTGCTGGTAGATGGCTGGTGCAAATCCAGCTCACGCTGCTGAGAAGTGTCACCAGTTAATCACTGCTCTGCTGCTGATGTGGAGCTCATTTTGGTTTTAGCAGCAGGGAGGCAGCTGCCTCACCTAAACCTGCCCTGTTAGCTGCGTGTCTGGGTGGCTGCAGGGGAGGCTGAACAATCCCTGGCCATGGGATTTTCAGTGGCCATGGGACTTACCCTGAGCTGCAGTGGCTCGAGACGGGGCACCTTGGGAGCCTGCAGTGCCTGAGGCATGAGTGGCTTATCTGTCCCTGCACCTCAGCATCTCCAGGAGGGCATCTCCTCTCTTATGCTGCCAAGTGATGTGTCATTAGTATATATATATATTATATAAATTTTTAATGAGGAATTACAGTATTTTTCTGGTGTGAGGGTTTTTTTTTTTTGAGGATTTGAAATAAAGCATCTGTTAATTCTAAGGTGCTCTGAGCATCAGGCTCGATGGACAATGCTGTTCCCAGAGTACTTACTTTTTTTCTGTTATTTTATAATTAGTTGGATTTTGGACTTTATTTCTTAGGGTGCCTTAAACCAAGGTGGGAAAGCACAAAGGAGAGCTGTTCTGGAGTTTTCTGTTTGCCCTGGTGCCACTGTTTATATAACATGTGCACAGTGGGTGGGCACAGGAACAGCCTCCCCAGGGCCATGGGCACAGCAGCAAGCCTGGCCGAGCTCCAGAAGTGTTTGGACAATGCCTTAAGCACACAGTGGGATTCCTGGGGGTATCTTGGAGATGGACTGAGCTAAGAGTTGAACTTGATGATCCTTGTGGGTCCCTTCCAACTCAGAATAACCTGTGGTTCTGAGGTAATTGAGCTTCTTAATTGGAAGTATTTGTCAGTGCAAAGCATAGTGCACAAGGTCATGGTGGGAGTGTGCTCTGTTTGCAACTTGTCTCAGACCCACGTGTGGTTCTGGCAAATCTATTCCAGGCCAAAAAAGAAAACAAGCAATAAGAAATAAAAAAAAAGTATGGAACTCAAATATCCTCCACTTACAAATAGTGCCTATGGTCCATTTAGCTTCATATACTCAAAGTAATATTGTTCATAGGCAAAAATCCCGTGAGCTTCCTGCAACAGAGAGGATTGGTGTTGCTTAGTTACCAGTGGTACACTGGCATGCTGAGATAAATCAATACAGCTCCAAATATTAAAGCCTTTAAAAGCAAATCAAAGCTGTGTCCATATTCCCCAGTGCCTCCCCTTTACCCTGGAGCACACGTGGCACTGGAGCTGTGCAGGAGCCGCGGGCACAGGGCCTGCACAGGCTGCTGCTCTGCCTTCCACCGCCCTCTCTTCCACTCCTTGAGCTGAAAGTGAGAACAGGCTGAGCCATCCCAAAGGAGAGAGCAGGATGGAGCGGGTGGGCAAAGCAGGGCTTTGTGGAGGTGACTTTTATCTGCTCTGCAGCTGCTCCAAGCCCACCCCTCCTGCAGGAGCAAGTGTCCAGCCTTGGACAGACACAGGGCAGCAGCAGCAGCTCTTCTCTGAGAGGCCTCTGGGGGGTTTGCCCTGGGCAAGAGGCTCTGAGCTAGGCCTGAAAGACCACAGAGCCCTGAGCAGAGTCATGGCATGTCCTGACATTGTCTGCTGAGAAATGGGGAGATGAGAAATAGCTATAAAAAATGCCAGAGCAGCTTGGCTCCCCAGGGAAGTGCCTTGGCTGCCAAGATCCCAGGTCCCTCTTCACTCTGGGGTGCATGTGCAGGTGGGACAGTACTGTCCTTGAATAGGAAATAGATAATTTTCAATGTTCAAGTCCTGCTCTTAATTAAAATAAGAGTGAGGAAATCATATCCCACAGATGGAAAGAAAATGAGCAAAGCACAGAAAATAGATAATTCTCTTTGGTTCATTTACTAGAGTGAATAAAATTGGGGGTGATTGACCTAACTTTCCTTATATTTATAAATATATAAACTTTAATATAAATTTATAAATTTATAAATTTCCTTTGTGTTTATAAAATTCATAAATACAATTTATATCATTCGTTGAGACTGATTTTTCCACAGATGAAAATGGTGTGGGAAGACCTTGCTCTGGAGTCAAATGTTAGCAATGCCCTGCACCCACAGGCATGGGGTGAGCTGCCTGGATCAGGTCTCTGGGCTTGGAAATCCCAGGGAATAGGATCTCAGGTTCTGAAATGCAAATGTAAAACAATCAGAGACCTTGCTGCATGGGCGCAGTGCTGAGATAAGTCACTTACTGGCGCCTGAGAGTGGGTTAAGCTGTCTATATAGACACAGCCCTTGGAATTTGTGTGACAGTAATACCTAGAGAAATCTACCAGGATTAGATCACTTATATTAGATTTGGTAGATATGCATGTACAGCCTCTTCTCCCAAAAGATTGTAATGTAAGTAGACAAGTCAAAATAATGGTGAGAAAAAAAGGCTGTAACTTTACTCCAGCTTGTAGATGGCAAACTAGAGCACAGCAAGGCTCAGTCACTTGCCCATAGGGACCAAAAAAAGTGTACTTGAGCTGGGAACTGAAGCCAGATTTTGATAATTCTAGCTGCAGCAAGTGCTGGAGGTGCCAGGACAGGTTGAGGATGCTCTGTTGATCCTTTGTTGATCCTCCCGAGGTCCCTGTGGCTGCTGGGCTGGGACAGCTCAGGACAAAGGGCCAGCCCTGGCAGTGTGTCAGGAGCTGTGCTCAGCAGCTCAGGGGATGTGCTGGAGCTGGTGCTGTTCTCTGGCATCTTCACAGTGCCAGTGAGGAGGTGGCACCTTCATTCTGCTTCTTGGGGGAAGAAGGGCAAGGCCCAGCTCCTCTGTGGGCTCCCTGCCCACAGCAGCTGTCAGAGGGGACATTCCTGAGGGCTGGTGGCAACATGGGAGGGGCAAAGATCCCTGCTGGGGAGAGAGCCAGGGCTGGAGGGTGGTTGGAGGCATCTGCTAGAGTTGCTGCACCAAGCTGTCCTTCACAGGGGCCAATCTCACGCCAGTGCTGGAAGCAGGGGCTGCAGAGCAGGAATTCCCCAGCCTGACCCTGCCTTGGTGGCCCAGCAGTGACGGGTGGTGGGGTGAGCTGGAGCGAACAGCGCTCCTGGGGAGCTGCTGGAAGCCAAGATCTGGCAGATCTCCAGGCTCACGGGGAAAGCTCATGCTTTCATTGCTCCTTTCCTCCTCCTGGGCCAGGAGTTCACACACCATCAGGAGAGCGTTAGCAGGAGAGGAAGAGCCATGGATGAGGTTTCTCCTTTCCCTACTGAGCATCAGTGGCTTCCTGCACTTTACTTGCAGCAAACAGCCCAGCAGTACCTCCAGCCATGAGGTATCTCCATCCACCTGACAGGGACCCTGGGACTTCTCTTGATCATCCTGGAGAGCTTTTATTACAGAGCCAGTTAGAGAAGAGTGAGGAATGAGGCTCTGGGAAGCCTTGGTCCAGTGGGCTGTTCCCTTGCTCCTCAACATCCCCATCCTTCATTTGTCTTCCACCTCTGAGACAGAATATTCAGAATTGCCTAATTCTTGAAGTTTTTACCAGCCCTATGGCTGCCTGGGTCCCTTACAAATATTGTATTTGGGAAGGAGCTAGAGTGATTTACAGCTGCTCTTTGCACTGCTCACTCTGCTTTCATTGCTCCATGCTCTGAGCTAACCTGGGTGTCCCACAGCTGAGGTGGAACTTAAGGTCACACAAACATTGCACAGCACATGGTGCTGTCCCAGAGGGGCCCTTGTGGGAGCATTCCTGAGCCCCCTGGCTCCAGCAGAAGATGCTCCAAAGGCCGGAGCCCCTCTGCTCTGGAGCCAGGCTGGGAGAACTGGGGGTGCTCACCTGGAGAGCAGAAGGCTCCAGGGAGAGCTCAGAGCCCCTTCCAGGGCCTGAGGGGGCTCCAGCAGAGCTGGAGAGGGACTTGGGACAAGGCATGGAGGGGCAGGACACAGGGAATGGCTTCATCCTGCCAGAGAGTGGGTTTAGGTTGGATATTGGGAAGAAATCTTCCCTATGAGGGTTGGGAGGCCCTGGCACAGGGTGCCCAGAGCAGCTGGGGCTGCCCCTGGATCCCTGGCAGTGCCCAAGGCCAGGCTTGGAGTACCCTGGGGTAGTGGGAGGTGTCCCTGCCCATGGGGGTGGAATGAGATGAGATTTGAGGTCCCTTCCAACCCAAACCACTCTGTGATTTCACGGTCCCTCTGCTGCACATCCAGCAGCGGGAAATCGTGCCCGTGGAGGGCTCTGGAGAGGTTACACCGTGTTTCCCCAGGAGCTTGGCTGTGTTTGCTGACAGTTTACAGTTCCACACTGCAGTGACATCAGGCTGTCGTCTGGAGCACTCACGGGGCTGGAGGTTGGAAAATTCCTCCACCCCACCCAGACACCCTTTGTGTGTCCTGAGAAAGCCTCAGGCCTGTGGTGGGAGGAGGCTCCAGCCAGATCAGTGTGAGGCCAGTCTTCATCCCAGCTGCTGCAAACCCTGAGCACAGAGGAGCAGGGAGCTGAGGAGGGAAAGCTGGTGGCACGAGGAGTGGGCAGCGCAGGGGGAGCAGGCAGCTCCAGGGAAAGGAGCAAAGATGGTGCTGGTGGGAGAGACTTGGAGGACAAAGAAGCTGAGGGAGGACAGGGCTGGGCTCCCCAAGCTGGGCAGGGAGAGCAGAAGGACCAGCAGGAGATGGGTCTGGAGGGAATGAGGATGTGCTCATTCCTGCAGTCCAATGGCCGCCTCACATAGCATTGCAGTGGCAAACACCACCCCCACGGAGGTGAAACCCCACTGGCAGCAGCTGGGCACAAGTTTGTTCCCACAGACACCTCGAGGACAGCAAAGTCCCCACCCCTTCAGGCTGTACCCTAGTGCACGTGTGGGGTGTGACCTCCAAAGACAAATGCTCCCCTTGCTAAGCAGAGGAGAAAGAGCTGCTGCTATTAATTATTAATGAAATCTCACACACAGCATTAAAGACACAGGCAATTCTTTTTGGCAAGTGTAATGAAAAAATTAATTGAATAATCATTCCATGTAAATAGATTTAGATAAGCTTCTCGTCTTTCTTTTTTATTTTTTTTTCCTTCCCCTCATTCTCTCTCCCTGCTCAGAACCTTTCACTTTTCAGTAGAGAAACACTGTGATTAATTGCTTGGAATATTGTTTTAATTCCTGTGGTGAGCAGTGGCTGTACTGGCTGGGGCCAGCAAGTCCCTTGGGTCCAGACAGCCTTACCTAGGGGATGCAGAGTAGTATTAGGGAAGAAAAGGCTGTTAAAATTTACTGCTATTAGGAACACTTCAAAAGAAACCGAAATGCCTGATTTATAGGGTGTTGTTTTGTTAATGGCTTGGAGGGCCTGATCCTGTTCATGTCTCTGAGTGTTTCCAGTTTTTAGGGGTTGTTGCCTGCTGGGTGTCCCTGAACTGGATCCAGGCCCTGCCTGCTGTAGGGACCGTGTGGTGGGGACCATCCCCTGCCCTGCTGCAGTGACCTGGTGTTTGTGAGGTGCCTGTCAGCTTCATGCCTTAAACTTTCATGTTGGACTGGGAGGAAGCATGACAAGCCTTCCAGTTTTTCTTTTCTCTTTTCCCTTTAGGGAGCTCTTAACGTTTCCCAATTACTGAGCCCATGTGTGACCCTTGGGAAGGGTTGGGATCCCTGTGAGTTCCTCGGGGGCTGCACTGCCAAGAGCCATGGGAGGGATGTGGAGCAGCCAGGCCAGGGCAGCCCTTCCCAGCAAGGATCCAAACCCCAAACAGAGCAGGACCAAAGCACTGAATTCCTCACAAATACCAGAGCCTGGGGCTATGCTGTCTCCTGAGAAACCAGTGAAGAAACCCCTTGTTGTGCTGTACTCTGCTTCCCACCTCCCATCAGAAGCAGTCTGGCCTTCTCTCTCTTGTGTGTTTCAGTGAAAAATACTTTCCATTAAATTTTATCTCTGAGAATCTTCTTTGGGGTCTCCAGCTCTAATTCCCTAACATGGAATATTTGTAAAGATGGAAACTTTTTTTACCTTTACCCATGAAACTTCTCAATTCTCATTACTCTGCAAAGTGGCATAAATTAAGGAAGAGCCAGGAGAGAATATAGTTTCATAGGTATTCTTCATGGCTTTAAAAATTAACAATCAAAAATACATACCAAAATAACCAACCCCCCAAAACCACTTTTCTCCCCTCCTATGTAGGGTCCTGAGTTCTCCCAGATGCCCAGCAGCACCTCAGCAGAACACAGGGAAGGTGTTCAGGACCAGGTTGTGGTGACCCTGCTTGGCATCAGCACAGGTGCAGCAGGACATATTCACTTTCTGTATTTTGAAGTTTAATATGGCCAGATTCCTCAACCTGTGATATGCCCCATCTTTAAGATGATGTAGACAAATTTTAACTCTAACTCTGCAGATTTTCCAGGAGTATTATTATTTCCTGAAGACATATTGCTGTTTGACCCTGTGTCTTTTTCAGCTCCCCGTCTCACCTGACAGCAAATTCCCAGCTTTCTTGTTCCCTGGAGTTACAGCTATGTTCACTGTCTTATCATTCAATCAACCTACTCTGAACCAGCCACTTGCCTGGAAGAGAGACTGCTCTTATGGCTTTTCACACTTACTCAGCTGCTGCCTCACTCTGTCTGCAAAACAAAACACAAAGGGAGAAATAGAAACAGCCTGCTGGAATGAAGCAAAGGCTTTGTTGCTGCTTGTTGTGCCTGTAGTTTCCATGAGTTTCCATACCCAGAGTATCTGAATTTCTTTTGCTTTAAATGACAGCTGAGTGTGTAACTGTCCCCTGAAACGACAGAGGAGCCAGTTTCTTTCCATCTTGGGATCTAACCAAAGTGACCTTTGTGGACCAGGCACCCAAGGCAGCTCAGTTGGGTGTTGGAGATGAGAAATAAGAGCTGGCTTGTCTCACAGCTCTGGTTAATACCTGTAACTCTTCTCTGGCGTATTTATTTCACTTGCCAGATACATGTACAATTGTAACACTCATAATTCGAGTCAGGCTGAAACAATTAAGATTGCATCTCGTTTGTGCTGACTCTCACACAGAGCCCTGCCCACCCCTACAGCCTCTGCCGAGCTGAAGAGAAGTTGCTTTGAGAGTTGGAGCAGCCCAATTGCTCAACAGGAGTCAAGGAGTAGTTCCCTTTCTCGGGGATTTTATAACTTGGGTCTTCTAAGTCACAGTGGGCTGAATTTCTGTGTGTAATCGTCTGGTGTGATTCAGGACAAAATCAGTAAAACTTAGTTGCTGGAGGGTTTTTCCCCTCCCTGTGAATGCCCCTAATGTCCTGGCACTGCTGAGGCCATCTCAAACTCACACCTGCTGGGGTTTGACTCAAATACCTGTGGAAAGGGGTTAAAAGTCCCTGGGCCCCTGCAAAACTAGATTATTTACTGGGGCTGGTGCTCAGCAGTGTCCAAGCATGATCTTCCCACAATCAAAGTCTTGGGACTCATTTGTTCCAATTACACCAGTAACTCCAGATGAAAACCAGCAGAAACACACCAGTATAAAACAGGGTCAAAGGTGAGATGACAGTCTGCTCCTACTGACACTGCTGTTCTTTCTCCACTGATGTTTTATTGCCCTCTGGTATAAATCAGGTCTTTCATGGTTTTTAAGGTTTGGTTCCAAGTGACTGCCCTCTGCTAAAATGTTCCTTCTCAGGTTTCAGGGTTCTGTTTTAACCTTTAATTTAAAAACTGTGAGTAATCTATAAACAATATAAAAATTTTCTTTTTATTTTTTCTTTCTTTTATTTCTTCTTTTTTGCTTCTTCCCTCCTCCCTGCAAAAGAGCCAACTGAGCCTAATCCTATCTCCCCTAGGACCTGGCAGCTGTTCAGGACTGCTTTTACTGAATTTACATGGAATTTGGTCCCCTGTGCCTTCAGGCAGCCCAAATCTCTCAGGATGTGCAGGACAGGTGAGGGAGGCCAGGCACTCGTGGATCCCAGCCACAGGAGAGAGATGCCTTTGGGAATCAACTCTTACACATCCCCAGGGAAGGAGAATTCTGTGGGGAAAGGGAAAGCTTCAAAACTGGCTGCTGGGCAGAGCCTTTTTCTCGTGGTAGGAGTGACCCTCACCATGTTGGCATTGTTCCTGCCCGCCTCATCTGGCCCTATGGACAATACCCAAAATCCAGGCAATCTTTCCAAAAGCACTCATGCTGCCAAGGAGAGCTTTTTTTTGTTTGGAAAGAGGTTTTTGAGCCCTTCATCACCTGGATGTCGCTGGGAGGGCTTGGTGTTGTTTGAACATCCAGGTTTCAGATGGTCAGGGTCCTGCAAAATGAGCAGGTCCCATTAAAAAATGACAGAGTGGGACCATATCCACATGTTTTTAGGAATCTGGGCTAGTGAATTTTGCTTTTTCCCAGCATTGCCAGCCCTCAAGCTGATCTGTAGCAAACACCATATCTCAAATGCATATTGTTAAATAGTTTCCTTAACCTTTGTGTTTCTATTCTCTCTGTCATAAAATAGGTATAGCAGCCCATCTCATGGGATTTTACTGTGGAAGACTGATTAAAATCTTCACAAAAAAAGCATGAGACTTGTGCAAAGTGTTTCTGTGAATGTAGGAAGAACCAGGTGTTTGCCTGCCCAAAAAGCTCTTTTGCTTTGTTGGAGTCAGTGGATTTGCCACTTAAAAGCAAAACAAAACAAAACACACAAAAAAACCCCAAAACACAAACAAACAAACAAAAAAACCAAGGAAAAACCCACACCAAAAACTCAAAACAAAACAAAAACCCAAAAAGGAAAAGAAAAGGCAACAACACAAAAAAGAATCAAGTCTGAGGTGAGCATGGGGGACATGAGAAGCTCTTGCAATAAGCAGGGAAAAGGGCAGGAGCAGGCACTGTTCCCCCCCTTGGTCCTTCCCAGTGCCCAAAGCCCAGTTCTGTGAGCCTCACACATTCCCAGGAGCCTGCAAGGTGAGGCAGAGGACGCTGCAGCTGAAGTGCCACATCATTTCTCCAAGGCTGTTTATTTATCAGACATCTGCTCTGATCTAATGAATGTCACCCTGGGCCGTGCTCCTGCAGGGGAAGGGGCTCGGTCACTGCTGGGGAAGCTCCACAGTCTCAGCACACTGAGGGGGTGAGTAAGGAGATAAGGGGGTCTCTCTCTTCCCCTGCATGGTGGGGTTTGTGGGGCTGCTGAGCTCCAGGGCCAGCCTTGTCCCCCACAGATGTTGCTGTTGTCTTCTCAAGGGAGTCTCCCAGAGGCGACTGAGAGGCCGTGGTGGGAGGTGAAGGCAGACACTGCTCCGGGAGGGATGCTCAGAAAGCCCATCTCAGAAAGGGTGAGCAGAGACAGGCACCACCTTGCTCCGACTGTGCTGTGGCTCCAGTCGTCTCCAGAGCCCCTCTGTGATTTTGTGTAAAGGAAAGCAGGATGGGCTCATTACACAGATATGAAATGCTGGCACCAGAGATGTGGGAATCCTGAGCTGCTGCTGCTGCCGTTGGCCCTGGCTAAGGAATGGTGCTGTGGTGGGGAGCTGCTGGTGGCAGGAGGGGCTGCAGAGCTCATGGCCCTACAGCCTGCTCCCAAGGAGGCTTGTGAGATCTGAGGCTAACTGTGGTCTGTTTAGAAGTGGAACTCTAGAGCCAAAAGTGGCTGTGGTGGTTCTGGCAGTGGGCCAGATCTCCTTTATGGACTGAGAAGTGAGAGAGAGGTGAAAACACCAAAGCTGTGCTTTCATGGTGCATCCCTGTCTCCTCTCTGTGCTTTGGTCATAGTTTTTAGCAGCTCTACACTGAATTTGGCAGAACTTTCCTCATCCACCCCTGCAGGGTCAGTCAGGCAGTTTGGCAACTTGTGTTCTGTTTTCCTTTGGGAATTTGCACTTCATATTGGGGCTTCCCAGGGTCTGTCCCTGCTTACAGGAATGCAAGGCAGTTGGGATCTTGCTAGCACAGCTCACAGGCTCTCCCAGCTGTTCCTGGGCAGAGCTGCTGGGTGCAGCAGGAAGACAGGATGCAGGAGTGTGGCTCAGGTACGTCTGCTGGGAGGAGGGACACAAAATTTCATCAGCATTGATTCCTGGAGGGCCATCTCCCTGACACTGATGGGAGAGGTTTATCTTCAAATTAATCCGAGCTTTGGATCAATGGGGTAAGATCAATGAGCTCAGGCTAAGCCAACCTGTAACAGCTACAGGCTGGTTCATTGCACAACAAGATGAGTTTGTTTCAGCTGCCCAGGGTGTGAGAATATGGGAGGCTCTATGGATTTGGGGATGGACAGGATGGGGGCCCCTAGGTCTGGCCTGGACTGTTGGACCACAGAGCTCTCACAGATGGGGCAGGCTGGGTTTTACAGCCATAGAAAAGTTTGGATTGGAAGGGACTTTAAAAACTGTCTTGTTCCACCTCTCCCTGCATGGGCAGGGACACCTTCCATAAGACCTGGCTGCTCCAAGTCCCATCCAGTCTGTCCTTGAACGCTTCCAGGGATGTGTTCCTGTTTTACACGAGGCCTCATGCTGAGGCTCCGCAGTTGGCATCGGGTGCCCAAGAGCAGATCTACAGTGTGAATGTCCTTCCTGGAGGTATTTCTGTGGTTGTGGAAGAAGGACCAACCCAGTTTATTGTGGGGGATTACAGCTATTAACGTGGGTTGCCATGGTGAGTAATTAAAATCTTCCCACACGTCCTGCTCCTGCACCGCAGCAGGTGCCCTGCACAGCAGATGTTGTGCACACCGCAGGCACGGGAGCAGCTTTTGAGCACAGGAGAAACCCACAACATGCTTTCACCTCTACTTGTCTTGGTCAATGAAATGGTCCCTGGCTGGAGCTTAAAAAATGCTTTTAATGCTGCTTTGCACAACACAGAAGAGCTGCTGGGTACAGGTTGTAATCCAAGAATGCTCACTGTCTTTGAGAGTGTCAGTTATTGTTGTAACTGCCGTAAAATGTACCAGATAATGGCATTAAAGAAATAAAAGCTCTGAGGGTGGCTGTGTGCCTTGCGTGGTGCCAAGCAGAGGTCAGGAGCTGTTGGTTCTGCAGCACAGCCTCGGTTACCTGAGAAGGTGTTTAACAGATGTCAGCTCCCAGGTCCTGCAGACTTCCAGCCTCAGAGCTGGGTCTCTCCTGTAACACTGGAGCATAAGTTGCATTAAGATTTCCTTCCTCTGCTTTGGGATGTCTGTGGGAAGGCCTGTGATGGCAGGCATTGAGGTCAGAGCTCTGTGTGCTGGAGCACAGAGCTGCTCTTGAGTCCATCAGGTCCAGCTGGCCTGTAATGGATATGGGACAGCCCAGCCAGGCCAGGGCTTAGAGGTGATCAGTTCATCCCCAAAGAGAAAACACAGGGTCTGTCATGTCTCACTTTTGGCTTTACTGTGACTCATCAGACTGCTTCTTGCTGGGCTTCTCCATTTCAACCCTGAAAAAAATCAAAACTGTGTCTGACTTTGCTTTTGCACTTTGCTTTTTCCCTCCCTGGATTTCTTTGCAGTGCCTCTATTGTAATTGTTTAAAGGAGTTAGGAGGAATCATAGACAATGCCTCCTGTGCTTCTCAAGGAAAATCTTTGTGCTGAAGCTTGTGCAGTCTCTCCTCCTTCCTTGTGTCTCTCTGAAGATCAGGTTGTGAGCCCAGCTTTTGTTGGAAAGCTGGAAATCCATCCCCAGTGGGTTGGTTACTGGTGTAGCAGCCGGTGGTCCCAGAATTTAGAGGGGAAGGGACCAAGGGGAGAAAGTCACTGTCCCTTCTCTCCAGCACACCCCTCCTGCTGGGCTGGGGCTGGGATGAGTCCTTTCAAGGGATTGATTGTCCAGAGAACAAAAGCAAAGCAGGAGTAAAGTGCAATAATCATGTGAGAGGAGAGAAACTTGAGAAGTACACCACAGGTTCACTTAACTCCTGCTTGGTCGATAAGCTGCTTATTGAAAGGCATTATTCTTGTGCTCCTGATTCCCAGAAGTGTCAGAGCTGCCTGGAAGGCCATAACCAAACGCCTGCCAGCTCGGCTGCCATTGATTTTAATGGAGCAGGACACAGCACTGGGTAATAAAGTGTAAAAACACGATTCCCCCAAAAGGAATAGCACAATGGGATAACAAAAGTAGTGACTAGCACGGAATTGTTCCATGTTCCTTTGCACAAGGAGTGTCTGGCTGGCTCCTTGACGTGCCCATCCCATTGCATGGCTGCAGTGCTGATTTTGGGCTATCAGCAAAGAGCCCACACTGGAGGGTGGGCTGATCACCGCCCCGAGAGAAAAAATGAGTCAATGAATGTTTGTTTCCTTACTCTGATATTCTACTACTTCAGCTATTCACAGTTTAAGAGTAGCTATTTCCTTTTTCACTCTGTTATTTAGAACAAGAGCTCCTGTTAAAGCTGTGTGAAATACAGATTTTCTTTGAATTTACTGCCTAAACAAAATGTAATGCTTTGGATGAACATTTTTTTTTCCCCTGGGTGAATGATAAAAAGTTAGAGTTAGGAAAAATTTCTCATTCAATGACAAATTAGGTGTTTTGGTTTGGGGAATGGAAGAGAACAGCAGTGAGAACAGCTCTGCTTTTACATTACAGTTAGGTAAATATAAAAGAACAGCTAAACACATTGCACCTAGAAAACATTTGAACTGAGCAGTGGGTCTAGGTGTGATGTTCCTGTAGATGTGGGAATAAACTTTAAGATTTTAACATTACTGAACTTAGTTTTCTCTTTTGCAAAAAGGTCCTTTACTCAAGAGAATTTGCATGCTTAGCCATAATATAACAAATATTAAAGTATACTTTAAAAACCAAGGTCACTTTTCAAAAGTAAAATCTCAGTTATATATGTAGACCAGATGGGTTCTGTTTTCAGTGATAGTTGGGGGCTCTTTTTTTGGACACGTTATTTCAAACTGATCTTGAACAGAAAGAGGCCCAGTTCAGCAGCAGCAGAGATAAAAAAGGTATTGCTGTAACACAGTGGTTCCCAAAGCCCAGCCCCAGATGCCATTGTTTGCCACAGGGCTGTGGGATCACCTGTGAAGCAAGGGAGATGTGCTCAGGCACCCTGAGGTGCAGGAGCCCTGCAGGGTGTGGGATGCTGTGGTGCTGAACCCCTGGCACAGCGTGGGTTGTGCTGTGCTCATCCCTTAGAAATCCCCATTTTACACCAGTGCCCTGGCCTCAGAGCTGCACCTGCCAGCACAAAATCCCAGAGCATTTTGTACCATCCCCTTGTAAGTCCAAGTCAATATTTGCTCTGGCCCTGAGCCTGAATGCAGTGGAGGGAAGGGTTCCATCCTGGAGCAGGTGTGGGGGAATGTCTGTAACTGCAGTGCTGCAGCTCTGGAGTCCTCAGCTTATGAGAGACATGGGCCCCTTGGGTCCAGAGCAGGCCATGGAGCTGCTCCAAGGGCTGGAGCCCCTCTGCTCTGGAGCCAGGCTGGGAGAGCTGGAGGTGCTCACCTGGAGAGGAGAAGGCTCTGGGAAGAACTCACAGCAGCCTTTCAGTATTTAAACAGGACTCGAGAAAGAGCGGGGGAGTGACTTTTTACAAGGGTAGATAGCAATAGGACATGAGGGAATTCTTTTAAACTGAGAGATGAGAGATTTAGATTAGATATTAGGAAGAAATTCTTCACTGTGAGGGTGGGCAGGCCCTGGCACAGGGTGTCCAGAGCAGCTGTGGCTGCCCCTGGATCCCTGGCAGTGCCCAAGGCCAGGCTGGGTGGGGCTTGGAGCAGCCTGGGACAGTGGAAGGTGTCCCTGAACATTCAAAGCAGGGGGTGAGCATGAGATATCTTTAAGGTCTCTTCCAACCCAGACCATTCCATGATCGTGTGACTCTGGATTTGGTGTCTGGCCCTCGCTGGCTCTGTCTGGGCACTGGGGACAGCTCTGCCTGCCCTGCCTCAGCAGCTCCTGTGTGGACAGCACGGTCAGTCCTGTGCTCTGCGTTGATCACAGACCCAGGGCAGCCCCTCCTGCCAAAGGCCAAGCCCTGGGCCCATCACAACAGCAGGGTTTTTTTCCACATTACTGTATTAAGCCAGAAGCTGATGCCAGTAACTCGCATCCTGACAACCTTCCTGGATGTTTGCTCAGCTTCTTGCTTCCCCAGCCATTTAACATCAGGTGTGCCATGTCCACACCAGCTGGGACAGCCTGGACTTGATTCTCTTCCCAGGGATGCTTAAAAACTGTTGCACAGTGCTGGTGCCTTGCCAGCACTGATGGATGCAACATCCTGGTTTACTGGAAATTCAGTGAGACAAAGTGTGGGGAATGGCAGAGCAGGGACTCGAGCACCTGTCACTGCCTGCAGGAGCACTGAGAGTGCCTCAGACCCTCCTCAGCCACAGCAGCCCCTCCAGACTCCTGGGTTATTTTTATTTAAACTGGCTTAAATCAGGAGAGCAGTGCTGGGAGGTCTCAGTTTCTGGCTGTGCAGTGTTTGGATGGGTGCCTGGGGAGGGATGGGGTAGCCACAGCCCTATCCCCTTCTTGCACCCTAAAGCAGTTTCATGTCCTGAGGTCTTGGTGGTGCTGGGGGCATTGAATGTGCTTTAATCTCTGGCTGCCAGAGCTGGGCATGGACATCTCTTGAAGAACTTTGGACCGTCCCTGCTATGTCTAGAAATGATTTTGGAGCAGTTAAGTCCATGTGACTTAACCCAAAGTCCAGCCAAAGCTGGGAAGTCCATGCATGCCTTAGGGCTATGGCCTGCCACCCTCATCTTGCTTTTGGGGCATTTTCTTGATGTTCTTTGTAGATTTTCAGAGCTGCTGTGGGGTCCATCACCCTGAGATGCCCCAAGGCAGCAGAGCACACATGCACCTTACTTTTAGCAGTAGCTGAACATCCACAGTCCCTCCTTCTCCTCCCACCAAGGGCTCGTGGTGGAGCTGGTGATTGAACACTGTGAAACATCTTAGTTCACCTGGCTTTCTAAATCCCTGAAAATGCTTCAGTCTTCTTTTTTTGTTAGAAATGGCACCAATCAGGTGATGTTTTTTCATCCTAAAACCTCACCCCATCCCAGGTGGTGCTGGCCTGCCCCTGGCTGAGAAAAAGGTATCAACTGAGAAGAGACAGGTGGGAGAGTGGGCAGGTAGAGAGGCTGAGCAGAATCGTGGTGAATTGAACTCTTTTCCTCCTCTCTGTCTCTCTCCAGGCTTGTGTCCCACCACCCCCACCTTCCTGGAGACTGGTGTCACCCACAATAGCTTAGTTTTGAAAAGAAGGTGGATAGGTAAAGGAGAGAAGGTATAATTATGGGTGGAATCTGGGAATTTTTTTATCAGATTGTGACACTGTCGAAGGCTTTCTGCGCAAAGTATATTGTCAAAAAGGCAGTGATTGTGCTTTTCCCACCACCATTATCAAAGCTCCAGTCAGTCAAATCCTCCCTGTTATTAAATGCTGCTCTGCAAGTCTGCATTGTGAAGCTGAAGGATATAATCACAGGTGCCAGACATGGGGAGAGAGCTGATCCAAAGGTGTGAAAAAAAAGAAAACACAAAGATGAGCTGAATAAAAACACATAAATGAGGTGTAAAAAATCAGATTACAGGGGGCAGAGAAGGTGGGAGTAAAATGAAGCAGAAAAAAAAATCCATTACTTAGGCTTCTTCCCCTCCTTTTGTTAACAGAGAAGACACTGGACAAATGCAAGTCAGAGCACCAGTGATTTGTCACTATATGCCAGCCCTGCTGGAGACATGCAGAGCTGGAGGTGATTCTGGCTCCTCTTGGCTGCTGCTCTGTGTCACAGGGCCACCAGCAGCAGCACTGGCACCGTGGGGTGCAGAGCCCCTGCCAGCTCAGCACGCTGCTGTCCCACGGGACACTGCATCTGCAGTGGCTTTGCAAAGCCTGGCACCAGCAGCACACCTGGGCTGGTGTGATGTCCATGACTAGCACAGGAATTAGGAAATCAAGTGTTTGAAATTAAAAATATTAACACAGGCTTAGGCTCTTGGTAGAATATTTCCAGTTTTTCCTGCCAGAGGGATTAGGTCTGTCAGAGATCCTGTTTCAAGGGGATGGCTGCATGGTGCCTTCAACGTGCAAAAAACACATTCTGGTTGTGATGCCAAAAAATCCTTTGGAAACTAACTTTGACTGCTCCAGCCCAGGGGTGTCACACTGAAGGGTTTGCTGCCACCCCCCGAGCTCGATATTGCAGGGTGTTTTCAGATCAGCCCTTGTTGGAGTGGACACATTTCTGCAATTTCCACTTTGATGAACTTGCATTTTTTTAGAAAACTTTCAAGCAGCATTAAATGTGTCCTTTGAAGATAGCTTTGAGAAACCAAATCACCCTGATTTCCTTTAGATTTGGGTATCTCCAGCCAATTATCCCACGTCCCTCCATGCTGCCCTTGTTCATTCTACAAAACCCTCAGCCTTTTACCCAAGAGCTTGGCCACAGCAAAACTGGACCCAGTTTCCCTGCATGGCCAGCCTTGTGCAGAGCCTCCCCCAGCACCAGGGTACTCGCTCTGGCTTAGGCTAAGCCTGTTTGTAGTCGATGTCAATTAGGACAGAACTGGTAGAAGTGCATCACGCAGCTGTTCTGAGATAGGTTTGCAAAATCCTTTGAAAAACAACACTCTGAGGTCAGCCAGTGTGACTCCAAACAGAGAAAGCTGGTTTATGGAGACATTGCTGGGTGGGAGATCTATTAACAGGCAAAGCAATAGGTCACCTTTTCCATGCATAAAATGCCAATAGCATATTAATGGGGCTCAGAGAAGCAATCAGCCCTGCTCCTGGGCAGGGATGCAGTCATGCAATAACATAGAAAAACATAGATTTTTTTTTGTTCTGCCCCAAGGCATCTTGGAAATTTGGCCCTATAGAGGTCAATAAGGTTGGGGGTTATTCTGGATTTTTTCCTGACTCTTTTTTCCTTTACAGAAGTAAAGGGAGCTCAGAGAAGGATCTATGATCTCACTACAGGAATTTCAGAGTAATGTTTGCTGGCCTGGTTTATGCATGAGGATAGGTGAAACGATCATACAGCTTCCTTCTGCGCAGTCCACCCCTTCCTGCCAACATTTTTCTTTTTGTCACTCTGAATTTCAGGGGGTCAGAGCATCACTTGAGCAGCACATGCATTGGGTAAGGCTAATTTTGAACACAGCAGGTCATCTCTCAAGCTAGCATGACCTTGGTTCAAATTCCACTATATTTCAATTGTTATGGATTTTCAGTGCCTCTTTTCTGAATGGGAACCTCTGAAATGAAATACTATGAAGTGCTATAGATCTGTTTGCAAGGTTATCACAAAGGCAGGCAGGATGGTTCTGCCTCTGAGAGGATGCACTGCAAAGCCTCCAAGGTCCATGAAATTCTGACACTCCAGAGATGTGTCACTGGGGATTGGGGGCCAGTTTTCATCCTGGCCCTCAGACCAGCTGAAATATGAGATTTTATGGTCGTGTGCTCCCTGTCATTGCTGCCAGCAGTGTGGGAATGCCCACAGACCCACGTGCAGGGCAACTGGTGCCGCCAGACAGCGTTTCATGGGCACACTAAAGACTTTCCTGCCCACTTTACCACTGATTTTCTGCTGCCAGCTGCAGAGCAGCAGCTATGGACTCAGTGCAGGAGAGGGCAGAGGTGTCTTGTCCAGAAATCAGGTGCCATCCTGATCAGATGCACAAGGCAAAGGAGGTGACAGGGCAGCTCAGGTTTCCAGCAGCACTGGAAACCAAGCGCTGTGGAAAAGAGTGGAGGACCTGCAAACCTCCAAAGCCCAAGTCACAATAAAATAATATTCATAGCTGGGATGGATTTTTTCTTTTCAAGTGCCAAATGGGATGATATCCAAGTTTGTAATGAAAGGACATAAACCATACGCTCACCACTGACAGAACAAAATGATTGATTTTTTTTTTTTGTCCTGTTCCAAAATATGTTGCTTTGGGGGCATTTTCTTGATGTTATTTGCAGATTCAGCAGGTTGGCTGATGAGGTGAAAATTGTCCAGCTAGTGCTGGCTTGGCAAGATTTACCTGACCTTCTGGGAGATACAGCCAGAGGAATCAGCAGTGTTGACATTTGCTGGTGGACATCTAAAGCCACATGGCACAGCTTTGGCTATAACCAGGGAGAAAAATATGATGGAGTTTTTGTTTCAGGTGCAAACTTCTGCAATTTAAAACTGAAATCTTATTTTCCTACAAGCAATATAGAATTCATTTCAGATCTTTAAGTCTGACTGTCTAGTGGAGAGCACTAATACTCATAAACTTTTTTTATCTCAGGTTGTCCAGGCTTATGTACAGGAGTCAGAAGCAGGCAATATTTATACATTTCCTTTCAGGTGTTTATAGTTGCAGATCTCAGTGAGAAAGCTCTTCACCAGCTTTAAAAAGAACAATCAAATAGTGTAGCAAGGGGCTGATTGCTGCTCCATGGGGAACTGCTGCACACATTATAGACTATCTGCCTCACACAATAATGACAGACAAGTAGATGACCTTTCTATGCTAATGATTTGGCTCCTCAATGAATTCCTCCTATGTGAAACAGGCAACTTGTCTTTGCTCAGTGATGGATCATGTCATGGGATCCCAGAGCTTTCGTGTGTTAGTTAATGTTCTGTCAACACAAACCCCTGAGAGATCGTCCCAGATGTTCTGGATGACAATTAAGCTCTCTTGAATAAAAGAGATGGTGCCTAGCAAGTTTCCAGGAGCTGATGCATTTCCTGAAACACAACTGGTCACATCCCAGTGGAAATGTTCCCTCCGTCTGCTGCTCAGAGCATGAGTGCAAGAGCAGGGTTAAAAATCTACAGTAAAATGAACTGGAAAATATTGATCCAATTTAAAGCTGCATTAGGAATGCCCAAATCATTGCATCCTAGCATTAACTAATTTTTAAATATCTAATGGTTTTATCTGCTCTGCTGCACTTCATAATGACAAATAAATGTGTTAGTGCACGCAGCTCCTCCACTGCAGATATTTTGCTTCTCTGTACCAAATGTAGACCCTGTGCCTGCCCTATCTCCACATCACAGCCCTGCAGGGAAGTGCAATCTGAGAGAGAGTGCAGGTGGGACACACAGGTTATTTCCAGCAGGATTTGATGCCCAGCACTGCACCTTTCCTACCCAAGGGCTGCTCTCATGGCTGCTGTACATCAGGGCAGCATCCCACACCTCCCCAGAGGGAAGCTGATTTCAAGCAAATGAGCCTCAGATAACACAGATTACTCCTGTGTTTACATATGAGTTGAAGATGAGGATGAGGGCAGTAGAATACATGATAAGAAATATTTCATGTGTGAAGACTTTCAACCTGGCAGCACTTTTTCAAATGCTGTGGAGAAACCTTGTGTTTATAACCCACAGGGCAGGCTCCACCTGTACCACATTCATGGGAGAAACTGGGCATCACCCCGTTTCTCCCCACAGGCAGGACTTTTCATACACCCTTGGAATGGGGAGCTAAACCAAGGGGCACATTGCCCCACTCTAAATCAATGCAGTTCTGCAAACTGCTTTTGCTCAGCCCAATTCTGCAATTTTTAAAATGTCCTTCTGTTTTTGTTATTTTCCTCAGAGGGCTCATTGGCTTTGGGAGATGCTAAACCTTGTCTTGACTTCGTAGAACTCCAGGTTGGAAGGGACATCAGGGATCATCTGGTCCAACCTTTCTTGGCAAAAGCATGGTCTGGATGAGGTGGCCCAGCACCCTGTCCAGCCAAATCCTGGAAGCATCCAACACTGGGAATTCCACCACCTCCCTGGGGAGATTATTTCAATGCCTGGTTGTTCTCATTGTGTAAAATTTTCCTCCTGTGTCCAACTGGAATCTCCCCAGGAGTGTCTTGTACCCATTACCCATTGTACCCTCATCTTTTCCATGTGACTCCTTGTAAAAATGGAATCTTCATCTTCTTTGTAGCCATCCTTTAAATACTGGGACATGGTGATAGGGTCTCTTCCCAGCCTTGTTTTCTCCAGGCTGAACAAGCCCAGCTCCCCACTTTCCTCACATGGCAGCTTCCCCTTCCTTGGATCATCTTTGTGGCCCTTTCCTGGATCCCCTCCAGCCCATCCACAGCTTTTTTGCACAGCAAGGACCAAACTGTGCACCTGGTCTGAGCTGGGTTAGTGCTGCATGGGGGGTGTTGAGTGATCTCCACTCCTGTGGCTCCTCTATGCTCATTTCTGCAAACAAAAAGCTGTCCTCAGGTTGCCTTGAGCCATCCTTACAATCACATCCATCCTTTTTTCATGGAACCCCAGTGTCTCCCAGTTTTCCATGACTACCCCATCTCTAGGACAGACTCCCACAACACATCCCTGTCCCATTTTTTGCTTCTTGACCTGATCCTGAATCCTGCTGGTTTGCCTCGTTTCTGGCTACCCAGATCTCATCCTGCCTTTCCAAATTCCTGCTCATCTCCACCTTCCTCCACAGCAGACCCCGTGGTGTCCTCTGGGGTGAGTGTCATGGGGAAATGGATCCCTTGCAGAGCCTGACAGGGAAGATGTGGGAGTGGTTTGGTGAAGTCCTGCCTGTAATGTGCTCCTCTCATGGTGTCCTTTCACTGCATGGAAATCATCATCCACAGAATTATTGTCTCTCTGATTTTTTTATTGCTCTCACACTGCACTTTGAAGAGGTTGTAATGAGTTTAGCCTCCATCATTGCTTTACAGTCCACTTTTTAATTGGGGGGATTTGAAGAACAGATATTTTGACTGCATTAATGTGCCACAGTGAGGTTCAGGCCCTAATCCTGTCCCCTCTGGTGACTGCTGGAGTACCAGATGTACAAAAGGCATTAACTGGTGTGGGGCAGGTGCTTCCCAAAGTGAGCTGCACTCCTGGGTGGATGCAGGTCAGATCCTGGGGTGATGCAAACCAGAGGTGCTGTGCAAAGCACCCTGCTGGAAATCCTGGAAGCCCTGGTGTGGGCTGAGGTGATGCTGAGGGGACAGGACTCCTCCTGAAACCAAAGCTCCTTTTTACCTCCAGTCAGCAGATCCAAACACAGCACTGGTGACAGTTTTTACAGGGGGTGGGTGAGGCCCTGGCACAGCTTGCAGAGAGGTGCTGGATGCCCCATCCCCGGCCACATCAAGGGCAGGCTGGACAGGACTCTAGTTTGCTGTTTCTGGTGTGTTTAGAGTTTATCCAAACTGAGATGGAATGGTTGGTTAAGTGCTCCTAAGATTCAGTGTCCTCAGCAGCTCAAAGCTGAAAGTTTTCATTGTTAAAAATTACTGTCATTAAAACAGGAAAGCATAGTCATTGGGCTTTCTGAATGACAGATTCATCTCTTCTGGAAGAAGCAAAATTGCTAAAAGTGCCAGGAAGGATTTCAGGGTATTTTAAAATATTCATGGATAATATTTTAAAAATCAAGGAACTCTTGTATTATGTTGATAATTTCATTTGTTTAAAAAAACACTTCAGTCCAAACAAAGCCCTATCCACTTTGTAGAGGGGTGTGGCATATAAAATATTAGTCACATTTCTGTCCTAATTTTTGTGCAGCCCTTGTTGGTGTTGTCAGCCCGGACCCAGAAGTGAAAAATATGGAAAATGCTTTCATTTTAGATTTGGGGCACAACAGAAGAGTTTTTGTCCCCAAAATCTTGTCTACTCCCTCCAGCTCCACTAAGTGGTCTTTCAAAAAAGGAGCCTGCCTTTCTGATGGACATTATGGCATTTTCTAAATGAAGCTGCACCTCTTTCACTGAGGGTGTGATATTCTAAACCAATTAGTTCAATTTGCAGAGGAATCCATGCTCTTACTCCTCTTTGAAATAGCTTGTTTTGATTAAATTAAGACTAAATATCTATTAATACATTTAATAAAGGTCTTGACTCCCTGTATAACCCAAGCCTAGTCCAGCTTCCCCATGAAGCCCAGCAGGAACAGCTGGACAGGGGTTAATCCACATCATCCCTCAACATGTCTGAAACTCCACTGACCTGGTGGCACTTAAACTTCCACTCTACCACTGCCCTTTTTTCCTCTCAGAACAGAGAAAAATTTGTCTGTTATCTGCTGGGTGTCAGAGCTGTGGTTCCTGTGGAGCAGGACCAGCAGTGCCTGGAGCCAGCTGTGTTGTCATCACACCCTTGTGCAGCACAGCTGGATGTGGGGCAGACCCCTCAAACAGGAGCTTGAAGCTCCTTGGTCTGGGAGGGGATGCACAGCAGCTCCTGGAGCTGTCAGATGAGGAGCCTGCAGGAGACATGGACATGGAATAAACCGAGGGTAACCTGGGCAGGTTTCTGTTTTGGGAGGTTCGGCTTCTTGCTGCCATAGCAAGAAAGATAGAATTCCCCTCAGTTTGTGCTTCTAGATGATATTTTATGAAGAGTTTCAAACAGTTATGTCCCTTAGAAGGGGTCCCCTTCATTCTGTGAGGTGTCCTGCCCTTGCAGGGGAGCAGTGCCCTGCTCAGGCTGCGGGAGTTTCTAGGAGCCTGTGCTTGGATATCAGACATGGACCTGTTTCCCTGGGGAATTAATTGGATTTGATGGCTGTGCTCTGTCTCTGAGTGTAATGGGTGAAAAACCACTCCAGGCAAGGTAATTATTGCAAATATTTCTTGTTTGTGTTACAGCACAACAATTGTGTTTCACAGCCGGGTGTCAGAGAGGGTGAGCTTTACAGAAATAACTGGACGCTGTTCCCCAGGTTTGTTATTAATTAACTGTTCCTTGTAATGCCTCTTGGAGCTCAGTAACTGCTTCCAGGAATGAGGGAGCTGCAGGAGTGATTCTCACGTGTCTCCCAAGGATTGTTTCAAAAGCTGGAGCACAGTTCAGGCCCTGAGTGCTGGAGCACAGCTGAGATGGCGTGGCAAGCTCCTCGGAGGAGAAAACAACACAAACCCATCCTCTGTGTTATGGGGTCATTCAAAGGACCAGTCACACTGAATGTGATCAAAATTTAGATTTCTCTGGTGGAAAAAAATTGACCTGGCATTTTTCACAGTCTTGGTGTCTTTCCTTTGAAAGGCTCCTTTGTTCTGCAGGTCTCAGGGTGAAATTTAATCATGGCTCACATAAATACTAGTTTTTTTGACTGGCTGGGAGCCAATCTTGGATCATGTGGATACTTATGCCTCTTTCCATGGCATACACACACCATGTTAAAACTATTCCTGCCCTCTATAATTTGCTCCTTCTGTGGAAACCTTGTTAGAGAAGTGGGAAGGTGAAGGCATCCTAATGGCTCTGGCATGGGATGCCACCGGGCTTTACAGGGAGGGCAGCAACTTATGGACCACAGGGGTTTGGGTCTTGCTGGTGGAAAGAGCTCATGTGCAGTTTTTGTCTCAGTGAACTGCTCAGGAAACATTTTTGACTGAGGGGTTTTAGTTGTAGTAATTCTTCAGGCACTTTGACTGGAAAGCTGCTATCAGAGGGCAGTTTGTGACATGTCCTGTGCAAGTGCTTGGTGTTTGCAATTCAGCTTTACAGGACTGGGACTGGTCCCTCAAGTGCCAGAGCATCACCCCTACTTCCACCTTGTTTTAGATTAGGGAGCAGTGAATAACAGACTATGCAATTTGGGGTGAGTGCTAATTTAGGCTGACTCGTGTGAATGCACGATGAATTTTATGAATTGCAGATATTTCCCTAATGCCCTGTGGTTTTCCAAATGCTTGTGAGTCACAGCCAACCACTTTCATTCACAAAAATATTTACAAGATTGGGTTTTTAACTATTTAATCAGTTCTGTGAGGGCTGGAATGCTGTTTTCAGACTGAAGTTGCTGGAGATATTCACACTCTTTTCACTGGGTTGTGGATCTGGCCTATATTACTCTAACAGCATGTAATTATATATAAATACCAGAAAAAAAACTTACAAAGGGCATTAACTCAGAACCTTCCAAAATGAAAAGCAAATGCTCAATTAAGGTGAAAAAAGACCTGGCCTGAAAATTGCCTGTGAGACCCTCTAGCCAATGTAGTCCTGGCTATGGATGTACCTTTTCCTGAGACAGAGGAACATTTTATGTTAGTCCTTTTCCCCTCATCTCCAATAGGGCCTGCTGGAAATTGTTCAAAGGATTTGGACTTGGAAATACAACTCGAGGGAGATGGATTAGCAGGCAGGGGGTTGGTGAGGTCTAAGACAACTGATTTCATTGCTTTGTGCCCACTGCCCCTCTCAGCTGTTCATCTTCACATGTGTATCTATAGCAGACCAGAGTGTTACAGGTATGTGCATTTCTGCTCTGGGAAAACCCTGCCCTTGTGTGATTGTACTCATGGAATCACAGAATGGGCTGGGGTGGAAGAGACCCCCAGGATTTTGCACTTCCAGCCCCTGCCCTGGGCAGGGACAACTTCCACTGTCCCAGGCTGCTCCAAGCCCTATCCAACCTGACCTTGGGCACTGCCAGGGATCCAGGGGCAGCCACAGCTGCTCTGGGCACGCTGTGCACTCCCACAGTAAAGAATTTCTTCAGAACACCAAATCTAATACTCACCTGTGATCAGTCTCTGAACAGCTATAAGTATGGATAATCAGTAACACTGACTGGAACTGATTATTTGGGAATATTTTGTGAAGGCAGCATGCTCTAAACCTGAGCAGCCAGGTCTGGTTGCTGCTGGTGAGGCAGAGGAGGGTGCCCTGGGCGAGCCCCAGGGCAGGTGGGCACTGCAGTCCCTGGGTGATGCTGCGGCTCTGGGCACGGGGGGACCGGGCTGCCTGCCCGCAGGAGGGCTCAGGGACGGCTTTGGTGCCTTCAGCCAGGGAGTATTCAGGCCTCACACGCCTCAGGCAACTGAGGGAAGGGCCTGCCTGTCACTCCAGGCTGTGCAGGGGCTGCTCCCTCCCTGCTCAGCCTCACCTGGCGCCGCAGAGCGCGCTCATCCCGTTTGGGCAAACGGCAAACTCCTCACGAGCTCCTCTTTATTGAAACCATCGGGCTTGGCTGAAATCTCTGGGCTCAGAGCAAAGCCAATGACTTCATCCTTGGAGCTGCCTCTACATAACCTTTGCTTTCACGGATCTATTAGGAAGCTCCCCGGGAGGGAAAGCCCAGCTGCCAAATAAATCACACATTCCCAGCAGAGAGGTGCGAGGTGCTCAACAGGAACCCGAGTGCCTGGAAGGAGGGAGCCAGGGGGATCTTCTGCAGAGATTTTCCAAGCTTGTCCCAGCACTGGCCAGGCCAGATCCTCAGCCAGAGCCCACTGGTGTAAATGCACCAGCTCAGTGGAGTTCTGCTGCTCTACTCACAGTGAGGATTTGGCCAGAGCCTGAGTGTGTGGTGGGTAGAAAAGAGACTATTGTCAGTTGCAGGGCTTTTTATTTTTCTTTCTAATTAAAAGCAGACATTTTTATTTTTTTAAAACACTTGCAGTGGGAAACTATAATTTAGTTTTAGCATTTCCCATTTAATACTCCCCCAATGCCTGTGAAAAAGTTTGAGTTGCAGGGCACAATTTGAATCTTTACAGACAATTGGCTGGGGAAGGACCTTGAGAAACACAGGTATAGATTTGCAAAGCTTGGGGCAGGGATGTGGGGAAGAGAAAACCTACAGATTGAGCAGCTCTGCTGCAAGACAGGCTGGATAAAACCTCCACTGTCCCATTCCTTTAAGGATGGCTGCTTAAGCATCAATGTTGCACGATCCAGGGGTCAAGTCAGACACCCAGAATTCAGATTTGGTGGGACCAGAAGCCAGATTTCCATGTGTATCTCCTTGTGATCTCTGCATTGCATCTGCAGGATCTGACAGAGCTGACACCAAGAAAAGGGACCCATGGTCTTGAAACTCCTCTCCAAGCCCTGTCTTTGTGGTCCAGCTTCAGCAAAGGCAGAATCAGCTGTGAGTGTGACACCATTGGCCAGGAGGGGCTCCCAAGGTCTCCTCTGCAGAGGACAGAGCGTGGGTCTAAATCCCTGCTGCAGGGCCTGCAAAAGAGCAAGGGCTTGGCTGGAATTACAGGGGGTGGTTTACAGCTCTCTCCTCCTGAGAGGAGACTGAGGGAAGAAAAATGAGATGTGAAACTTGACTTACTTGTGCATCATTCAAGACTTATTTCAGAGGGTTTGGACAGTGGGATGGAACTTTCAGCCTTGGGACCTCTGTTTAAACTAGACCAGGTTTCTTTGCATAAAAACATAGGTGTTGCTGGGTTGAGTTTCTGGTCCAGGCTTTTCCCTTGAGGACTTGCAATCTCCAGCTACTTCAAAAGAAGACACAAAAATGAATGCCATGAATTACTGGGTTTCTATCCCTCATCCCAGCTCCAGTGAAAACTGTTTTATTTTTGTATCAAAAATGAGAAAACCTTTCAGCTTCCACAATTTTCGCTGAATCATATTCTTCATCTCCATGAGCTATCAGTCCTAAAAAGTTTCCTATCCTCTGGGCTTTCTCCATATCCAGTTTTGCTCACTTTTCTGTGAGTCCCTTCTGCTGCCACTGCAACAAATGAGTTGGGGGCTTGTGTTTAATGCTTCAAGGGCAGGTAATTCAGCATTATTAGCTGTAATCCTGAAGTACCTATCTGCAGTCTTTGGGAACCAAGAGGAAAGAAAGAATTACCTGTACTGCTGAACATAAATAAGATTAGTAGGTAGCTGGGCAGATCAACAAAATGTTTGTCTTGGTGTCAGGGGCGTGATGCTGGAGATGCAGCCTCGCCCAGGGCCCTGTGTGCAGCTCTGGGCTGCCCCAGCTCTGCAGCAGCTGGTCCATGGCCCCAGGTGACACCAGGGCTACCTGAGAGGGCCCATCTGCTCCTCACCAGCCTGCAGCTCCGTGCCAGGCCGTGTCACAGCAGCCAGGGGAGCGTTGTGGGCACACCCTCACAGCTGCAGGGGTGACTCCTCCCGCTGCTCGTGGCTCTGCCTCTCCAGGCTGCAGCACAAAGCTCCCCATTTATGTGCTGCGGCCATGCTGTCAAAGTATAAGTAATCACTTTCATACTTACTGAGCTGCATGGTCACCAAGGTGTAATATCTGATGGGCAACAGATGTCTGCTTTCTTCCAGAGTTTACAGCCTTGTATTATTGCTGTTATTTGCTCTGGCTCCATGCTGCCGGGGAGAGGAGGAGGGGCAGGTACTGATGCTGCCTGCTGAATGAATGGCACCTACAGTCTTCCTTTTGCTTTGGGGGGGTCCGCTTTAAGTGCTGAATAATACCCAGTGCTCACAGATTCAGCTTCTCTCCTCAGAAATGAAATCGTGTCTCCTGCAGTGGAAATTCGTGGTTTATTCAGATAGCCTTTACCAAACACAGCTGTGCTCAGCTAAGGGAGACTTGTTGCTTTTCTCAAATGTCCCCGTGCCTGCACAACACTACTGAAGATAAAATAACCTGGGGATAAGATGGGGACTGTGCCTCCTGAGGAAGCCTCTCGTTAACATGACACAATTTACCATTGTGTGAGCTGTCTGTGTTCAGCTGTGCCTCCCATGGTGTCGTCAGCACTTCAGGCACAGAGTGTCCTGCTTTATCTTTCTTGATGGAGAGAGTCAGGTGGTGCCTCTGACTCTGCTCCAGTGCTGCTGCATCCTTTTTGCTTCTGAAAAACTTGTGCAGCCATAAAATTCCACTTCGATACCCTCCGGGAAGCTTGGCTTAATGCCTCATCTGAAGGACATGATATGAGTCATTAAAAACAATTTTTAGAAGTCTGGAGATGACCTGTGGGGCTCCAGGAGACTGACTCCTGTGTAGCAGCAAGCAGCCAGTTTGTACCTTCCACCTCTGAGCAGCACCTTGACAGCTCTGGGCACAGCAGTTCTTGCTTTGGGGAGAGGACTGGGCTAATCCTGAGCTGTTCCAGGACCTCCCACGGGAGCTGATGGCCAGTGACCTACAGGGACAGCCATGGCTCAGACAGACTAAATTCAGTCCAGACCCTGAGCCAAATGCTTCCTGATGACTGCTCAAGCAACCCTGATGAGCACTTTAAGCTCTTTGCCCCACATGTCAGGAGTGCTGAACTCTCTACTCTAGTATCTTCTGTGCAGAAAAAAATATTTATGCTGTCTGCAGCAGGACCCTGACCTGCAGGGTAGCTGGAGACAGGCCATGTGGCCTGTCCCTCCTCACCTCATGTGCCACCTGAGTGCTCTGTACACCGGTGTGATGAAGGCACATCCAAGGACACCCAGCACAGCCATTGTGGAGCTGGCTTGGTCCCTTTCTGTGGAGTTACTGCTGGAAGTAAAGCTAACAGACAGGCTTTACAAACTCCTCTGCCCCACATTGTGGCTGCTGTGGCACCCTGGAGCTGGGCACCCACCAGGGGCTCAGCTGGGGCTCTCCTATCTCCCTGTGGAAGGGCTCAGCCTCACACCTGGCTGCCTCTGTCCCTTCCCAGCCCTACCACCCACCAGCATGGCCCTGGGGCAAGGGATGAGTCAACATTTTCTGACACTTTGCTATATGGCAACCACAGGCAGTTTATTTTGGCAGGCAGTTGGGCTTTAAAACCCTCAGGAGGCTGGGATGATGATAAAGGCTGTATCCCCCTCGATGAGTGCATGGTTCAGGCACTACAGCTGGAGCAAGGAAAAGAAATGCCAGCTCAGGGATGTAATTTGGCTCCACGGAAATACCTAAGCCTTGTTGAGCTAATACTTGTGGTAATAGGTATTAAATTGGCTCATGTAGACATGGCCCTGAAGGGCGAGAAAACAGCCTCACATCTCCTTTGTGACGTCTCTCTCTTTCCAAGCCAACCCCTTTTCCCACTGCAGGTGTAGTGTCCTTCTGGCTGTTTATGTTTTCTGTAGCCTGGAGGTGTTCAAGTGCAGCTGCCTGTGCCAGGAGCCATTGCATGTTTGGGAGGGCAACCCACAAGGAAGGGCTTCAAATCTCGGTAAACACAGCAGGAAAAGGAAGCATTCCCTCATTTTGCAAAACAAGGGCTCGTAAGGGGTTAAATTCCAGTGGCTGTGCTCCTTGGTGCTCCTGTCTGTGGAGCTCTGTTTGCTGGTAGGACTCGATGCCGAAGTGGCTCCTAAATCACAATATGAGACCAAAGCATGCACCAGCCTCCCTGCCAGTGCTGGGTTACTTCAGCATACCTGGCTATAAAATGCCTGGCTTAATCCACCCCTATGTCTGGAATAGCATCCCAGGGCAGAAAGGAAAAGCTTGCCCATGCTCTCAGTGGCCAGAGACAGAATACGAACCTCCTTCTCCTGAAGCAAAATCTGGTGTTCAGCCACAAAAAATCTCAGGAAAAAGCTTTTCCAATCCAGTGCATTAATCTTTTCTGCAATCTGTTCAGGGAGAGGCATCCACAGCCACTGCCAGGCAGGTTGGTCTCAGCCTTCTCCACAGCAGCAGTACTCTTCATAATCAAGATGAAAAGGCTTTTATGTGATCTTTCTGAATAGCAAGTTCCTGTGGCACAAACTCTTGTCATCATCCTGGTTAGCTTTGAAAAACCAAATGCTTTGCTCATTGTCTTTGTAGGTCAAACAAAGGGAAGTGGCATCTTTCCACAACCAGTGGACAAAAAGCCTCTGTGAGCTGCTGAGGTGCTACTCAGGTGGCATCTCAGCCGCAGCTTTCTCGTAAGCCTGGCTCTCTGGTGGTTCAGGAGCCTGCTCAAGCTCCTGCAGCCTCAGGTTCATACTGTCAGTAAAATGATGGCAGTCAGCAGGGGTGAGCTGCCTCCAGCTGACCACCAGGACATGAGCGTGCTTGTCTCATGGTGGTATTTTTGCATTTGATGTGTCATTTAAAAATGAACTGTTCAGATCCTGTTTCTTCCACAGTCCTCTCTTAGCAGGAGAAATGGGCCCCAGCTCCTTCGGTCACATCAGAGCTGAGTGTGCATCCATGTTACAAAGGCATTTGCATCTGGACTCCCGTCGTGACCAGATTAGAAAGTCTCCAAAGCACGAAAGTCTCTTGGTCTCTCTCCTAGACTGGGCCTGTTTCCAAGGTAAATGCAAGTATTTGCAGACAAGCTGTGGAAATGAATGCCTTACCCACTCTGGGGAAGAGGAGAGAGGTCTGGAGAAATGTTGCAAATTCCTGGCTTGAATGGCTCTTCCTGTCTTTTCCAGGGGCTGTACCCCCAGCAGGACAGCACTGAATGATTTCAGAGGTGCATTAATAGCCAGACTAGAGAGTCAGCTATTCTCCCCAGCAGGACTTTATTCTGAAGGATCTTTTCTCTTAATTGCTGTCTTTCCAATTCTGGTGACATCTTCCAGAGTGAGCAATGGACTGTGGGAAACCCTGGGCCATTCTGTCTACCTAGAGAGGCTGCCTAGAATAGAGGCTAGACAGAGTTAGAGAATAAAACAGGGATTTATTAAAAGGCCTTCAAAGGATCCACTTTGGGCAGTGCAAAAGCCTGGCAGAGGTTACACCCAAGATGGACCCAAGATGGATGACAGTCACGAGTTTTTCAGGCAGATGTAAGTTTGGTCTATTTGCATATCAGAGGTTAATTGTCCAATTAAAGTTTCAGGTAATGACGTCACATTCCCTGGTTTACTTCTCCCCATGATTCACTTCTGTTTATACTTTTGGAGCCTGAGGCTGTGATGATGACCTTGGATCCCAGGCACAGAAGGATTGTTTAGTCTGACCATAATGTGAAGAAATCTAACTAGCTTTCTATATGGAGTTCAGAGTTATACACTAATGCAGTACAGAATCTGAAAAAATATAACAGCTAAAAACTTAAGGCATCACACTGGTGTACTGAAAAGCAAATTTGCACACCTGACCTGCCCTTGCTTNGGTTTGCTTCTCCCCCTGATTCACTTCTGTTTATACTTTTGGAGCCTGAGGCTGTGATGATGACCTTGGATCCCAGGCACAGAAGGATTGTTTAGTCTGACCATAATGTGAAGAAATCTAACTAGCTTTCTATATGGAGTTCAGAGTTATACACTAATGCAGTACAGAATCTGAAAAAATATAACAGCTAAAAACTTAAGGCATCACACTGGTGTACTGAAAAGCAAATTTGCACACCTGACCTGCCCTTGCTTAACCGTGGGGAAGAGCAGTTTGCTCCTGGTTATGACAGCAGAGCTCTCATGATGACTCAGAGTGAGGATGAAGAATCCCAGGAAAGGTGCAGTCATAATCTGTTCTCCATTAGCAGGACCACCAAGATCCCTTTAATCACCTCTCTCTGGGCTGCTGGACATCACTTTCAGTATAGGAGAGAAAAAGCTCTCCCAAGATGCCACAGCGTGGCAGAATGGTTTGGGTTGGAAGGAACCTCAAAGCACATCTCATTCCACCCCCTGCCATGGCAGGGACACCTCCCACTGTCCCAGGCTGCTCCAAGCCCTGTCCAGCCTGGCCTTGGGCACTGCCAGGGATCCAGGGGCAGCCACAGCTGCTCTGGGCACCCTGTGCCAGGGCCTCAGCACCCTCACAGCCAAGAACTTCTTCTCAATATCCCATCTACCCCTGCCCTCTGGTAGCTTAAAGCCAGTCCCTCTTGTCCTAGCACTATCTGCCCATGTAAGAAGCCTCCCTGCTCAATCTGTAAGCCCCAATAAGGTACTGGAAGGCTGCAAGGAGGAACCTAAAGCAATGTTTTCATAGTTTTTCTCCAAAGAGTTTAGAAGTGTAGAAAGTCATTTAGAAATAGCAAGGGGAAGGAGGAGAGAGAAAGAGAGCACTGTTCATATAATCACAGAATATCCTGAGTTGAAAGGGACCCAAGGATCATCAAATCCAACTTTCAGGTTTTATGTCATGGATCAGCTCCTGCCCTGCTCAGGTTCATGTGTGTGCTCTGAGCTTGGGGGCACCCCCAGGACCTGAGCTCTGGGTCCTTTGGAGGTTTTGGGGCACTGGGGCACTGATGCAGTGGGACAGCTCTTCCTCCTGCTGTGGGGCATGGCCCTGCCCTCAGGGCAGCCGTGTGACCCACGGGGGGCAGGACAGTGTGCATGGTGCTGCTGCTCCCTGGGGCTGTGGGTGTCACCTCCAGCCCCTGCAGGAGCTCTCACCTCATCCCATTGGACTCCATGTCCAGTCAGCTCCAGGTGTCTGCACAGGGGCTGGGCCTAAAACCAGAATGGAGAGTTCTGAATCACCTAGGAGATTAAAAACCCCAATAATTTGCAAATGGCTATGCTTTAGTTCAAGATGCTTTGGCCTCCTTTTCAGCCCACCTCTGGTGCCAGCTCACAGAGAGATGTGGCCAAGCAGATTCTTTGATCCCTGACGCTGCAAGACAATGCTTTAGGAGCATTG
The DNA here is from genome assembly GCA_013400175.1 of Phainopepla nitens. Classification (NCBI taxonomy): domain Eukaryota; kingdom Metazoa; phylum Chordata; class Aves; order Passeriformes; family Bombycillidae; genus Phainopepla; species Phainopepla nitens. Next base: position 516,659 of record VXBQ01006672.1, read on the forward strand.
GCTGGGCCAGATGCCCTCCATGACTTGGAGATCACTCCATAGTGGTGGAGGAGCCTTTGTTTGAAAAGTTTTCTCACTTGGGCATTTTTGGCAACTCTGTTCAAAATTTTTACATTACCACGAGATCCTGAAAGTCCCTCCAGCAGCAACAGGTTTGGCCTCTTCTCCTGCAATAAGATCTGAACAAATGACCTCTGATGTTAGTGCGCATGGCATATCAAAGGGTTTTGGCCTGGTCTGTGAAATATATTCTGTATTAATCTCCCCCTTACCTGTAAACCAGATGAAAAGGCATACACAAACACACCAACTGTTTGATGTTTCTCCTCTGAATCAAAAAGACCTGTCTCCATGGTCCTATTATCTCGTCTTATTAAGTATGTTTTCATGCTGTGCTTTTTTTTTTTGTGCCCACAGTCAATAACAATTTAAATGATACTCTTTGATGACCTTTGTTCACATCATTTATTTCCATCTCTTTATCTGATTTTGCCAACAGGACCTAATTTGAAAGAGGCTGCAGTTCAGCGGCAGGAGGGATTTAAACACTGTTAAGACTGACATTTTCCCTCATCTCACATCCCGTGGGGTACCTGATTGCAAATTTATAATACACCAGAGGTCTTGCCATCAGAAGATACAGACTTACAGTAACAGCAACTAATTTAAAAAAGATCTCCAGTGCATCAGTGTCTGGGGCTGGTTTACACAGACTAATTAATCCTTATTTGACCTGAATTAACTCTTAATCTGTGTGAAATGAGAGAGCTTTACTGGGATATAGAAAATTTTAAAGGATGGAAAATCCTTTCAGAACAGGAGGTTTCTGCAGCTGAGAGACTTATGGATTAAAATACTTGTTGGCTGCTGCTTCTGTGGAAAATCAGCCACTTCATTTTTCTCCTTTTCCCACTCCCCTGATACTAACCAGAAAGAAGAAGATTTTTTTTGCCACCAGCAGTTACTGTCCCTTGATAAGCAGAGCAGCACTCTTTTCCTTGCTGTCTCCTGCTGGTATCTTGGGTTTATCAAAGACATCAGCTGCATGGCACAAGGGAGAAGACTCTTTGGTGCAGATCTTGCTGCTGACACCCCCAGGTTGCAAACTCCAGGTGAGAGGTGGTTTCTCTGCTCCTTGGGAGCAGTACCTTGGCAAAGACTGCAGATGGGAGCACTGGTGAAGGATCAATGTGGATTCTCTCCATAAGCCAACTCAAAGGTGGGAGATGTCCCCAGCCCATATCTCTGTGATGGGGACTGGGAAACCTGTTCCCTCTGAGACTTTTACAGATAGGAAAAAAATAAATCAGGCTCAAAAGTTGCTCTGTCAGGTTTGATAAAGGACAAGCTTGAGCTGATGTCCTCTTGTGCCTCAGAGGATTCTGTCAGAGCACAGGGGGAGCAAATCAGGAACATCAGGATCATCCAGGATATCCCTGGCCACAGCACACCCTGATGAAGGGATCCTCTGGGTTGGAAGTGAGGTTTGGAGACCAGAGCTGGAGCTGGAATAAGTCGAGGCCACCTGGAATGAGAGTGAACTTTCCCTGGAGAGTCCTGAGGGGATCTTGATCAGTGAACATGGACATGATAAGGGCTAGCCAGCACTTTGGGGAGCTATGGAAAAACATGAATGGCTGGAGAAGGTTGGACCTGTACATGTAATGTTCTGATGTTCTGGTTGGATTTTTTGGCACGTTGTACCAAATGCTGCTGATTGTGGAGATGGAGACTCTCTCAGAGCTCCTCCGTGCTTTGCACTTGTCTATATTTCAGAGGGGAAAAATGGTCAAGAGCTGCTTGGGGAAGGTCAGAAACTGCCTGTAACACGACAAGGAGCCAACCAGACCAGGCAGGTTATTCCTCCCAGTGCCAGGAAAGCAGCAATTTAGTCTTGTCCTTTGTTCTTGGCACCTTTTCTTCCGACCCTGCTTAGCTGTTCTTCACTCTGTTTGAAACTCCAGCCAATGTAGGACCACCACACCTTATTTAAGTACCTAAAACATAGAGCAAGATCTTTATTTCCAGTTCTTGAGGTGTCCAAAGTCACCCAAGATACCTGAGGAGAAAGCAGTAGGTCTGTTGTGATGGAGTGTTTTAGGTCACTTAAAGCATCACTAACACAGGTATTAACAAAAGCAGGTTCAATATAAAAGAGAAATCATGACAAAGTTTATGGGCAAGGTTCTCTCTACAACTTACTAGGTGGATAAACCCACAGAAAAAAAGCAAACTAAAATCTAAAATCAATCAATCTAAAATCAGAATCAGCCCAAAAATTGTCTTTGTGAAGGTTGGGGGGGTGGAGGGGGGAGGCAGGGAGGTGAAGGGTGAGGATAGATAGGGTGGGGCTAGAAAGGAATATTAGAGACCCTCTGGTTGAGGCACAAGGCTCAGAGTGGACCACCCCTGCCAAGCTGAGCCCTGGACTCACCAACAGTGAGGTTTAACAGCACTTAAACCTAACAGCTTTTAATCAATAGCTCAAGTTAAACAACTTAACAAATGATTTGTGTAGAATTTACTGGAGCACAACAGTAACTCTCGGGCCTAACTTACAAATCTAAAGTATTTAGTGATTGGGAGAGCAATATTCATGTACATTTGCTGTGGCACGTTCCCACTTGCACACGCACAGACCTAAGGAGTCTGCACAAGGAAGGAACCTGGGAAAGAATTCCCCTCAAATTCAGTGAATGCTCCCATGGGAAGCCTTTGGATCTTCCCAACAGGCAAAGGCCTGAGCCTCGGGGAGGGGGGGATCAGCCCAGGATCCATCAGTGCCGTCCAGCAGGGCTCCAGGGCAGCAGAGTTGAGATTTCCTGAGCTGGGAGAGGCCCCAGCACAGGGAGGTGGCTGGAGCAGCTGCTGCAGCCCAGGAGAGCTCCAGGGGCCCCGCTGGGCCCTGCTGCTTGTGGGGGCACCAGAGATGGGCTTTACTCACTGGCATTTCCACCCTGGCTGCAATTCAGGCCGGTCACTTCCTCAGGAATTTCAAACACGAAATTGTTATTCCAGGGTTGTTACTCAGGAAAGAAAAATGAGTTTCAGGAGTTGGTTAAAAAGCAGGAGCTCGTTGGACAGCAGCAGTTCCTGGGAGCTGACAGAGCTTCTTTCTCTAAGCTCAAGAGGAGCTGAGCCCAAGGGCTGTTCATCAAGAATGAGGCCTAATGAGCATTTATGAGGTCATGGTGTGCCCCAAGGAGGGGGAAGGAGACAGCACAGACCCCCGGCCCTGTACAGCAGGACCTTCCCGCCACCCCTGAGAGGCTGCTGTGAGTGTTGCTATTATTGCATTAAGTGTCCCCTGCCCCAGCCACGGGGAGAGGCCTTTCAGAAGATGCCACCACATTGCACAGCAGAATGTCACCCTCCCCAGTCAGCGAGCTGTAGGAGGCTTGAGGTAACCTCTTAAAGGTTGCCTGGTGCTGCTGGTATCTCTATTTCAAATTACCCCCACTTGTTGGCTTTAAGGTCTTTAGTATGGAAAATAAATCAGTGCTGCTGCATCACTCAGTCATGCCTGACATGACACTCTCAGAAGATCACACAATTATAGGGATAAGGGTCTAGTTATAAAATGTGCACCATTTCCCAGTCAGATCTTTGACCTCAGACTGCATTAATGTTCTGCCATTTTTAGGTCCAATGCCAATCTCTGTCTTGCAACATGTCATCATTGTAATGCCTGATTTACAATCTGAATTATGGTAATTTATTGTAATAGCATGATTCGACCTTTTCAGTATTTCCTGTTTTTATTGGCTGTTGCATCTCTTTCCCCAGAGGTTAGCAGGACTGTGGGGGTACAGGAGGAGGTGGACAAGCCTATAAAAGCACATAATGTTGAAAAGGGCAAAACACAAGAGAATCCTGCTAATCCAGGGGCTGGGGAACACACGGAAATTTAAAGGTGATATTTGTGACATTCCCCCATGCCAGAAACAGCCCTGATGTGTTGTCAGCCTTGGAGAGCAAAAGGCATCTTCAGGGATGGCAGGAGCCATGTCCATGAACCCCCATGTGCAGAGCAGGACTCTGGGAAGGTTTGCTGTGCCTCTCCCCAGCACCGAGGTGTTCATGGTGCCAGCACTGGGCAATGCCCCTGAGAGGGGATGAGCCTGTTTCTAGAGGAAATGAGCTTGGGGAATTGGAGTGTGTCCTGATGAGACAGCAGAAATGTAAAAAGGCCAAGATGGAAAGTGCAAATATAATCCTAACTGTTTCTCTCTTTATTGCATTCTGCCCAGAAACACTGCTTCTCCAAGGTGGGATTTGCAGGCATGAGAAAAGAAGCTGATCGCTTACTAGTGAAAAAAAAAAAGAGAGAGAGAGAGAGAGGAAACCCAGAAACACTAAAATAATCCTCTACAACATAAAGCTTTGATAAAAGCAAAGCTGAGCCTGAGGGTGATGCTACTTTCTCACCCTGCTCTCCAGGACTGAGTTTGTTCCAGAGGACCCAGCCTTTCCTTTCAGGTTTGGAGTGGGTTATTTATTTTCTTAAGGACTGCCCTCCGGCGTTCCTTTTGAAATGAGTATTTGTGCCTGGCTCTGAAAAACAACAGCAAAAGCAAGCTCTTCTAATGGCCGTGCTACCTTCCAGGGAGCAGCATCGGCAGGGTTTGCTCTCAAGGGGTGGGAAGGCACTGCTGAGCTGGGGCTCCAGCCCTCCCAGAAGCATTTAGAAATTTTTGCTAATAAGGACCCAGACAAATACAAATCTGATTCTACTCCAGAGGGGTGGTGGCTGCTGGTACAAAGCTTTGATGGGAAACAAGTGTAGAAAATACTATAAATATATATATATATAGTGTGTGTGAAAAATATGGTTTTTATATATATATAAAATATTTATTTTATATATATATATATATATAAAGTATAGAAAATGCAGTCTGGGAGAGCTGGCTGAGGTCAGCCTAGAGAAGAGATGGCTGTGGGGAGCCCTTCCAGTGTCTAAAGGGGCTCCAAGAAAGCTGGAGAGGGACTTGGAACAAGGGCCTAGAGGGGCAGGACACAGGAAATGGCTTCCCACTGCCAGAGGGCAGGGCTGGATTGGGTATTGGGAGGGAATTGCTCCCTGGAGGGTGGGCAGGCCCTGGCACAGGGTGCCCAGAGCAGCTGTGGCTGCCCCTGGATCCCTGGCAGTGCCCAAGGCCAGGCTGGACAGGGCTTGGAGCAGCCTGGGACAGTGGGAGGGGTCCCTGCCATGGCAGGGGGTGGAACAAGATGAGGTTTAATGTTCCTTTCAAACCAAACCATTCTGCAGTTCTATGAAAAATAAAGAAGCCAAGCAGGTGCTGAGAATTTCTGTTCCTGGAAGTGAGGGAAAGGGGTAGAACAGGTTGGAAACACAGTGGGGCTGGAGTCATCCACTAACCTCCTTTGGACACTTGTCACACCAATCATGAATTAGAGGCACTTGAGTTTTGCTCAAATCCAGAGGCAAAAGTACCAAATGTGCCTGGAGAAGTCCTGGTGCCAGCGAGGTTCTGCTGAGAGCTGCAGGTGGGGCAGGGGGTGCCACAGCCAGGGCTGCACTGGAGCTTGAGCTGTTCTGCAGCACTGCTGGCCCCAGGAGCAGATGGAGGCCAGGGTGATGGATTAGCAGTGACATCAAGGGAGACCAGAACATGTACATTGTGCATCCAAGGAACTGTATTTTCAGCTGGTTTGTTTTCTCCTGAGCAATCCAGCTCATCTCCCCCAAAGAGTTAATTTATGGTGTTTACCCAAAATGATGTGTCCAGGGCAGAAGACGGGGTGGAGTCTCCTGGTGAAAGGTCTCCCTTCAGCTTTAGCTGCTGGACACACAATTCTTCTTGCTCTGTCTCACCAGGTGTTTTATAACAGGCAAACATCCATCATTTCCAATTAATCCCAAAGGCCATTTCCATTACCCCTTGGTGGAGCTGACTAGAAATAATAAAGTTTCCCAGTGCTGAGCTTCAGTAAAATATTCTGAGTATCTTGTAAGAGATGACTTCCCCTTAATACAAGTGAGCACTTTGTACCTCTCAGACAATGTTTTATTTCATTGTCTCTAATGGGATTGTACTCCCAGAGGCTGAGTTCCTCCCCTGGATTTTCCCAGCAAGCTTGCACTCGACAGTGACACAGTCCCTGGGCTTCAGCTGACATTTTTCTATGAGTCATGCCCCAAGTTTTAACACTGGTAGGAGTTCAGTACCTCTGAGACTTCTGGCGCTGTGTCAAGTCTGGTCAAAATTGCTCACAGCTCATCTCTCCTCATGAGTACTGGTACCTGCCGGCAGCTCCTTTAGAACCTCCCTGGTACCTGGATGCCTTTGGCTTTTAAGGTGTGAAAAAACATTTTTAAAATGGTCTTTGATATGATCACACCAAAGCCCCAGATAAAGTTTATCCTCATAGAGAAAGATCTTCTGCCCTAAAAAGTGTATTTTGTGCTTGCACTGCCTAGCAGCCTACCCCAGGAAGGGAAGGCAGCTGAGTGGGGCAGGTGGAATTCAGGATCTGAGGTTTTCCCACTGCTTTCCTCAATGACTTGAGACAGGTTTCCCTCATTTGCTGTTTGTTCACCTTAAGGGTAGCCAGGTCAACAACAGCCAGCTGGGGTTTGATAAGGTGTTTGCACAGGTCCCCTGGGGTCCTGATTTGGGACTTAATGTGAAATTTGCTGGTTCAATAAAAATGCACCTGGGAGTTTTGATACAGACAGCTGTTCTGTAGGTCCTAATCAAAGCTCAAAGCTGATCTCCAAGCAGGCCAGTCCGTATTTAAAGGGTGAGTAATTAAATATAGTAGATGCATTCTGTGATTGTGGGCTGACAAAATCACTGCCTGCTGCAAGGGGAGGTAAACCAGAGGTGGGCATTCCCAAGCTCTCAGCTTTCCAAGCAGCCTTCTGGAAAACCCTACGTGTGTGTGGTGTCATTTTATTTTACATTTTCAGCCCCTTCTGCCAATACAGCCAGAAGCGCACACGCTTCTACACACATTCACCTTCATTAGTTTGATATGTAAATGGTTACTTAGAGATACTTAAGATCTGCAGTGAGTGGTTTCAAACCTCTCCACACAGAGACACAGAGCTCTGCAAACACATTGTGTACCGCGGGACCTTTGAAAACATCTCCTCTAAAGCTGCCACTCGCATTCTGCTTCTGAACTGGGATTTTGCACAAATATTTTTAAGTCATTGTTTTAACATTTTCACGCTTGCTTTTCAAGTAGATCATCCTCTGTGATCACAGACAATGGCAACAATTGTTCAGTGGTCTCTTACCCTAATCGAGTCAATTTGCTTTGCTGGGATTTCCCTCTCCCTGTATTCAGCGTTCAGGACCAAACAGAGTGAAGCGGATCTAATTAACTTTTCTCAAGGGTATTGACTGTCTGCAAAGGAAGAGGAAAGCAACGAGGAATACATTATGAGAGCCTATTCATTGCCAGCTCACACACAGGAGCACATCTTCCTCCTGCAAACCCAGGGTTTACACAAATTTCCTTATTTGATTGTATTTCCTGTTGCATAGAGGCACCAGGGGCTATGTGAACTCCTACGGGTTCTGGAAACAGAGTCAAAAGGAAATAAAGCAAAAGTGCTTCGTATAAACAGTGGAAATTAGAAATTTCTAATTAGCCTTTATTCTTTAGGAAGATGAGAAGTGAAATGTGTTATGTTCTCTCTAAGGTACAGAAACTGAGCCTGACTGAAGATCAGATGGAGCCTTCACCTCCCTGGAACACTACAGGATTAGTGAGGACCTCACAGCCATGCAAGGGAAGTCCAAAGTTTGGAAAATCGTGTAGACACCGGGTCTGGCAGGCATGGGAGTGTGTGCAGGGAGCCTGGGCTGGCCAGGGTGCCATCACTGCCAGCTCAGTGCAGAGGGTGACACGAATTTCCATCCATCTGCCTTTGGGTGTGGCTAAAGACCACAGTTGCTATCTGCACAACTTAAAGAACAACTCCCAGCCTCAGTGCCTCAGTTTCCCCAATGGAAAGCGTACAGCGAGCAGTGCCTTTAACTCAGGGGTGCTGAGCCACTGCACCTCATGGTGAGCTGCTCTCCAGACACTTCTGCAGAGACAGCAATGCCCTCTGTGTGCCAGGGGGTAGGAACATCCCTGAGCAGGTGCATCACACCCGTGGTGAGCCACCAGCACCCCCAGAGATGGCAGCAGCCTTCATCTCCAAGGGAGTGCTTACCAGAGAATTTCTTGTGAAAATGGCCACAAAGATGCCACAGGCCTTGTCACCTCGGGCTAGCAGGAATTCGTGTTTGTAATTGAAAGTCACTCTCAGCTGTTCACACAAAAGCAAGAGGACTTTCAGGTAACCTTGAAATTCTGGTGGGAATATTTTCTTGCAGGATGGTGCAGCTTCCTCCAGCCATAGCATTGTCACAGGGCCACCTCTGCTCTGGAGACCTGGACCTCTCAAGGCAGGGAGGAGCAGAGGGAAGCTGAAATAGGGTTACTTTGACTCTATGAACCTTTATCTCTCTCCTCTGAAGTATTAGGCAGTCAGTGAGTCCTTCTGACCATTGCACTAGGACGAGATAAATGAGGATGGTGTGTCAGGCTAGCCAAGGTAGCCTGTGAGCATCTGGGAGCTGTTTTCAGATGTCAGAAGTTAACAAGGCACTGGCTCTTCTGCTAAATTGAAATCCTTTCTGAACCTCCCCACTTCTGACACAATCTGTTGATTGTCATCTTTACTATACCATGTGCAAATAAATACATAATAGCATCTTGTCAAAATGTATTGCCATCCAAAGTGTGCCCGTAATCTGGGTGTCTAACACAATCTCAGGGCTTCCTAACAAATACATTTCCCTACCAATTTCTGCAGGGTGAGAACCCTGCTCTTGCCATTTATTCAGCAGTAGGGCTGGGAGCAGGGAGAGGATCGGGGGTGGGGAAGCAAGAGGGAAGAGGCATTGTCAGCACCTGCATCAGCACAGCATCAACTCAGATTACAAGAGACATTAAAGGAAAAACCAGAGCAGAATAACCCTCTTCTGGACACAGCTGTGAGCATCATCAATGCTCCCAAAATATTTTCCTGGTGCAGCATCACCTGTTTAACGACAGGATGTTCTACAAGCCTTTAAATTCCCTCGTGTCTTAACACCTTTTAGGAAGGCCAGGCTGGGTAGGAGGGAGCTGCAGCAGCTGCACTGCTATTTGCATTACCCCAGGCTTTGTGGGCTCTCAGTGCCTCCAGCCCTCTCTGCTCCACTGAGCAGTGTCCAGCTCTACAGCCCCATGGGGCTGTTCCAAAAATAAAAGCTGGCTGTTTGCTCAGGCAGTAGGAAAGTAAGAATCACTCACACTGGGATAGAGAGAGGAGTGGTGGCCTGGGGTGGCTGCCTGGTGTTAGCAGAGCAGAGTATTTCACTGGGGCGGACAGGCTCTGCCCCATGCTGGCTGTCCTTGAGTCCTGGGCACTGCCTGAGGTGGCACTGTCACCACTGGGCCACCAAAACCAGCACAGGGGAAAATGGAACCAGAGTTTTCTCAAAGGACAAAGGCAAACAGCAACAAATCACCCTCCACTTCATTTTCTAACCAAATATGAAGTATATTTGCTGTCAGCAAAGTGTTTTATGGTTCCCACCTTGTTCCTGCTGGTTTGACAGCATTTGCAGCTCAGCCTGCTGAGCTGGCTGTGGTGGGACAGCCCTGGGAGTGAGCGACAAGACAGGCTGAGCTGTGGCCCTGGGATGGTTTAGGAACAACAGTGACTGGTCTGGGTTAGAGCTCTGAGAAAAGGCAGAGATAATGATGGAGAGGCATGAAGCAGCTGCTGTGTTCCCTTCCCCTCTGCCAGGGTGAAGGGATTCATGTGCATTAGGAGAGCAGCTGCTCACACCACCATGTATTTACACCCTGTTTTGCCTCTGTTCACGAGTAGTGCTAAATTAATCTAAGACACCTATAACAGCAATAGGTTCTAAATGCAATAATTACCTGTATGCTAAAGTACGCCCTATTTACATTCCAATATATTCAGTTCAATATGTTGTGTCACTGCACTTAATAAGTAGAGCACAAGGTGGTTTATAGGCCAGGGCTATGCATTTATCTGCTGTGGTTATCAATGAAATCATTTAATAATGAACAGATTGGCTCAGCTCTATTAAATGACAATCTTCAGTCCCATACATTCTGTAATTTCTGCTGTGTGCTGGGAGGCTGCATGGTCTCCTCTGTCTACAAGCACCAAATCTAGGAGAGCTGCTGAGGGAAGCTGCAGTTTGCTGCATGGCAGAGCAGGGGCTTGGGGATTTTCACACTGTGACCTTCTCCATGCCTGGGCAAGTAAAGCTGCAGCCCCTTTCCCTAAACGCCATTTTAATAAGAGTTTCACCCTCAGCAATCTTTGGCTGCCTTTTTCTCCTATAGGAATCTTAATACTAACACCTGATAAAGCACCCTGGAGAATTGTATTTTACAGAATCCCAGAATGGTTTAATTTGGAAAGGACCTTAAAGACCCTCCCATCCTACTCCCTGCCATGGTCTAGGGATATCTTCCACCATCCCAGGTCACTCCAAGCCCCATCCAGCCTGGCTTTGGACACTGCCAGGGATCCAGGGGCAGCCACAGCTGCTCTGGGCACCCAACCCTCACCAGGATTTCTTCCCAATATCTAAACCAAACCTACTCTTCTTTCTTTGTTGCCACAAATGCCAGGAGGTTTTGGGAGACCAGCAGAATATGAGGTTTTGTGGTGAACGTGTTATAAGATGTTTGGCCTTTCCTTGCCTCACATATCCTTTTGGGTGAAACAATGTGAGCAGGACTTCACCCGAGGCATATAAGGAAAAATCAATGTTTCCATGACATTACTGTAGGGTACCACTGCTCATGGCTGGAGGAAGGTGTGCTGCACCAAGATTAACAAATTAAATATGTCCTGGACCATTTCAGGGCACAAAAGCTGGCATGTAAGGGTCCAGGTGTGTGTCTGCAGCCTGTGAAATGGGGTGGTGGATGCAGCATTTCTTGCTAGCTCTAGGTGTGCCAGGGTAGTGAGAGCACAGCTTAACCACAGACACAGCTGAACCCACTGAGTGCTCAGGAACATGCCCATTCCCACTCACCTGCTGCAGTGAAAGGGCCCCAAGGGCACAGACATGGAAAATTTGGGTCCCTTAGGCTCAGCCACCATCCAACAAGTTCCTTGTGGCTGAGTCCGTAGTCAGGACAAGGCTGATGCAGGAAAACCCGTCTGGCAGGAGAATAGTGCACCAAAGGTACATTTTAGAGTGCAAAACATTAATTTTTTAGAACAGTCCTACTGCTCAGGAATCCCATCAAGTCCTGCTGAGTGAGTGAGAGCAGTGCCTGGCCCTTGCTGGGCTGGCTTACCTGGACATTGTGCTGCTGTTAACATCCTTCAGTGCTTTGTACAGCTCTTTGGGATGATTTGGCAGGGGTGAAGGTGTTTCTTCAAATTCCAGTCTCCTGATTCCCTGCCTTAGAAAAGCTGCACTAATTAAATTGTAGTTGCCAACAGAGAGGGTATTTTTCCTGGCAGTTAAATGCCTGGATGATCTGAGGGCCCCAGGCAAAGCCGAAGGTATTTGATCCAGCAAGATGTTAACTGCCAGGAAATATCCCAACAAGACTGTGCTGCAGTATGCTTAATAAAACATCCTGGTTTTCCTCTGGCACTGGGAAGGCATGGAGACAACATACAACTGTTTCTACACCTAATTCAGCTGGGTGGGCAGAGAGCAGGAGCTGCAGGGCACCCCTCAGTCCATCTGGTCAGACTCACTGACAAGGGCATTTCCACCCAGAGTGGCAGGGAGGCAGGCCAGAGGAAACCAGTGTTTGCTCAGCCTCTTAACACCTGGAAGTCCATGAAAGTATTGTTTCTGGTGCCAACACCAGGGTGTACTGGTGCAGAAAATGAGCTGCTCTTGCAGCTGGTGTTATTTCTTGTATTTTGCTATCTACACTCTGTTTCTGCTGTAATAGTATTTAGGGGGATGGGGGGGAGGGAAGGGGTGTTGCTAATTTTAGAGAGAAAACAAAAAAGTGTTTTGCAATCTAGCAAGGATGAATGCTGAGTTAGGCTAGGATTATCATCTCTGGTTTGTAATAGGACACTGAGACAGGTTTAAGGAATCAGGCTATGACCCATGGCAAGTTAGAAGGAAAGCTGAATGAACTCAGGGCTGCTAAGGAACTTTCTGTCACTTTGTGGGGAAAGAGGGCTGGATTCAGGCTTTTCCCAAACATCCTCCATAACCCTCAGACCTCCTCTTTCCTGCCTCTAAAACAAGTCAAAAACTTCACTTTATCTCTCTAAGCTTGGCTCCCTTCCTCTCTTCAGAGTGCCGACCCCGTCAGAGGAGTCTGGTTCTTACACACCCTACAGAGAGCTGAGGAGCTCTGATCTCTCCCTGCATCCTGCATTTCCAGGCTGGAGCCAGACCAGCAGTTCCCTGGGACTGCTTCAGACAATAGCAGTGCTCGTGTGAGAGCAGGTTTTATCAACCCACATCATGCCAGAGTTAATGGATGACTTAATAAAAGCAAGTGAGATCATCACTCTTGGCTTAATTTTTCCTTTTTATTGCCTTTTACATGTAGAAGTAATGATCAGCTGCTGAAATATCTCTAGAGCCAACACTTAAGGACATGTTCAAATCTCTCACTCTCCTAATGAATGGCAGTGTCATTTCAGAGGGAATTCAGCACATTCCTGGACCAGAAGGAGAGGTTCCTTGTAGGACTGGTACCCCCACCCTTGAAGACTCTGAAACCAGGGAAGTTCCATTGAAACAGGGAGAGGCACTGGACCTGTGGCTGGGTGCTGAGTGCAGGCTCAGGCCAGAGAGCACATGCAGGGTTGAAGGCAAAGGCAAAAGTTTCCGTGCCTGTCTATACAGCCCATGTTAAAATAGAACATTCACAAAGTCCCACACACAGCTTAAGAGGTTCTTGGACTTTCTATAACTCTTTCAAGAGAAGTCACCATGTTAGAGACCAAAGGCTTTGTTTCCCCTTGTTCCTCAGAAGGATTTCTAGACACTGCGGTGTCTCCACTGACCCACTCCCAAAAAGAGTATCAGAATCAGCCTCAAATATTATTGAAATATGACTTATGAACACAAGGACTTAAATGTAAATGATGTTCAATGTGATTCTAATTACCAAAGGCCTGTATCACTTAAAAAAAATTAATTTTACTCTCTAAATCTCTTCTCAAACCCATCCCTCTCCCTCAGGTATCACTCATGAGGCATCAGTGGTAGGAGCTGAAGTGGAAGAGTCACAGAGTCCCAGCATGGTTTGGATTGGAAGGGACCTCAAGGCTGATCTTGTTCCAATCCCTCTGCCAGGGGCAGAGAACCTTCCACAGGACCAGGTTGCTCCAAGCCCTGCTCAGGTCCTGACATTAACAGTTTGCCTTTCTCTGCCTACCATTAATCTGCAATCTGTGTGAATTGTAACTGAAATCATTTACAGCAAGAGATTTTTTGCAACACCAATATCAGCAGTAGAGTCATCCAGATAAGGTCTGTTTATGAAAATAATGGTATGGGGGATAGCTCACATAGCTCAGGCTGGGATTGAGCAGAGTTCAGATGCTCCTGTCAGTGACAGCCCAGGACAGCTTTTCTCCAGACCTCTGGAAACTTTTCAGAGGCTCCAATGAAGCACATCGTCCTGGGAGCCCCTACAGAAATCTCACTGGAGTTCACAAGGTTAGTGAGATCTCTGCTTGGCACAGTATTAGTGCTCAGTTCTCATGAGACCCCACCTGGGTCCCCACTGCATCCAGCTCTGGATTCCCCAGCACAGGAGGGACATGGACCTGTCCAGGAGAGTCCAGAGGAGGCCGTGAAGATCACCAGAGGGGTGGAGCAGCTCTGCTATGGAGATGGGCTGGGAGAGCTGGGGGTGTCCAACCTGGAGAAGAAAAGGCTCTGGGGAAACCTCAGAACCCATCCCAATGCCTAAAGGGGCTCCAGCAGAGCTGGAGAGGGACTTTGGATAATGGATGGAAGGACAGGACACAGGGAATGGCTTCCCACTGCCAGAGGGCAGGGCTGGATTGGGTATTGGGAGGGAATTGCTCCCTGGAGGGTGGGCAGGCCCTGGCACAGGGTGCCCAGAGCAGCTGTGGCTGCCCCTGGATCCCTGGCAATGCCCAAGGCCAGGCTGGATGGGGCTTGGAGCACCCTGGGGCAGTGCAAAGTGTCTCTGCCCAGGGCAAAGGGTGGCACTGGATGAGCTTTGAGGTCCCTTCCAACCCAACCCATTCTGGGATTCCATGTTTCTATGATTCTAGGATGCTTTGGGAATTCTTAGGAGCGCAAGCAGGGTCCACATTGCCCAGGAGCTGTCTGGTGGCCACAGAGCCAAAGCTCACCCTGCAGGTGGCACCTACAGAGAGTGGTTGCTAAACCCTCATGCCACATTCAACCTCCCTGCAGAGCTCTTGCTGGAGAGGAGCTCGTGATCCCAGCCCTGCCCATGGGAACCTGCTGTGTTCAGCTGGTGGGGCCTTTAACAGAAATCAAGGAAAGGTTTCAAACCAGGAGCAGCTGATTACCTGTTGGTTGTCTGGGCTCTGCAGGCAGGGATGGAGGAGAAGGCTGACATGAGAAGCTGTGAGTTCACCGTGTTGGCAGGAAAAGATTGAAAGGGAAGGGCTCTCAGTGAGCAGTGTACTGGCAACAGGGAGCACTTGTTTGTTTATGATGTGTGGAACAGGCTCCTCAGAGAGGTGTTGGATTCCCCATTCCTGCACACGTTCAAGGCCAGGCTGGATGGGGCTCTGAGCAACAATTTGGTCAAGTTAAGTCCCTGCTCATTGCAAGGTGGGTTGGACTGGAAGGACTTCAAAGTTCCCATCCTACCCAAACCTTTCTGTGGTTCTTTGGGATGGTAAATGAGGGGATGAAATCCTTCCCTCCTGCAGTGAGGGCTGCCTGCATCCCAGCTGGGTCCCTGCTCCATGCCAGGCCACCCTGTGCATGCAGGGGCTGTGGGGCTGGGACTTCAGCACATCTGGCAGCCTGGGCTGTGCAGCATCTGGAAAACCAAGAGTGTGCCACCCAAAGTGGGGCTCAGCAGGCCTGGGATGTGACTGCTTGTCCTTTCTGGATGAGGGCTGGGAGGGAGCAATCTTTCCTTCCTCTGCTTTTGTAATTGTGTTGGTGCATTTGCTGGGGCTGTGCTGGCTGAAGTGCTGACAATTTGGGAAGGCTGCATTCTTATAGGAGGAAAAACTGCAAAAGTAGTTACATCTGTGAAGCTTCCAGCTCATCTCAGCTGCCAAAAGTGTACAGTAACAAAACTGAAACATGCTCTGGTTTCAGATGCTGCTGGCCCTCACTGCCTTGAAAAGGAGCCTCTCTGCACCGTGCCTTGTGCCACAGCCCCTGGGCACAGGAGACCAGCTCAGCTGTGGGGCTGGCTCTCACTAGCACAGGTGTTTATTTTGGGCAGGAAGCACAGGTGCAGCGCTGGCTGAAGAGGGGAGCAGGTGATTCAGGAGGGTTGGCAGCTGGGGACACGCTCTGCTCAGCAGGAGCCCCCGGCACAGCCCCGCCGGTGCTTGGCCCGGCAGCACTGGGTGGGTATTGCCCGAGCTGAGCCTGAGATCCACGAGGTTCTGTAACACTGCCTCAGCCCTCCCTCCCTCTGTCTCTGGGTGCCCTGACCCTGTGGGAGGCAAGCACACCCCGGGGCTGGCTGTCACTTAATGCATTTCTTGGCTTGCTGTTTTCTGTTTATCTCTCTGCCATTTAGTGCCCCACGTTCAAGGGAACCTTGATGGGTTGTCAAACCCCTCCATGAGATATTTGACTGAAACGTGTCTCGCCTGCCTGGGTAAACCTGGCTGCCTGGGAAAGGCTTTTCTTGCTCTGCAAAAAAATGTAACAGCTGCTTTCTTCCACCCTCCGCCTTCCCAGCAGAACACAAATGAATTGCCTAATTTCAAGCAAATTTGATAATAAGGTTGGGGTGTCAAAAGCAATTACATTCCAGGGTATTGTGGCATTTTATTTAAGTAGAGAGATCATGTTTGGATTTTATATTTTTCCCCCAATTTCCCAAAAGTATTTGCTCCTTGCTGGCTGCTAGATATGGATGGGACAAGGCTGCAGTTCATCTCCTGCTCTTGGACCTGTGAAGGTCCAAGATTTTCTGGGATTGTCTGTCACCTGTGCTCTGGCAAGGCAGGACCAACATCAGCAGGTCCAGGCCCTGGAGAAACAGCTTCAAAAAGCCCTGCCTGGGCCCTGTTTTATTTTTCTGAACATCAGGACTGAGGTGCTATTCTGCAAATGACCTTTGCAACCCACCTGTATGCCTTTAAGTTGCTATCACCACGTGTGGAGCAGTGGTATTAATAATAATACTATTCACACCAGAGTCTCCTGGGCAGCTGAATGACAGGATGAATGTGGATTAATATTCCTGAGCCACGAGGGACTGGGAAGGAGCTAGTAGAAGCATAGCTTGTGAAATTAATAATCACCACCCACTTGGAGGAAAAAGAATTGGATTACAGGGACTCCAAAATTAATAGTATCCTGGGCAAGCAGAGCCTATTGAAATATTCATTGGGTTCAGCTCACCCAAGACAGTGAGAGGCAGGCAGGTGTGATGCATTATGTAGCCACGGGCGATGCTGAGCTGCCTTCTGTGGCCGGGGGCTGCTGCTCCTTCCTGCAGAGTGGCACTAATTGGGCAGGGGAACTGAGGGAGACCTGTCTGTGCACTGATGAGTGCTGCCAGGAATGTTTATGCCCAGAATAAATAAAGCAGCAAGGCAGGCTCTTGGGCTGAAATGCAGGAAAACTGGAGGAGAGGGAGCTGGGGGTTGCCATGTGAAGGCTTTCAGCAGGACACTTCTCTGAATTCTGGAGGCTGCCTCTGCAGACACACCTTGATTTGAGCATTCCTGTGTCACTGGCTAGGTTCTGCATGCCATGGGGTCCTGCTGCTGTGAGCAGGCTCCTCTCCTCCCAAGAAACACATCCTGCCTGTGCTTCTGGGAGAAAAAACTGACCTCGCTCCCAGGCATATGAAATTGGTGAGAGAAACAGCAAAGCCACTATTGTCTCCCAAGGGCATCCCCAAAAGTGACTGTGATATCCCAGGACCTGCTAAATCCTGCAACAGGGAGAGGGCAACTTCCAAAGGCCATTTGTGGGGGTGTGTTTTGTGCCTGCTGCTGACTGGGAAGGAACTGGATTTAAGTGGATAAATGGCCTCCAAATGCTCCTTTCAGGAGCTCTGCTGGCCACTAGACCCTGCACATGCCTCTTAAACCCACTGGCATCAGATCTGTGAGCATTGATGTGAGTGAGGACAGGGACCCTGTGCACCCACACCAGACCCTGGGCACAGGAACATGAATGCCCCTCACCAATCAAGCCTGGTGGCATTGTCTGTCATGGTCTGGAAAAACTGCTTTCACCAGGAAAGAGGAATCATGGCCCTTCATGGCCCTTCAGCCCTGCTGATGTCTCTGCACAGGGGCTTGGGCTGGGCAGGGAATGCTCAGAGCTGGACTGCTGCTGTGTCCCTGCCCTCTGCCTGCGGGGGCTCTGGAGAGGCTGCAGGCCAGGAACTGACTACAGCACCATTTTTCCTCCCTTTCCTACCCAGTCTGCCTCCTTTTGCCTCAGTGGCCAGAGTGTAGCAAGAGACAGAGGTGCCAGGGCTGCTCCACAGAGCAAGCCTCGTGCTCTGGGTCCGTGAGGAGCAGTCTCCTGTGCCTCTCTCACCGATGGAAATGCCTTCTCCCAGCAGATCCAGGGTGGGCAGAGTGTGTCCACTCAAACAAATGGTCCTCTTCCTTGCCCCCAAATCCTCATCTCTGGATTGTTTTCATCAATGCGTAGTCAGAGAGCTCCAGGGAGAGTGACCTGTGTTCCCCTTAGGAGGGGATCTCTGGCAGACCTGTATCTGGCATGAGGATGTTGTCATGAGCCCTGGAGAGGCTCAGCAGGTTGTGTTGATTTGGGAGAACAACCCATGCACATGACTGCAAGCAATGGGCTGCCTGGGGGTGCAGCGTGGCCTCCACCCATTCCCCTCCATCCCTCCCTTCCCACACTTGGACAAGGCTGAGAGAGGCTCCCACAGACTCTGCTGCCAGGAAAATGAGGGATATCTCTGCTCCAGAGGCTGATGGGACCCCCTGAGAAGCAGCTGTGGGCCAGATGCCACCAAATGTCATGGAGGTGGTGTGCTTGGAAAAGGAGAGTGTCTATGGGACAGCAAAGCCAGCACTAAATTAAATTGGTTGTGCAATTGAAGAGGGAGACATTGCCCCTGTGAGAGTATGTCAAAGTCCTGCAAGCTCATGTGAGATGTGCAGTGAGCCTGTAGTGCTGCCAGCACACTGAATTACTCCTTGAGTGGGTATTTGAAAGGGTAAATCACCGCAGGGGATCATTATTTAATCAGTTTGAATTAAAGATTCCCCAGAAATACAATATTGTGCATTTAAAAAATGTATATGTCCTAACTGTGTGTTTCCCACAGCTCTGCTTCCCTCCCAGGGAACCAGTGATGTCTGACTTCATTCTGCCTCAAGGCAGCCACAGCAGCTGGGTTAAAAGCTGACCCTGTGATGTCCGGCCCGCCCTCCTTTCCCAGAGGAGGCTCTGGTGGCACACCCACAGATGAGGCTGTTGCCTTGCAGGTGTAAGGGTATGGATGCTGCCAGCCTGGTCATAGAGAAAGAAACTCAGTTTCCCAGGCAGTCCTAACAAACTGTCCTGGGAGGCTGTGAGAAAGGGCAGAGAAGAATTGTAAACAATAATCTGCACCTGCTGTTTGTGCATGTCATATGATGTTTGTCTCAAGATGTTTTTGAGAAGTTGTTTTTCTTCCTTCTCACAAATGGGCTGAGGGATGTCTAACCTGTCAACCAATATGAATCTACCTAACGAGCTCATCTATAAAAGTTGGGCTCTTTCTTAACAAACGCTTTTGCTTCCTTTGCCTTCTGATCCATGGAGTCTTTTATTGTTGTTGAGTGAACTTTACAGCAACATCAGGGCTGGTTTAGACATGAGAAGTTTTGCAAGACCCATCTGTTTGTCCACCCAGCCTCCCCACTGGAGTTAAGCCCAGATGAACTTGCCAGATTACAGCTCTCCGTGGCCACAAGCTGACAAGTGGGTTTGTTTTGTTGTGTTAATGGTGGGGAAAGAAATTCAGGATGTAACCAAATGCATGTTTAAAATCTGCAGGAACCTTTCTAGTGAAGCCAGGTGTGCTGGTCCTGCTGCAGGTATCTCAGGAGGCATCATGTCCCAATGGGAAGTGTCCAACAAGCTCCTGCTGAGAGCTTTGGTGAGAAGAGCCCTAAGGAACCTGGGGTGACGTCCAGTGGGTGCCTGTCCCTGGTCCTTTGGCATGGATGATCTCAAAAAGGTATCTTAATGAGATTTATGAGGCTGATTTAAGACACAGAAGTTGCCTTGCCAACAAGACATGTCTGCTACATAAAAAATATGATGATGAAGGGATAAGATGACAGCTTTGTATCCATACACTTTCATCCCGAGGTGCCTTCATGCAACTGTTAAATATTTAATTTCTTTTAACTTCCAGCCTTAGATATTTTTAGTAGGTGAAGATGCAGAAAGCCCTTTGCCCCATATGGGTGAGGTGGAACTTGGGGCAGACACAAATCCAGCCAGCTGCTCCCCAGTTCCTCTAACACTCTCCACCCCCACAGTGCCGTCCAGCTGAGCAGCGTTTTGTGGATTCAAGGTCTGGTTTAAACTCAGAGTTTATCATCAGAGCTGTGTTTGATTAGGAGTTGAAATGGATCTGGAGAAAAGATTTTGTGGCTTCTTTTAGCCAGAGAAGCTGTGATTTCCTTGGGGCAGGGTTTGGGCTGTTTTCCAGGCTGGTGTGATTGAAGCAGTGCAGGTCCTGAGTATGGGGGTCCATCAGTGGCCGGGCAGGGACAGAGCCTGTCCTGTGTCCTCTCCTGATCCTGGCCCAACTGGGGGCACTGGGAGCCTCATCTGCTGTCCCTACCTGATTTTCCACACAGTAGATCCTGTCCCTCAGTGCACAGACAGGACTTGACCTACATACTGCAGCTGGTGGGAAAGGCAAGGGTCCTCCATTCCTCCATTTGAATTTTGCTGGGAGCTGGGAAGAAGAGCTTTTCTTTTCCTCTGGCTTCTTTCTTTCAAGTTTTTGCAAAGGAAAAAAAGAAGCTTGAAATGTCAACTAGAATAATGCTATTGTTGTGGCAGGTATATTTTTTTCTTCAAAATGGAAATTCTTCTCAAATTTCTTTAGCTTGTATACTACAATTAATAATGTTTTGCTTTCCTTTTGTGCTGGTGGAGCAAAGGCTGGGGCTGAGGTTGACAGAGACCCTGTGGAGTGGGATCCTGAGCCAGGCTGTCCTGCAGCCTCAGTAGGGCTGGGGAAGAATAGGCACTGTGGGATGTGAGTCCTCCTGTCCAACATCACATGTCCCCATTATGAGAGGGGAATCATGTCCTGGCAACACCCACACTCCCCCAGGTGCTTAGGGGTGGTCAGTGGTGAAATCTGATGGAGCTAAATATGCTGTGGACACTCAAAGTGAAACAAATCCCACTGCTGCAGTGATTTGCATGTTCTGAATCTCTCAGAAGGAACACTGACATCCCCTTTCCTCCTGGAGTGCACCATCAAGGTCAAGGTCCCTTCAGCTGCACACCCAGAAACCACAAAGCCCTGAACCAAAACACTTCAATACTTCTGACCCTTGAGGTTTAATTGCAGTCCTAGACAGACAAATAATTCCCAGCTGCCTGTTGTGCCTCAGGGTGTCCTGCCCTGTGTGTCAGCCCACAGCAGCTCCATGTTGTCACCTCCTGCACAGGTTTCCTGGGCTGGGCTGTTCACACCAGGCTGTAGTGAGGGGTGTCCAGCCCACAGGGTTTGGGGCTGGGTGTGCAGGAGGTCCCTAAAACACTGACATGTGTTTGCTAAACCCAGCCAGAGTGCTGCATTCCACCAGGAATGGGTATGCCTGAGGGACAGACAGGCTTCTGCTGTCTCAGAACTTCTGGTTTTCCAAAGCCATCTTGCCCAGGAATGGGAAGGGAGTTGAAGAGGGTATTACAGTTCATGAAGCTTTAAGTGAAGCTGGAGGCATGGGCTGTAACACCCTTTCTCTGTTGCTGCAGAAGGGAAATGTGAAGGCAGGGTGGTGAGTTTTGCTTTCTGAGGGCACAAGCCCGCAAAATAATAAAAAATAACAAAATACAAACCCTCCAAAAACCCCCAAACTCAAACCATATGTGGCCCAGCTGTACTTCCCCATAGCACAGCTCTGGAGGTCAGTGCTTAAGCCAGCCCAGAGACAGATCTCACAGAGAAATGAGCTCTCATTCTGCTCTTTCTTGCCTCTCCCCTTCCAATGCCCAAAAAACCCCTCTGATTTTTAAAAGTTACACGACTAATTAACAGCAATATATACTCACTGCACCAGTCACCCTCTGGTTAAGGGCTTGCCTCCACTCCAGGCTGGGGTCTGGCTGCCCCTTGCAGTGATACTGAAGGAGCAGGACTTGGCTCATTTTGCAGAAAGCAGTTTTGGGACCAGGGTGTCCCAGCAGATCAAGGATGATGGCCACCAAGAAGGTACCCTAAGGGCAAATAGCCAGCCAAGGACAGCAAAATCCATGGGATCATCACTGCATGACTCAGGCTGGAAGGGACCTTAAGGCTCATCTCATTCCAACTCACCTGCCCTGGGCAGGGACACCTTCCACTGTCCCAGGCTGCTCCAAGCCCCAATGTCCAACCTGTCCTTGGGCACTGTCAGGGATCCAGGGGCAGCCACAGCTGCTCTGGGCACCTGTGCCAGGGCCTCACACCCTCCCAGGGAGGAATTCCTGCCCAATATCCCATCTAACCCTGCCCTCTGGCAGTGGGAAGCCATTCCCTGTGTCCTGTCCCTCCATGCCTTGTCCAAAGTCCCTCTCCAGCTCTCCTGGAGCCCCTTTAGGCACCAGAAGGTGCCATAGGGTTTTCCCAAACTCTTCTCCAGGCTGAACAACCCCCACTCTCTCAGGCTGGATGGGTCCTAGGACTTGGACTGGAGCTGTGGGTAACACTGATGTGAAACCAGGGCTTCAGCTGAGCTGTGCTGTTGGCTGAGGGTCACACAGTGTCACCCTGCCTAGTGCATCATACAAACCCCTCTTTTCTCTAATCCTTTTTCAGGTTCCTTCTGCTACATTTTGCATCGCTGCTTCCTGTGCCTCTGGTGTCAGCCTGTGCTGAGCCTGTGGCAAGGACCAGCCCATGCCTCCAGGGTGACTACTGGAGCTGTCCTGCTGGCTCTGGTGTCCCCCTGAGCTGACCATCCAGCTGAGGACCAGCCCTTCCTCCCTGGGGACCCTCCCACTGGGAATGTCAGTGGTTGAGCAGCTCCAGCCGCCTGCTTGGGAGAGCCCTTTGTTTGTTTTGAAGGGGGCTGAGAAAAAAACCTGGAAAAAAGGGACCTCTGGGAGACCTTGTAAGATTAAGCCAACATACCAAGCTGCTGAACAATGGCTGACACAGCAGGGCTGCTCTGCTGTCCCTCCCCTGGCTCCTGTAGACCACAAAGCCGTGCTCCGTGCACGCCGGCTCCCGGGCGCTCCTTCCGCGATGGTTCCGTTCCCGTCCATCGAATCTTTTCATTCTGCCTGTGACACAGAAGTTAATTTGAGAAAAAGGATAAAGTGTCACATTCTCTTGAGAAATGAACATGTAAATGGCCTGGAAGCAACATAATTTTTCTCTCTCTTCTTCTTCTTTTTTTTTTTAATTTTTTTCCCTTCCCTACCCTGAAAGCAGGATTAAATCTGCTCTGTTGATCTGCCCTTTCAATAGCTGCTTCCGTGGTGCCAGAGAGGATGGATGGGCCATGGGCTGGGGCACAGGGAAGGCCTGGCTGGCTGGAAGCTCCCACTGCTGGTCCGTGTGGGATGGGCAGTGGGAGCACATCCCTGTGTGTGTCAGTGCACGTGGGTGCAGCAGAACGAGCAGGACAAGGCTCTTGGCAGCCCCGTGGGGTCACTGAGGTTCAGCACATGGTGGGCACTCACCTCAAGGGCTCAGACACAGGTGTCCTTGGCATGTGCCTCCTGCCAGCAGGAATAGCAGGGAAGAGAAAAAAAGAAGGATTTTTATTGATTGCTTTGGAAGGTTGCTGGTGTACAGCGATTTTTGGGAGCACAGAGTACAGGCACAGATCAGAGGCTCCAATTATGCAGAGAAAAATACATAGCTCTAAAAAATAACCCTCCCTTAGAAAGACTTCAGCACTGTAACAAAATATTAATGTTTAAAGATATTCCTTCTTAATATTTCAGGAAGCAATTGGAAGTCCCACAGTATAATACATTCTACTTTTTAAATGGAAATATTTAACTTGGAGCAACAGAGCTCACATTGGCTCCAAGATAAACTTTCCTTGGCAGTTGCAGCTCGTGTATAATGCTAAAAGCAGCTCCATCTTTGGGGTGGCATTTTTTTAGCTCATCTTGGAGAGCCAAGCTCTGAATTAAAGGGAGGGCTTGAGCAGCTGCTATTTTGCCAGTGAGTCCAGAAGCTTGTCTGAGGCTGGGGAGGGGGGAAAAAAGGGCAGTCTGGAGGGGGAGGCTGGATCCATACAGAAGGTTGGGCTAATTAAATCTGGAGAAGTCACCAGAGAGCCCAGTGTTTCTGCATATTGTATCTTCAAAGCTCTCCCTTGTGCGGGGCATGATAAGGAGAGGATCATCTTGACACTTTCATCTTCTCCTCAAAGGGTGAGCATTGAGCTAAATAAAGAAATAAATACACGTTGATTACATAGGGAGGGAGGGACAGAAATATCTCCTTGTTCAAACAGCTAATGTGTCTCCCAGGGCTCCATAGGCTCTTTCTGCTCATTAATAACCATATTTGTTATTATTTTTATTACTATTATGTTTTAATCTGCCAGTTGAGTGCTGTATTGCAGGAGCTGCTGTTTTCACACATACTCTCTGATGTCAGCAGCCTTTGCCAGCACGGGCACATCTCCCCACCTTTCACAGAAACATGAGGTGGAAAAGCAGAGGTGTGCAGGGGGTGTGTCTGGTCCTGTTGAAGGAAGGGCTGGGTCAGGTTTCCCCAGAGCAGGAGCATCTCTGTTTCGGTGTCAGGGCTCGTGTGTGCCTCCCTTCTGTCCCTGGAAATGCTCAGCTCCAGCAGGTTCCTTTAACTGGGAGCAGTTACCATGTCTAAAAAGTCAGACTGGCAGTGCATGAAATTATAGATTTAGAGATAGGAGAAAAGCCTGCCAGGGATCCTCAGTGCCCTGTCCATGTGAGAGCTCTCAGCACCTGGAGTAGCTCCCCAACAGCCTCCCTGCACTGTGGGAGCACGAGGCTGCTGGCATCCCTAAAACCCCAGGAAACTGAGTGAGAGTTTCCAGTGGTGGCTCTTTGTTTAACAGACCCCCTAGGAACTTTTTTTCCTAAGAGTTGCAGTTGGCAGTGGAGATTTTGAGATGGATACTAAAGCTGCAAGCTTGTCTTTGGAGAGGATGTCCCAGTGTGGTGGGTAGGGCAGAGGCTGAGGAAAAGCAAAGCAGAAACTCCAGAGGGGTTGATTTTGCACTTAACCACATTGGAATTAACTCCCCCTGATACCTATAAATTGGTTCACTCTTGGGTGGCCCAAGGAACAAAAGTGAGTCGTTCTTGTAAAAGAAAAAAGACAGAGTGATCTGGAGACTAAAACATGTTGTAAGCAGATCTTTCCTAGCAGTGTGCTGAACCCCAAATCTCTCCAAGAGAGGACTTTGACTTTTTAGGGTTAATATAAGCCTTCAGCTTCAGAATGTTGTACCAAATGGTTATTCCTCAAGGCTTTATGATGAGTCCCAGCAAAGCAGAGAGGGATTTCTCCAGCTCCTCCAATGCCTCCTGGATGGAGACACAGACCTGTGAGCCAGGGCAGAGCAGCTCACAGGCTGCCTGGCAGCTGGAACACCCAGCAAAATTCCTCTTTCCCAGCTCAGATAAATAAACCTGGGGGTGGAAAATGAGGCTGTGTGTGGGAACAGGCAGCCATGCCAAAGCCATGGCCCCAGCTGGGGTGGCAGCACAGGGGACACGTGTCCATGAGGGCAGCCTGGGAGCATCACTCCAGACCTGCCACTGCACAGGCTTGTCCCAAGGCAGCCTCCACTGCCCACTGCAGGCCATGGTATCAGCCTAGATGATAATTACAGAGTGAAATGTCAGCCTCATTCACAGGAGCATCATTACCTATTAGCTAATTAGGCATTAGCCATTCCAGCACTGCTGTCAGCTGCTTTTTAAAAAGTCACTGGATATTAGCAGAGAGAAACACTTTGAAATTGCACTTATGATAGTTAGTTTGAAAGAGCAGGGAGTCCTCTGATGCTCTTAGCATATTAGAAAGCACAAATACCTCTTTTTTCCAAGCTCAGAGGTGAGGAAGAGAGGAACTAATCCACATTTCTGCATGTGCTCTGTAGAAAAGGACTTGATTTCATCTGGGCAGGGGTGTGAACCCACAGTGACTCAGGTCCCATTCAGTGATGGTAACAGGACCAGTGAGAAGTTTGGCAGGGACACTGGGCTTGACTGAGATCCACATTTCCACTTCAGTTTATATCCTTGGGTGTGGGAAAGTCTGTTTTCTGGTGATAACTGAGTTTTAACTTAAAAACCTGAATCTGTGAAGACAGAAATGGCTTCTGGTGGTTGCTCTAAATCTTCTCCCAACACCCTTGAGACCACGGCTCAGCCTTTCCTGGGGAGGAAGTCCAGGGCTGCTCTCACCTACATGGCAGCTCAGCAGGACCCTTGTCCTGGCAGGGGTGTCTTTGCTTTTGCTGATTCCCCAGTAAAACTGTTTCCTCTTCACTCTCAGTGGCCTGAACATGACAGTTCACAGGAGACTTTATGGTTTCCTGCCTGTCTTGTACAGCTCAGGAACCTCTGTGTATTTGCTCTGTAACTCTCCAGAAGCAAAGTTAGCAAAGATGGGAGTGAAGTGACCTTGGGAGGGGCTGTTTTGGCTGAGTTTCAGCCCATTCCCACCAGCACCACGTGCCTCTGAGCAAGAACTACCTGGGACTGGTCTCGTTGCTTTATACCTTCAAACATCCGCTGCTGGAGCGTGTGTCTTCCAAAGGATGCTGCCATATCCTCATTCTCCTCTCCCAGAAACACCACAGGGCAGAAGGGAGACTCTCCTTTAAGTGTCCAGAGCTTAGAAGAGATATGGTAGAAGGTGGCTCTTCTCACAACAGAATGGGGAAAAGGAGCAGATCCATATTTATACAGATCTGTCATCTCTATGTAAACCTGGGGAATAAAGAGCAATTTTATGTACATTAGATAAGGGAGCCATGTTCTCCTTTTAAATGAAGCAAAGATTAAATTGGTCCCAATAGGATGGCTCTTAATTCCTTCCATTTATATGTTCTTGTTTTATTATGCTTATGTGATAGCAGAACTTAGTAAGGAAGACTGAAGAGATAACGTAATCAAAGAAGGTCCATAGGAGTGATTTGCCCAAATTATCAATGTATCTAATGCTACTTCCTGCCTTATTTTCCTTATATTTTCCCATCACTTTGCATTTCAGCTGAGTGTTTAACAAGAGTCAGGGAGAAACCTCTGCTCCTCTACCAGCACCCAACAGGGAACGAGCCCTCTCCTGGCTGCCTCCTGACAGCCCCACTTACCCCAGCCACAATAAATTACAGCTCCTCTCTGTGTGCCTGTGTGCCTCTCAGCCTGCATAAAGAAGGAAATATGTCTCAGGAACCCTTCCCACCTCAGGGCAGGGCAAAGGCTTACCAGTGATGTAAGTACAGTACAGCCAGGCTTACTGATATCCAAAATTCGGTGTCCTACACGATCTGCTACTGATGCTCCTGGCCCCAAGGCACTGGCAAGCTCCAGCTGCAGATATTTGTGCACAGGTGGGGCAGAGGAGAGTTAAAAATGGGAAGCCATGGGCAGTTGTTACCATGAGGCTGGTGAAACACTGGCCCAGGCTGCCCAGGCCCCATCCCTGGCACACTCAAGGCCAGGCTGGACAGGACGCTGAGCAGTCCAGTCTAGTTCCTGTCCCTGCTCACTGCAGGGGGTTGGACTGCATGGCCTTTAAAGATCCCTTCCCACCCAAACCGTTCTGTGGTTCTATGAAAAGTGCCCAGCTGGAATCAAATTTCAAGCCTGGAAACTAAGAGAGATGCTCCATGAGTGGGATGTGTGCTGGCTGGGTGGTCTCCCAAGGCTTTTCCAGCTCCTTCAGCAGGCAGCAGCCAAGGCTTTGGAGGGAGAAACTCAGGATGTGAGTCCTTATTCCCAGCTTGTTGGCTGTGATACCTTTGTTTTGAAAATGGTGTTTTTAATGCTAGGAGGTATCTGGAAAAACTGTTGAGAATGAATTCAGAGTCATTTAGGGAGGCAATGTGCAGTAAATGGTCTGTGGTGGGTATTGCAGGCGTGTTGGGTGCCTGCACAGTGTGAGGGTACTCCAGAACAAGCACAGAGAAGGGGCGGGGGGTGGACCTGGCTGTGAACAGGGATGGTGGTGCGGCTCTGCCTCCCTGGAAGGGGCAGTGGTTGGTGCCATGGGAATTCCCAGGACAGAGAGGCACCAAGCAGAAACATCCCTTGGGCTGGGGGCTGTTTCCAGTGTCAGGAGAGCCAGCAGGGAGGTGAGGCAGTGATGTGTCAGCTCTGGACACAGTCCCACAGGGGTGGCAGTGGTGTGTCAGCTCTGGACACATCAGACAGTCCCACAGCTGTGGCAGCATGGCCAGGTCACTGCCTGAGCCCTGGAGCCAGCCAGGGCTGGGTCACAGCGGGGTCGTGTCCCTGTCCCTGTAGGCAGTGTCACACCCTGCCAGGCCACACACAGTGCCACAGGCTGTCAGGCTGTCCTGCCCCACACATCTGCACCTGGGCAGCAGATACTGAAGTCCAGCTTTTGGAGCAAAAGCCAACCTGTGCCACTGCCAGGTTTGGGGCTCAAAGCATCACCCTTGCTCTTCCTTTGCTATCGAAGCCCAGGAGATTTATTTTTGGTGGGTGAAAATCTCTGTGGGTTTTTTTTCCCAAATGGGCTCTCCTGATTTAGATACAGCCTAGAAGAGGGGAGAAACCTCCTGGTCCCCGTGGATTTGTCCCGAGGTGCTGCAGCCCCATGGGCAGTGCTGATGGAGGCACCAGTGGTGGATTTAAGCATCAGGCAAGGGCAGCTCTGCCCCAGCCTGGTCTCACAGATTCCAGGTCTGAAACACAGCACTAGGAAAATCCCCTCTTCTCAGAAGGAAATTCAGAATAAAAAGCAAGGGGAAATGTTTCCTTTTGCCCAGTTTAGCTCCAGCAGCATTCCTGATGTTTTGCTAGGAGGGGTCTTTGACCCCGAGTGATCCGTGGCTAATCGAGGCAGGCTGTCCATACAGAGGCACTTAGCCTGGCTGTACAGCAGGGAATTGTACTGAGAGAGTGTTGCCAGTGTATGTGTGTTGAATACTTTCCTCAACAAATGTGTGCATGGCTGTGTATATGTACAGTTTAACAGTTATCACTCTAAACTTAATAGGATTACAGAGATCTGCAGACAAATGAACATATCCCTCTATAGCCTTATCATCAGCTGATAAGTAAAAGCCCAAAGATTGTTGAGACAATTATGTTTTGATATTCATCTTAATACTTGTTCAGGAGACAAAATGAATAAATTGCTTTTCGGCACCGCAGGCGCGAGCGAGAGCCGGTGCCTGCGGCTCGGATCCAGCCTCGTCTGGCCAGCTGCTGGATGCAGCATCTTTCCCTGTATTGCAGGCTCAGGATGGAGCTTTGCTCATCTCCCCAGTCCCTGCAAGATGGACACAACCTGAACACAGCCCCACCGAGCCCTCGGCACAGCAGCTCCCATAAACCTGCTGCTGTCACTCCAATTCCCATGAGGAACTGAGACAGGATTGCAGCTTGCTGCTCCCTGACCAGCCCGTGGAAAGTGGAGCCAAAGCTGTCTGTCTCTAATTTTGTGTTCACAGCTCCATGTCTTGGCCCAACTGGCTCTCTTAATGCTCCCTCCTGCCCAAGGCTGAGCTCGGGCTCTGCTCCCCCAGCTCCAGAGTGACGAGAACTGACCCGCAGCCAAGCCCTGTCCTGGCCCTCGGCCCCAGCCCAGCAGGGGACACCTCAGGCCCCTCCCAAGCAGTTCCAGAACTGCATGGCACAAAGGCAGCCAGTCTCACCTTCCCTCCTCCACATCTGCTTCTTGTCTTGCTGGATCCCAGGCCTGGAGCAGCCACGCAGAGCTCTCCTGGCACTGGTCCCTGCTCATCTTCTGCAGAGGCTGAAGGGACTGACCTGTTCAATTCTGGTCCTCAGCCTGCAGCAGCACTCCCCTATGGCCTTACTGCTGGCTTTGGCAACCACAAAAACCAGGAATTTTTGTAGCTCCTCTGTCAGTATTGAGCAGGGGGATGGGGAGCTGGAGCAGACAGAAGAGCCTTGCTGGAAGGAAATATTCACATCCTCTGGTGTCCTGTGATTTTTGGCCACGTTCTTGTGCTAATCTGGAAGAGTTTTCTGGAGATATTGAGAACAGCTGGCCCTCTAATTAGAGTTGGAAATGTTTGTATTACCAAAAGTGTCAGATTGCTTCATTACAACAAAAACAGGAGACACTTTGATCCAGAAAATTAGATGACTTCAACTTTGTATGAAGCTGGAGCTCTCCTCAGTGTTTGAGAAACGAAGCAGAGGAGAATAAAGCAGGGGATGCTCTCAGCTGTGGGTGTGAGCAGGCTCTCAGAAGTGAGATGAGCAGCTTGAGTCAGGCTGGTGCTTCAGACCTGCATAGCTCTTGAGTTATGCCAAGCAACCTGGTAAAACTGAAAAATTTACACCCAAATTACCTCTAAAACAACAGTGCATATTGGCAACAACATCAGCATTTTTCAGAAATCACTGATTTTGTTAGAAATCTTTTTTTACATGGGTGAAATGCCAGGGAAATCTCTCCAGCTTTCTTTGAGCAATTTCAGTTCAATCCAGCCCCATATTTTCCAAGTGGGAAGGTCCATGGGATGGTTTACAGCAGTTCCCTGGAGGGCAGCCTGCAGCCCAAACTATGCCTGGCTGTCTCCACGAGTAGCAGAAATAGTTCTCATGTTCTTATGGAGCTCAGGCCAGGATTTGCAGCCAGGGCTCAGTCTAGGGGGCTGCAGGAAGACTTCTGTTGGAGGGAACATCCTCCAAAGCCAGGAGGTGCAGCCACAGCTGCTCTGGGCATCATTTGCAGAAGGGCTGCCCACAAGGGCAGAGCTGGGCTCAGCTGTGCTGCTCCCTGTGCTCTCCATGCAAGCAAGCTGCCTTCAGCTTGAATCTCTAATCTCTTCTTATCTCTACATCCTTATTCCAGACAGGCTTTTCCTCCTAACAGTGTGTAAAGAAAGCAGGGGGATCTACTTGCCATTACCTGCATTGAAATAACACTGGAGGGTTGTCATCTTTAAATCCCACCAGGCAGATGCTTTTGTAACATTTTAAAACTAGCCAATGAACCTAGAATCAACCTCCCAAATAGAAAAGGGAGATAAAAGATTCATCCTTCCACATACTTTAACAGTAGGGGAGCAGTGATATTTCAAAAGCAAGACAGACATCCTGGAGGTGAAGGCAAAGGACACGTGGGAAGCACAGAAAGGATACAGACTTTAAAGGTGAACAGGAGGGCACCTGTGCTCAGAACTGTGAATGCTTCAGCCACAAGATGAGACCTCTTGATTCTGCACTGAAGTGGAAATGCACTTTTCTGGCTCTTATTTACTCTGCAAACAGAAAGCAAAACCTCCAGCCCCACTTGCTTCCCAGGGAGAGTGGCTGCTGTTGCCAGGATGTGCTGCAGCAGAGGGGCTTGGAGTGTCCTGGCAGGTTGGCCAGTGCACCTACAGCTCTCACCCACCTTTTGGGAGAGCTCCAGGTGGGGTGAAGAGTTGTGTGCTTGCAAATGTTCTCGTAACACAAGCAGATTTACCAGGAGCTGAGGTGGTTTCAGCCCCCAGCAGCTCCAAGTGCAGCTGCAACTGTAAGGCCTGGCACAGCATGGGCTGAGCATGGCCAGGTAAAACAAGCCTCAGCCTTGGAACAGAGACCCCATGTTCAGAAAGTTTGGAAATATTGTGTAAATACAGAAAATGTGGCACTTTCCAACCCCAGAACCCCACCTCTCCCTGCAATGTCTGTGTACACCTCTGTTTGTATGGAAATTATGGAAATTAGCAAACCCACCAAGAAGCAAGCAGAGTAGTTGTGAAAAGCAGTGTTTTTCTCCTATTAAATTTGCTTGGGTTTCCTCTCTTTCTTTTTCTTTTGGTCTCCATCAGCTCCTGAGGTGTGTTAGCCAGCTCTGCCAGGGCCTTTCTGCTTCGTGTCCTGCCACTGGCTTCAGTGGGAACAAGGATGGCTCTGAATTCCCACCCAGCCAAACAAAGCTGCAGAAAGAAGACATTGAATTCCTTTCTACAAGGCACTAGAGAAGGTATTTTCTAGGTGTAAAAAGCCTTTTTGTCATTTTTATTATGTTTTAATTATAATGAGGGATAAGGAAGGGAAGGCAGTGAGCACCGAGTCTGAGTCTGGCAAGGGCAGGCTCCATGGAAAAAGGGGCAAGGAATGTCCTTGGTACATGGACTTATGGTGTCACTTCAATGCCTGAGAGCTGTTTCATTTTTAAAATACTAAAAAAATAATCTTTAATGTTTGCACAGGTTGCTTGTGTCCCTCTCCTCAATCTTTTCCATGGACATGGAGCCACCAGCCAAAGCAGGGCCAAAATCCCAGTGGAGATGTTGCTTTTTCCTGCTTGTTGCTGAGCTGAAACTGCTGTCACACAACACCTTGGACACAAAATATTGACACAGCTTTATCCAGTTACAGTCTGAACCTGTGGGACAGAAATCTGTTGACAGCTGTTAAATGTGATGGCATTATCTGTGTCTCTGGAGGTGGGAAGTTGTGGATCACCAGATGTGGAGAGACTGTGCAGGGAATCCCACGTGGAGTCTGTCCATATGGGCTTGCCCTGGATTTACAGTCTCTTTTAGATACTTGCTCTCAGTCAGTGTCCAAAAATGAGATTATACAGACTTCTGGTCCTTCCCATCATGTTGAAAATAGGAGGAAACAGTACATGGAACATTCACCTGTTCAGGTTCCCTTGGAAAGGCAGCCTGGGTGTGACGGAGCAAAACCAGCCCAGATCAGAGCAAGGTGTGCTGAGACCCTGGCACAGAGAGGCTGAGGCTGCCCCTGGGTCCCTGGAAGTGTCCAAGGCCAGGCTGGACAGGGCCTGGAGCAGCCTGGGATATAGGGAGCTGTCCCTGCCCATGGCAGGAGATGGTTTTTAAGGTCCCTTTGAACCCGAACCAGTCTAGGATTCTGTGAAGAGCTTTTCCACTTGATCTTGGCACAGGATGCCGATGGGTCTGAGGCAGCCCAGCTTCTTCTCTGCACAGTTGGTCCTACATGGGTGAAGGGCACCTGAAGCCTTGATGAAGCAGAGCTCTAATTTTCAGATTCCCAGGGGGATATGTGTGTTATAAAGGGAACAAACTGATGTGCAAGTTGGCTGATTCTCTTTTTTTTTTTTTTTTTTGAGGTTGGCATCTCACTCTGTATGAGAGGCAATTTAGAAAAACAGCTATTGAAGGTTTTTAATTCGAGTATGAATGTGTCTTCAGCTGGGGCAACTGATTGCCTCTTCCCTGAGGGAATGAGCTGTCTTATAAAGCACCATTCACTGCTATAATGGCCTGCTCCCTTTGGGGCAAAACACTCCATTTTAACTAAAAGGGGTTTGTATACAAACAAGGCTTAATGCATCCCAGCCAGTGCTCCATCAGGGTGTGTTTCCAGGGCCCTGAGCCCAGTGGTGAAGCACAGCAGGTCCCCAGGCAGGGTCTGGGCAGGATGGGGATGTTACCTGGTCTTTCTCAAGGCTTAGGGACAGGGAGATTCCGGCACCAGCTCAGCCCAGCTGGAACTGGGGGGGCTGGAATCACATCCCCTCCCTCGCTGGCAGCAGAGGGGAGGGCTGCTCCCTCTGCTCAAAAAGGCAGCACAACAGACAATTAATTAGCAGCAGGACTAGCTGCATGGCAAAGACACACCGTGCACCGTATTTGCATGCAAATATCCCGTGGGCAGGAGGATTAGAAGGGGCTGGCAGGAAGTGATGGCTGGGAGGGTTTAACCTTGAAAATTGCAAAAGGCACTGCTACTGCTTATTTTGACACATGTGTGGGTCAGCCAGACCATGGAGGAGAATAATTAGGGAGGGAAAGGAATGCAAACTCTTATTATTGAAGATACCTGGGGGCTAACGGCATGAATACATTTGTTATAATTGACCCATGGCCCGATGATGATAATTCCTCTGTAGAGATAGCCACCTAATCTATGCCGTGTGCCAACATGGATGTAAGAAATAATTGCAACCTTGGCTCCATCTCGTTTCCACTCTTCTGGAGAATAGCTAATTTATGACAGAAAATAATGACTAATGTTAGAATAAACAATATTATGACTCAAGTGACTTATGAGTGCTGCAGATATGATGCACATTTAATAGGACATGACTTATCCAGACATGTAATTCTTTTTCTGAGCAGAGCAAAGTAAGTGTGGCAGAAATGCCAGAAACAGCTTTGCAATTGGAATATGCAATTTAAAATAAGTAAAGATTACTCCCAGGTAGTTTATTGCTTTAACTACATCAAGGCAGGTCCCTGTAGCAGACTACATAATGACTCTCATTTCATTTTTGGTTTGTGTCAAATATCTTCAGTTAGTTTTGCTTTATTGGCTTCATGCAATTTATTGCAGCACTAGAATGTGATTGTAATGCAACTAGTATTTTAGTTTTATCTTCCACTGGTAATTTTTCTTCTTTATGGAGCCTATACTGTCTGAATTAATAAAAGCCATAGAAATTATACAGCGTGGAACCAGGTTTTAGTAAGTGCCAGTTTGCTGCAGAAGAACTGAACTAGCAGTGCTGTTCTCAGCCCAGAGGGGCACAGCCCTGCCGGCTGAACAGGGGCCAGGGTGCTCTGTGGCACCTTCTGGGCACAGTGCTGCCTTCTAACGTGACCCGAGCTCTCCTGTTTGTCAGAAGGCAGCAAGGAGTGAATTAATCTTGCTAAAGAGCAGCTGTTTCTCCCACGTATCCATGACTCAAACCTGTCAGAGTGAGCCCAGTCCTGAGGGGTTTTGCATGCTCAGCTGGGGCCTCAGTGTCAGGCCCAGGGGAGATCCCAAAGGCAGAACGAGTGCTGTGGTTTCACTGCTGGCCTGAGGGTGTCTGTGGCACTCTGCTGTCGAGGAAAGGAGAGGGTTACTGCACAGAATAGCATCTGGGGTTCCAGAGGCAGGAGGCTTCCCCCAGGACAGGCAGAGACCTGACACGAGCCTGAGGAACCTTCCTGCCCAAGTGCTCAGCGACCAGCAGCTCCCAGTGCAGTATTTAAAGGTAGATGTCCTGG
The DNA here is from genome assembly GCA_013400175.1 of Phainopepla nitens. Lineage (NCBI taxonomy): Eukaryota > Metazoa > Chordata > Aves > Passeriformes > Bombycillidae > Phainopepla > Phainopepla nitens. Next base: position 551,229 of record VXBQ01006672.1, read on the forward strand.
CTTCTTTCATCTCCCTCACTCTTCTTTAAAACCTTCTACCTGGGCTGCACCTTCAAACCTGGGGTCAGTTTTGGGCCCCTCGCTAACAGAAAAGGCATTTCTCCAGAGGGGCTGGAGGGTGTCCAGGGAAGGGAATGGAGCTGGGGAAGGGTTTGGAGCAGCTGAGGGAGCTGGGAAGGGGCTCAGTTGGAGAAAAGGAGGCTCAGGGGGGACCTTTTGGCTCTGCACAACTCCCTGCCAGGAGGGGACAGCCGGGGGGGTCGGGCTCTGCTCCCAGGGAACAGGGACAGGAGGAGAGGGAACTGCCTCAGGCTGGGCCAGGGGAGGCTTTGATTGGATATTAGGGGAAAATCTTCACTGAAAAGGCTGTAAAGCATGGGAACAGGCTGTCCAGGACAGTGATAGAGTCACCATCCCTGAAAGGATTTAAAAGCCCTGGGGATGTGGCACCTGGGGACATGGGTTGGTGCTGGGGGATGGTTGAACCAAATGATCTTAGAAGGCTTTTCCAACCTAAATGATTCTGTGATTCTGCTTCACCAAGGAGTAAGAACAATTGAATGCTCTGGTAAATAAAACCATGTGAGGTGCTCAGATGCCCCCCAGTGCTGTGAGCACCCAGGGTTGGGGGTCCAGCACTATTCTGGTTTCCCCACATGTGCCATACTCTCCTGAAAAGCNGCTAACAGAAAAGGCATTTCTCCAGAGGGGCTGGAGGGTGTCCAGGGAAGGGAATGGAGCTGGGGAAGGGTTTGGAGCAGCTGAGGGAGCTGGGAAGGGGCTCAGTTGGAGAAAAGGAGGCTCAGGGGGGACCTTTTGGCTCTGCACAACTCCCTGCCAGGAGGGGACAGCCGGGGGGGTCGGGCTCTGCTCCCAGGGAACAGGGACAGGAGGAGAGGGAACTGCCTCAGGCTGGGCCAGGGGAGGCTTTGATTGGATATTAGGGGAAAATCTTCACTGAAAAGGCTGTAAAGCATGGGAACAGGCTGTCCAGGACAGTGATAGAGTCACCATCCCTGAAAGGATTTAAAAGCCCTGGGGATGTGGCACCTGGGGACATGGGTTGGTGCTGGGGGATGGTTGAACCAAATGATCTTAGAAGGCTTTTCCAACCTAAATGATTCTGTGATTCTGCTTCACCAAGGAGTAAGAACAATTGAATGCTCTGGTAAATAAAACCATGTGAGGTGCTCAGATGCCCCCCAGTGCTGTGAGCACCCAGGGTTGGGGGTCCAGCACTATTCTGGTTTCCCCACATGTGCCATACTCTCCTGAAAAGCTCACGGGACCTTTGTAATTTGGGGGTGCTGATTAATTCATCCAAGCTGCTTGGGGGTACAATTTTGGCTGTGTGATGCTCAGTGAATATTTATAGTGTATAATTTCTGCTCCTCTTTTGACATTTCTCAGGCTTTATATCATAAGTCAACTTTTCTTCTCACAAACCACCAGGCAAGTCCCATCAGCTACTTCCCCAAGCACTAAAACCCCTCTCACTACCAAGTGTGCTCGTGCTCCTCAGCAGCAGTGCTTCCCTTCCCGAGTTTGGTTTGTTTTGGCCACAGGTGAAGATGCTCTGGGGAATTCAGGCCAGCCACAGCATTCACATGGTGCTTGTGCGACCCCAGCTCACTCCTCCACTAGTAAAACATAGTAAAAAACCCAAAAAAACACGAGTGAAAAGCTTTTATTAGTATTTTAGGAAGCCTACCTATGCAAGAGCCCAAACTGAGAGTGCAGCCTGGGACACACCCCCAGGGGCTGAGAGGCATTTCTAGGAATCGAACATCCAAACCCCACAGACTCTGGATGGGACCTGGGTACCTAATTCCCTCAGGCACTCTTAAATTTGCAGGCAAAAATATCCAGTGTATACAGGGGGTGGGGTTCTGAAAGACTGATTGTGCTTGCTGCAAAATGAATTTCCTTTAAAGCTGCATTTATTGCACTCCATGGCCCCCATTAATCAGTAAGTTATATCTGGCCTTCACATTATGGCGAGAGAAGAATGTGAAATATTCCTAAGCTGCAAAATTACTCAGAACTTGGGGCTGGGGGGGGTGGGGGGGGGGGGGGGTCCCCCTTTGCATTTGATTTCAGTGTGGAAAATAAGTCACTTTTTGCTAATGTCTGTCTGAAGCCCAGTTGTGAGCTTGGCTTTGTGTAAGGAGCCCCACACCCATCTGTCCCAACACAGCCTTGGGCAGCCTTGTCTGTGGCACCTCACATGCCCTGGGGTGGTCATTCCTGGTGCCTTTTGGGGTGACTGTGTGGGGGACTAATGGATGTCTTGGAGAAGAGCGGGAGGACTGGTCGAGGTGGGATTATTGCCAAGAAAGGCTGACTTTACAGCCTTTGGTTATCCCAGAAGCTCTTTTGTAAGAAGTGGGGTTGTGGTTTGACCAGAACTTGGCTATAATGCAGCCTCAAAGCTTAAAAAAATTAAAATCTTCAAGAAGGCTGAAGAAATATCTATTTTCTCACTCGCTTGGATTCAGTGTAATAATTTTTATAAGTGTGAAGGTATGAATCTGGCAAAAAGACGAGAAGTTTTTTTTACATAAACCAGTAACCAACACTGTTGGAGCAGGAAAATGCTTTCCATGAGAACACGTCTGTTTGAGCTGCTCAGTGCAAGGGTTTTGGGGCCAGAGTTATTTCCTCAGTGGATATATGTCCACAATAAGGTCTTATCTTAGCAGGGCCTATAATGGCAACAGCCATGAATACCATAAATAAAACATCCTTCTAAAAACACGTGGCTGTTGTGTGCTGTCCCCAGGCCTCCCACAGGCCGGTCATGGCTGGCCAGTGCATTTTAAAGTTGTTAAGTCCAGTGTACACAAACATCTTATTAACCACCCTTTCATGGGAAGGGTGGAAAAATCTGCGGAAACACTCCATTGAACAGCTTGACCCTTGTGATGCATTCCCATGGCTGAGGGAGCTCCTACAGCATTTCACGGTGGCTTAAATCACTTCTGAATAGGAGCAGGCTTCCCCTACGATGTACCTTTGCACCTCTGCAGAGCAGAGACACAGCACCTCTCAGTGTGGGTAACTCCACTTCACCTTCCTTCTATAAAGGAATTATTTAGTAAAATTACTGTGGGTAAATAAGAAGTCACTTTTGTAAAGCCTCTCTTTGATGATGCTGAATGAATTCCCAGAGGGTGGATAAACTTTCTTACAATGACGACCATTTGCAGAACAAAGAGGCAATTTTTCCCTCATTTCAGTGTTTTCTGACATTTCCCCCCTGGGGGAATAAATGGGCCCATTATTCTACCAGCTCCCCTGGCATTTGCAGAGCCTGGGCGGGGATGCTCCAGTGCCTCCAGTCTTCAGGCTTTGCCTTGCTGCTTTGTGGTGCCACCCAGCTGGCCTGAGGGGGCATCTGGCTGCACCAGCTTCTTATTTGGGAGCAGCTTCCCAGATTCCTGAGCTGCTGAGCTGAAGTTGCCACGCTGGGAAGGTGTATAGGTATCTCATTCCAAATGCCCACATAGGGAGCTGGGGGCTAAATGCCACCCAAAGGTGCCCAGGTAGAAGGAGCCCGAGGGGAGTTTCACTGGGGGACAGACTCAGCACCCATGTAGGGGGGGAGAACAAAATTCAAGAGGAGGAATTATATTATGGATCACTCCACCATAAAACTTCTGAATTTAACCTGATGATGTCCATCTTGCTGTCACTGTCCAAGCCCAGTAATGCCAGTCCTGATGGATTATTCCCACCCATTGATGGGAAGTGTGGATAAGGAACCTCAGGAGGAAGGAGGCCACAAGTGTCCCTGGGCTGGTGTTTGCAGGCAGACACCTACAGCTGTGGTCACCACTTATGTAGCAGCACGAGCCCCATCCCAACCACGGCTCTGTCACATGCAGTAACCTCCTCTGGTATGCTCACAGTTTCTGCTTGGCCTGAGAGCAGCCAAGATCAGCAAGACAGACAGAAGGGGCTGGAAAGGAAACAGGGAATAAGAATAATATATTGGGAAATACTGGATATGAAGAGAAGTTAAAAAAATATTTCCTTTTCAATATCATCTGCTGTACAAGAGCTTCTAGAGAGGGTAAAATCTCACTGCAGATGGGTTATAATCCTTATTGATACAGCAAATGGAACTATCAAGCTGGAAAAGATCATATGGCAGTTAAGATAAAGGTTTGACTTGTCCCAGAACCAGGCTTATCAGGGTTTAGCAGTAAGTGAGTTTTGTTGCTTAGACTGCATTTAAAAAGGTCATTGATTTGCAGCTAATACCAAGTTGTCATAGTTTCGTGAGTAAGAGCTTGCAGTTTTCAGAATCAAAGCCTTTTCCTAAATCGATAAGAGCAGATTCAGTGAGATTGCTTCAGCCCACTGAGGCAGACAGAGAGGCAACCAGCAAATCCACCCAGGTTGTGGCAGGAGACAACAGCTCTCCCAGCCTGCAGATCCCCTCAGGGCCTGCACTAAAGGCTTTCCAGGAAAGCCCAAAACGCTCAGCCTGGCAGCAGATGGGCTGCTGAGAGGGTCTGTCAGAGGCCAGCAGGCTGCCTGCTGCAAACCTCCTATGAAGTAATTAGCTGATTGATCTGGGCTTTGCTGGGCTGAGACACTGTACTTCCTGCATCGTCCAGTCGATACCATTGAATTTTCACACTGCTGGGTGCAGAAATACACATGTACAGTCAAGTGTGGCTGGAAAGGGGGATTCCTGCCTTGGGGATGGATTCCTGGGCTTCCAGTTCCTCCCTAGACACCAGCTGGGGGCTTCGAAGTCAGGAGAAAGGAGCATCTTCGTTAGCAGAACCTCTTGCTGTTCCTGTGTGTTCATCATTTATTGCACAGACAAGACCAGGGCTTTAGGCTTTCCTGCTTGTGTATGGGATAGCTCCAGGTGTGTCCCAAGGACCCTACTCCTTCCCACTAGCCTCAGCCAGGGCTGCCTTCTGCTTGTGTGCTGCCTAACTCCCAGCCCGTGACCACTCCCTCCTGTCTGTTAACCCAACTGCTGGAGAAACCAGCCTCAGGTACCACACACTGTGTGTCTGCCTCAAGGGCACTGGCCACTTCCAGCTAAACTTGACAGAGAGATGGGGACACTCACATGTATTCGTTTCTTACATGATGGAAAAAGGTAGACACACAGAGAAGTGAGGTGGCATTAATCTACTCAGCAAGGGAAAGGCTCCCAACTTCCACTTCTATTAAACTACAAAAGGTCCCCACAGGAAAAGGTGAGGGGTCACCAGGCTTCATGTGTTTTATGGGTCATGTAACAGCTTATTTCTAAATCAAACAGAGCAGAATGGTAGAAAGTGCTACTCTGGTATTTGGTATCTCTACTTGAAGGCATCCATAAACACAAAAATAAAACACACACACACACAAAAGCAGCTCAGAGAGGTGCACCAGGGATACTGGTGCCCACAGCTAACTCTCACACTTGGCAAAATTGGGCAAGGAAGGCTGATGTTTTTATGGCACTGGTTAAATGGCTAAATGTGTATTTTATGTCTGGGGTGAAAGTTACTACAAGGTGAAACTATCAGAAGGTATCATGGAGCACCTCTGCTATAGAGACAGGCTGAGAGAGTTGAGGTTGTTCAGCCTGGAGAAGGCTCTGGGGAGACCTCAGAGCCTCTTCCAGTGCCTGAGGGGGCTCCAGGGCAGCTGGAGAGGGACTTGGGACAAGGCATGGAGTGACAGCACACAGGGAATGACTTCCCACTGCCAGAGGGCAGGGAAGGATGGGATTTTGGGCAGGAATTGTCCCCTGTGAGGGCAGGGAGGCCCTGGCACAGGGTGCCCAGAACAGCTGTGGCTGCCCCTGGATCCCTGGCAGTGCCCAAGGCCAGGCTGGACGGGACTTGGAGCACCCTGGGATGGTGGAAGGTGCCCTGGCCATGGCAGGGGCTGGGGTGAGATGATCTTGAAGATCCCTTCCAACCCAACCCACTCTGTACCTCTGTGAATTACCTAAGGTGTTAGACAGCTTTTAGACCGGAAAATGCAAAGTAAACCAGGCTAAAGCTTCAGAAAGGGCAAAAGATGGTCTGGCTCAGCTTCTGCTGTAGCTGCAGAGAGAGGAGGTTTGTTCAAGAGGGATAAACATGTTGAGTAACAAAGCTTCCCACAGAGCTTTTGTATTCAGCATCCCCTGGACGAATCCAGCACCCTGCCCTGCTCCCCTTGAGCCTCCTGCTGGTTTTGGGGCTGATTTCCTGCTATTTGAGGACCTTGTCTGAAGATATGGTGTCTGTTGCTGCCCTGCAGTAACAGAATAAGAATTCATTTGAGCAGGTAACTTGAGCACGTACTTAATGTGAAGGACGTGGTCAATTGTGTCTCCTGCTCTGCAGAGCCTGTTGACACAAGCTCACAGCCAGGCATTGCTCACACCTCCTCAGACCCTTCCCAGCTCTCAGTGCACGTGCTAATCTCACTCAAGTCAAGGGAACATGAGCATGTGCTTGATGTGCTAGTCCTGGTGCTAAGCATATGCTTAAGTGCTTTGCAGAATTGGAAGCCTTGAGCACCAGGGTTGCCACGAGGCTGGGAACAGTATCACATTCATCCTGAGCATAAAGCAAAGGAAGGATTATAAATTTAAGAGGCAGCCCAACTCTGCTAAGCTCCATGGTATAATCCCTCCTTGCTTGAAACTAAACAGCACAAAAAATCACAATCCTTTTGAGATCAAGAGTGCCAAGATTTTCACATTTATGATTATGTTTGTGAGTGTTATCATATATGGATGGAAAAGTATTTGCTCTGAGTGATTTGGAGACCCAGACCATAAAGAGAGCAAGTCTAAGCATAACAGGTTCTCAGCTGTGTCCCAGCTCAATTCCTAGAGGACAGGTAAGCCTTTAAGATTCCAGTTTTAACCCCTGAATGAAGGGTTTCACAGGATAACTGCTAGTCTCTTGCTTTTCTGAGGTATAGTTTAGTTTACACACTTTTCTAGGATGTAGTTTCTGCATAATAGAACTCCTCTATGCTTCCTTTTCTCTGTTTCCCCTATCCCTCCTCCTGAGCCACCCTCGCCTTCCACCTCCCTTTGAGTGAGACAGCCACAATATCTCCAATGAAGTATTTAAGAATTCTTCCTTGCGAGGCTTTCTATTTGGAGTGCTGGTACAACAAGTTGCACTTGAATCCCATCAGCCCAGCACAACTGCAAACTGCATTTCACACATAGAGAGATGATTCTTTCATTGAGGAGCCTTTGTCAACTTCTGTCCCTGCCCTGAATGGCAGCAGGGTGACAAAGGAGCCTGGCACGCGTGCCCGCGCTCCCTGCCAGCCCCACAATGGTCTCTCTTGTGGCTTGGGCTGCCGCTCCTCCTCCTCATCTGTCTGGATTTGTCATTTGTCAGCAGCTCTTGTGACGGGGCCAGCTCTGCAGCTCCTGGCTGTGGCCAGCCCAAGGTATATCTGGCAGCAGGGCTTTGTGTGCTGTGATGTATTTCTTTGGCAATGGGTAACATCATTTTTTGGCTCCTTCCATGGCCCCCCCGGGTCAGCTTTCACTGCCAAGGCTGCTGTGGGAGATAGCTTGAAGCCTGGCTGCAAGTTCAGTGGGTTAGTCTGGAGCTTGTCTTCTGACCACAACAGAAATCATCCATCAGGGGAATTAGCCAGCATCAGGATCAGCACAGTGCTGGGACAAACAGGCTGTTGGAGAAGGAAAGTCCTTCAAATATTGCTTATTGCAGCTCCTGCCTCATCTTCTCTTGCAGTTTATTTGCACTGTGATGTCTTCTAATGCTTTTTCTTACAGTTTCAGCACCTGTGCCCGTGTTTTTCTGGGGCTCTACCAGGTGTTGCAGAGAAAAGCCCTTTGCCAGCTCTTGTGGTTGTAGACAAATTTTAACCTGTCACTGGACTGCATCCTCAGGGTTTGGGGAAAAAGCACCAAATCTCAGCAGTCTCACCCAAACCTTGGTGCTCAGGGAAGAGAAGGATTGGGGGTGATGAGGAAGCAATCCACGGTGCTGAGGGAGCCACCAGCCGTGTCCTTCCAGCACTGGGGACACAAATTCCCAGTGATCTCCGAACCAGGGAGCCATTTCCTCTTTCAGCCCAATCCCCAGGTGACACTGCAGGTGTGGGGTGGTTGTGTGGGTGGAAACCCTCACCATGACTCAGCCCAGCACTTACCTGGAGTCCCTGAGGGCAGCTGAAGGATGACCCAGTATCAATAATAACCATCAGATCTGGCAAAGCCACAGGAGCTCTGGCACAGCCAACAGGGACGTGTGGCCAGTTCTGCCTTCTTGTGGCCTAAAGCAACCCCAAAGTGCCCTGTTAGAAGTCACCACAGGGGCTGTTCAGGCCAGGCCAGCGAGGCTGTGATGCCTGGGGTTGACATCCAGCACCTGGAGAAGAGCAGGTGAACGAGGCAGCGCTGGTGGCCGGGGCTGCAGCACAGCACTGTGTGCTCTGCTCTGCAGCAAACTCCCCCATTCTCCTGGTGGGACCAGTGTGTGCCCAGCCAACAGCCAGCCCATGTTTGTAGCACGTTTTGTGTCTGAGAAAAGCAAAATCAATTCTGCAACTGGCCCAAAGGCTTCCTGACTGCGCCAGTGTGTCCCAGCCTCCTTCAAGGGTAATATCCCTCATCAGCTCACTCCACTCTTCGCCTTTCTCATAAAAGAGCATTTTCCCTGTGGCACTGAGAAGAGTGTAACCTATAGATTTATAGCCATGAGGGGAAAAAATAACACTCTCACTACCAAAACATCAGCCTGTGAACCCTTTGCAGCAATGTCTTTTCTTCTGCAGGAGTGGCAGTGCTTCTGCACTAAAGCCTCTGCTGACATATAGCCTGGGGACACTGGCAATGTCCTGTCCTGGCAGTGGTGGCAGGAGTGTGACTGGAACCCCATGGTAAGGCTTGGATGTGCTGGGGGAAGGAGGGAGCACCAAAGCTCTGCTGGGCCCCACTGGGTTTGCATTTTCCCAGTCTTGCTCAGAAGCCCATTTTCAGGGTGATGGAGAGGATTGGCGCCAGCTCTGAAAACAAAACTTGGAAAATCTGTGTCTTTCCTCTAAGGCTTCTTGGTTGGCCCAATGAATTGATTGCCAGAGATAAAACTTGATGAAGAGGCAATGTTTTCCCAGCATAGCACTTGACTCCAGAAAGCAGAAGATGCAATAGATTTTGTTTATGTGCACGTCCACTGTTTTTTATTTATACGTCAGTGCTTCAAGCTAATTGCACATTGCCAAGCAGCACAGAAGAGCTGTACCCCCCTGCATTTCCCATAGGCTGGAATATGATTGGAGCACAGCACGTGGGAAGGGCTTGGTGCTCGTGGCATGACTGAGAGTTCAGTGGGCCAGGTCTGTCCCAGGAGGGAATCCAGAGGCAAGAGCTGTGGGGTGGTTGATAAGGAACAGGAGCAGTTCTTGAGACCCACTTTAAGGAAGGAAGCTGATGAAAAATTGGCATTTTTAATTCTCAGGTTGCAAAGGAGGGAGAGAAGGAAATCCAGGAGGGCACAGGAGGAGGGAATGGCACCAGGCTGGGGTGGAAGGAGAATGCCCACAGTGGGCAGGTGAGGCCAAGGGGAGCTGCTTGGGCATCCCTCCTGTGCAGGGTAGGTCACCAGGAGGTTGTGCTGGGCACAGGTAGAAGGGCCTCACACTTGCAGATCGTGGCACTGGATCCTCTGTGTGAGTGTGCAGGTGTGTGTGGGTGAATATGCCTACTCTTAAATATCTCTTAAAGCTCCCTTAAACTCATCAGAGTTATGCTGATCTCAGAATTGTATCGCCTGAGTGGTTTTGCCTGTGCCAGTGAGCAGAGGGTCTGTTGCAGGCAGTGCCTGCCATTGCTGATGTCTCCCAAGAACCTTTCAAAGTGTGCCAGAGGCTGCCAGTGTGGATGGGGTCTGAGCACCCCACTGGAGCTGTGAAGCTGTGCTGGCTCTGGGTGAGCTGTGCCTGTCACGCTGTGCCACCACGGCCCCTCTGTGTGCACGCAGGGAGCCAGGAGCTCCCATTCACAAACAGCAGCTCACTGCAGGGGAAGAGATTTACTGACAAATAACTGTCATTTGCTAACCTTGTCGTGGCAATCTTTGTTTTTTCCTTTTTTTCCGGAGGCACTCCAAATGCTGAATGCCAGCATCTGTTACGGACCGGAAAACAAGCAAACACTGATATTCCTGGTGGCTTTGAAAGAGCATTTAATGCTTAGCTCTCTACACTTGCCTTTACCAGGAAAATCACTTCAGGATGTGCTTAGCATGATTATGATCAGGAGTGTCTGGGCAAAACCAAAATATAGAAGGCAGCCCCTTGCTACAGACAGGCTGAAAAAAAATCCATGAGTCTTCCTGACAGATGTTGACATTTTGATTTGCATAAAGGTAAACTTTTGAGTCAAGAGCATGTTTAATTTTCTAAAGCATCTCCAAGAAATAGGGCATGTTTACAGATCATGAGTTTGCATCATTAGCAGTTTTTGTCAGACCTATATCCTGGTGAACTGGCTCAGAACATCTTTGTTTCTACTGCCTCTGAGCATCTCCCCATGACTGTGCACGGAGGGAAGGCAGCCAAGGAGGTGCCCAGGAGCTAACAGAGGGGCAGCTGCAAGTTGGGAACAGTACTGAGACATTTATCCATTGACTGTGAAAGAACCTGCGACTCCCAACCCATGTGGAGACAGTGCCAGAAACAGCCCCAGCTCCAGCACCCTTCAGCTGCCCTCCCATCTTCCATCCTCTGCAGCAAATTCCAGCTGGCTCTGCCCTTCAGAGAGAGCCCTATGAGGTTTTCACTTCACAAAGAAGTAACAAGTCCTGTGAGAGCATCCTTGTGAAGAAACAAGGACGTACCCATCTCTCAGCTGGGTGAACCAAGACCCAGACAAATCACCCTCCTCGCCCCCTCTGCAGGAGAAAGCATCCAAGCCTGGAGCAGGCAGCCCAGATCCACCTCCCTGTGCCCCAGCTGGGAACATGCATTCCTGGGTCTCCTCACTGAGCTAAATTAAGCTGCAGCAAGATGCCAAAACTGAGAGAGAAAATAAGATCCTAGGACAGGCAGATAACTCTTTCCAAGACACCTGTAAATCCACAGAGAGGAAACGCTGTAGGTGACAGTGGGCTGGGGTTCTGTATGGGAGCACTCAGCCTGCTCTAGGATATAAACCATGCCTGGAGCCAAGAATTCCTGCCATGCATCACTTGACTTTGGGTTTCTGTCTCTGAAGAGGCCACGAGAGTGTGACTCCTTTTGAGTGTGGGCTCAGCAGTGCACAAGGCTGCTGCGTGTGGAGCTGTGCTGGGGCTGGGGACCAAGCACCAGGAACACCTCCCAGGTGCCACATGCTGGGGAGGAGTGGTGGCCCTGGCCCTGCTGGCCCTGCTCTGAGCTCTGCAGCCCAGCCCAGCCACAGAGGTGCCTGGCTGACCCTCCCTGCCCAGCCAGGAGCTGGAGCAAAGCATCTGCTCACACAGAGAAATAAGCTTGTTATTGCTGCTGGAAGAGCAGCTAAAAACAGCAGCTCAGGGAAAAGCAGACCCTCCTGTGCCTACCACAGAGCTGATCCAGCTCTTACGGACCGCAGAGCCTGGTCTTCAGCATTTTCCTCTACCTGGGCCACAGTGCCTGGCCAGCCAGGCTGGCCCTGAGTGTGGATCCCAGTCTAGGGGGATGAGATGGAGAGATGGAGAGGTGCCCAGCAGCACAGGACTCCTGGCAGCCCGGAGCAGCTCCCTGCTGCTGTGCCCAGCGTGGTCTCACAGCGCTATCCAAGAGCTGGAGAGGGAGGACGCAGCTGCAATGCAAAGCACTATCACTGCCATATTAGCCTCAACTGAAATGTGCTACATAAGTGCAAATTGCTGTTATAAATCATAAACATCAAAAGGCCATAAGTGCCTAATAATGGCCTAAGTGGCTAATTTGTTTTATGTGCTACTGGAAGAAGTACCGTAAAGATATGGAACAAAAAATTTCCCTCATTGTGGTTTGGCCTCTGATACCAAGAAAGGCTGGAAGGGGGTGGGAGCAAAGTGCTGCTCTAGCACATATTCAGGAGCATTTCATATCAAAGCCTGTAATTAAAAACACAGCACAAATTCCTGTAAGAGCCTGCTCCCTGTGGAAGGGAAATGTGGCCAGTGCTGGGGTGACCCCATGGGAGTGGGTGAGAGAGAGAGAGATCAGTGGCAGGAGAGAGATCAGTGGCACCATCCCAAACTGTGAGCAGTTATTTGTGAAAAGAGATGAGGAGGTGTCGTGGCCAATGGGCCCTGCCTCTGGCACTGCTGAGGTACATAAGTGGGGTGTGATGCCTGCTACATCTCCTACTCGACACTGTGTCTCTGCAGGGACCCAGCAAGATCCAAAGCACCATCCTAAGCTGGGCTGAGGGACACCTTCAGCCTGGCCTGGCTCCTCTGCACCTCTGTTTCAACGTGGCAAACAACAACTGTGTGCCCTCCGTCTGCCTTTTAATAGCTCTTGGACTTTTGGGGTTACGTTGTGCTCTAAAGGCTCTTTCTGGCTGGCTCTGCTTGTGAAATGAACCTTGAAGAGCCAAAACCACCCTAACCCAGCCCTGCTGTTCCTCACGCAATTCCTATGCTCCTCAGGTCAGAGCTGCCCTCCTGCTCTGCTTGGCCAGGAGAGGCTCAGGCTGCTCCATGCACAGCTCAGCTGCTGGGGTTCTGCTGGTGGAGCAGAGGGCTTCCTGCAAGGAACTGCTGAGCCCTGCACGGACCAAGCCCCGTTTGAGGATGCAACACATTGAACTCATCCTCTTTTGGTCCAGAGATGTGGCCATGGCCCAGCACGCGCCAGATGAAACCCCTCAGCACTGGGCAAACCCCAGAGGGCACCTCGTGGCCACCTGGGTGAAACTTCACATGCAGCTGGTTTATTAGGGAGGAGCAAAACCAGCCTTTCCTAATAAGATGCCTGAGCATGCCCTCTTCTTTCTGCCCCAATGAAGCCCACTTTCTGTAGATATTTCGGCTCTAATTTACAGTGAAATCATGGTGTCCCTCTCTAGTTGCCACAGAATTCCCCCAGGTGTCTTTGGAGGAGGAGCACGATCAGAATAACGTGTTTTGTCATGATGCTGCAGTGAGGATGTTGTGATGGCAGGAGAGAAACATCAGGCCATGGCAAGGACCAGGAGCCTGGTACTCAGGATCTGTGCACACGCCCTTGTATCCCAGATGGATGGTGTGGGGACTGTTCCCAGCACAGGAATTAATTCAGTAACATTTCAGCACAGGTACCAATGATTTAGAGAACAAACGGTGCTGCTTTCCTGTAATACACTGCCCTGCACAAAACCCTTGAGGGAGCAGCTCAGGGAATAGCCCTAATTGGTCTGTTCCTCCTGTGATATCTGTGGAGGAAGAAAAAAACCTCTTTGTCCTGAAATGGCATGCCAATAAACAGCATTTTAAAAAATAATTTCTTTGATGCTTATCACTTCCACAGCACATGTTCAGTGTGCTCTACAAACAGGAAGCACAGGCTGTGGCTGATCTCTGCATGCCCAACGAGAGGGGAGCACGGCTGCAGAGCTTTATTTGTGGGTGTGGGATTTAGGATACAGGAATATTTTCGTGTTTGTTTTGAGAGGTTTTATTTTTTAGGAGAGTATTGCTTTGAGTTATGGAAAAGGCTTTTAGGATTTTGTGAGGAGTTGAGTTCTTGTTAATGTATATACTAGATAATATTATAGTTTATTATAAAGTGAAAAAATAGATTTTAAGTTTTTTAGTATAGAAGGTAAATAAAAAATAAAATAGAGAATTTTAAGTATTATTTAGTCTTCTTTTTATTTATTTTATTTTTATAGTGTTAATAATATAATAATTATTTAAACAAAATTATAATATAAATGTAATATAACTAATAAATAATTATTAATTAATAAAAATTAAAATATATTATATATTTTATATATTATGAATTTTAATTAGATAAAATATGTATATAAGAATCATTAAAATNTAATTTAAAAAATAAACAACTAAAAACCAAAACCGACAAATCCGACTTATCTCATTTTCAACCCTAACACAAAACACCAAAAAAATTCCCCAACAAAACCCCAAGAATATAAAAAATAAAAATTAAATCCTACAGGTGGGGGCAGAGAAAAAACAACTCCAGCTTTTACAGCGGTGCATGAGGCACAGAGAGAGCTCTGTGAGCTTTGGGGTGGCTGAACGGGCAGAGCTGGACTTGGCAGCTGTTGTGGCAGTGGCACAGAGTGAGTGTGGGCACCAAGCTGTCCCCCTGGGGGCAGGTGAGCCACAGCTGTGCCTTCAACAGCAATAACCTGGAAATGGAAATGGAAAAGGAAATGCAAATGGAAATGGAAATGGAAAGTGTTTTTTTCCCCCCCAGCCTGCTCAACCCAGGGTTAAAATGGCAGATCCAGAGCAGCTGGATCAGTGTTCAGCTTTTGGGTAGAAACCACGGAGCTCTGGGATGATCTCCTGTGCTGGCTCTGGTGGTCTCAGACCTGCTTTGAGCCAGCTGAAGGCATTAACCAAAAGAAATCTTCCCCATTTTGTTTTGTTGCTGGGCTGTTTGTTGGGCTTGTGGCACAGTCAGGCTGCCACAAGAAAGAGAGAGTCTATTGACCACAGTCAGCCTGAAGTGAGCAGGAGGAGACAGGAGAGTGGTAGAGAGAGGATGGGACCTCACTGCAAAGCTAACCTCTCCTTTCTGAGCCGAAGAAAACAAGACATTTCTGACATTTACTTGTGAGCAGCAGAGCTGTCAGCAAGGACAAGACTGGAAAAGAAAGTGAGAGACTGCCTCTGCTCCTGGGGAACGCCAGCCTGGCTGTGTTTCAGTCCATTTGGCTGCTTCACCAGCTCCTGCAACAAAGCAGCTGATGTGAGAGCTCTAAAAACCTGAGCCCAGGGGCAGGTAACCCAGCCCTGCAGAATGTGCTGCTCTGCCAGGAACTGCAGCTCAGCACCACCACGGCCAAGGGCAAGGGCACTGCACGAGGCCTCCTGCCCCCTGGACACCTGAAGGCAGAAACAGTGTCATTTCCCACTCCCTGGAATACTTAAATGTGCAAAATGGATTCTTGTCTGTGCAATCTTAGCTCCCAAAAATCTTTAAACTGCCAGTTGATTTTATTATATTACTAACTGTAAGTAATAAAACACAAATAATGTACTTTATTGCTGCTTTTAAGCAGAAATAACTAATTATTGATCTGTTTGTTAAATGACAGTGCAGGTGTTAAGTTCTGACAGCAGGAACAAGGGAAGGGTCAGTCCATGGGCCCAAGAGCAGGGTTTCTTTCTCCTCTGCACTGGGAGCATCTTTCTCATGGCTGGTTCTCAGCTGCAAAGTCATCCTCTCTGAGCTGGCTCAGACCTCCAGCAGCCTTGCTGGCAGCCTGCAGGGATGGAGGTGTGTCTGGCTGGCCATGAGCAGCTGCACCAATTTTCACCAGTGCACCCATATCCACAGGCTGAAGTTCTGGTGAGGCCAGAGGTGTCCTGTGATGGGGTGTGCTGGTGCTTTCTGCTCATCCTGGCCCTGCCTGCCAGGAGGCTGGTGTACATGATGAAGAACCAGATGATGAGCTCTTGTTTCAGAAATCTGGCAGTGCCCTGGTGAAGGCTGTTTATGAGGTCTTTATCAGGGTGCATACATTCAGTTCTCCAGTGCTGACTGCCCTAGAGAGTTGCACACAAATTGCTGACTCTCCATTCAGTGGAAGTGTCTCGTGAAGAAACAGGATGGAGATGTGTGGTGTGCCTGTCCTGCCTGGAGCCTGGCATTTGCCTGGGAGAAAGCAGAGGCAGTGGGTGCCAGCCCCTGCCTGCTCTGGGCACCAAGGGCAGCAATGCCACTACAGGAAATTGCTTCCCCCTGGAATAACCAAGCAGGCTCTGCTGCTGTTCATTCCTCCTTTTCCTCTCCCTGTGCTCATCTTCATCCCTGCCCTGGGGGACAGCTGCACTTTCTTCTCCTTTCCCATTTGTGTACTGGGCTGCTGATGGTGCCTGCCCTCATCCCCACGTGCCCCTTTTGCTGCTCTCTCTCCATTCCCATGGTCCATACCCTGGTGACATTTGCTTCTTCCCTTATTTACTTTTGGATCAGTAAGTACCATGAAAGCACCATCCAACCTGCCCAGCCCTCTCAGCAGTGCCAGGAATGAACTGTCACTAATATAATTTCATATCAAATAAGATTACCCTTCTCCCCCATTAGGCACACTTCTCTTCTAGGGATAGTGGCAATGCAAGGACACAGCAATTCTTTCAACCAAAACCTGCATTCAGAGCTGGCTTTTAAGGATGCCAGTCAGTTCCAGCTGTAGCTGCTACTCATGTCTGAATCCCAGGAGCTGAACAGCAGGACTTGGCCCAGGCTGTGGCTGGATTGATGGCACCTGTCTGCCTGTTTCACATGCAATTGCCTGCAAACAGCTACACCTCCCGCCTGTCACAGGTGGCTGTTATTTATGAGTGCCATCCCCACAGGTGTGACAGCCCCTCGCAGTTCCAGTGACCTCTGAGGAATCCCGATGGACACGTCTGGGTGGGTCTGAGCTGCTCAGGGCTCCTGTGTCCTGGTCTGGGTGGCTCTGTGCTGCTCAGGGCTCCTGTGCCCTCCTTTGCTCATCAGAGTAGGTCCCTTTGTCACCTGCACACAGTCCCTCTGTGTTGGCTCTCCTCTGGAGACACAAGTGCCTTTGCTGAGACAAACCTGTGTGCAGCTCAGAAGATAATGTGAGGAGGGAGCAGCTCTGGGGAGCAGCACAGGCAGGGCTGTACCAGGACAGGCTCTTCCACACGGTGAGCCCTCCTGCATGAGGCCAGCAGGCAGCAAATGCAACCACTGCCATGACAGATGCTGTGACACTAACCTTCCCCTATCTTAGGAAGCGAAAACTGGGTAGGAAAAAAATTGTTTTAAGGCCACAAAGACACTCCATAGGTCTGAGGCAGGATCTGGTGTACATCCTATGTTGCACGGCTTGATAACTCCCGGAACAAGTAATTTTGCACAGAACTGCCATGAGCCATTTGCACCTTTTGACCAGAGAGCCAGGGACTGCTGCTTGGCATGGAGGGATGCTGGTTTGCTGGCAAAAGGCTTTCAGGATCTAATTTCTAGTGCTTTCAGCTCCTGCCAGATTTCTTCACTGCTGAGAACACAAGGAGGGTTTTTCACACTTGTGTTGTTAAACTGTGATGCTCCCAGGATGTTACAAAGGATTTCACAGACAGGTAAGATCATTCACAGATCCATCAGCTGCTACAGAAGACGTGCAGCTACTGACCAAGAAGGGCTGGTGCCTGGGGCTCCGGGAGAGGAGCTCAGGCTGCACCTTCCCCGTGCTGCTGCTGCTCTGCTGGCTCAGCTTGCTCTGGACAGGGTTCTGAGCAGGGTGCTCTGCAGCCTCCACGGGGCAATCACTGCTCTGACCTGTTCACTGGGATCACACAGTGCTGGACTTAGACTTTTGGATGTTTTGAGAATGATCCAGACTAGAATTCCTAACAGCATTCAGTATGTCCACGGTGTAGGAGTGGTCAGAAGAAATTGCTTATCTGCCTATGCTTTCCCTGTGAACAAGGCACAGATCTGTTTTTCTCTCTTCAGCTTAAGGGTAAAAATCAGCATTTTCATTATCTGTGCATTGTAAGAGGACAATACACACAATAACCAAGGCCCAGAGCCAGGTGCCTCCAGACTGCAGCCTCTGCAGCTTCATCAGCCACACTGAGCTGTTGCTGCCTTGGTCCTTCTTGGTCAGCTGATCACGAGAAACTGGTCAGGACACAGCAGTTTTTCCTCCAGATGAGGTTTTTGGTTGGCCATTGGTTCAGCACTGGGTCAGAGGCTCCCTTTGCATTAGTGATTCCTGGATGGATCCACCTGTCTCAGCTCTCTCCTTAACTGCAGGGTATGCCTCATCCCCAGATTTGTCAGCCTCGTGGCCCCACGCCAGCTGAGTACATTATCCTGCTTACCTTGAAAAGGAAAATAATCCCATGGATTTGCTCTTGCCTTGCTGGAGATTACTGGGTGTTAGGCTGTTGTGGCTAAAGGGTTTCTGTATTATTTGGAGTTAAAATGATAGTTTAGTGCCAGGCTGACAGCTCCTGGCATAAAGATGCTGCCATAGCATCTCTCCTGGCCTTTGCTAAGGATCAGCTTTACTTTTATGGGTTGGTTTTACTCACAAAATCAGAGCTTTGCTCCTCAAACCGTCCCTGGCAGTCTCAGGGGAGGCCCAGAGGACTCTGTCCTCAGAAGCATACTGGTGGAAATTCCTGGGCCAAGCACTGGGGGAATCTTTCATCTTCATCGCTATGAGACCTTCAATGCTTCAGCTCCTTGCTGCAGTGGGAAAGAAGGGTTAAAATGTGGGAGCAGGGAAGGGAAAGGTCAAATATGTAAAGCCACTTTCGTGTACTTAGGAGAAGAGTGGTAACAGGAGAGCTGTTAAAAATTTTTATAGCTGGCACCAAACAACACTGGTGTTAAAAATCATGGAACTGTTTAATAGCAAGTGGAGGTGTACATTACTTAATTAGAGGCATACAGCAGTGAAGCCAATTGAGAGATATTATTTTAGTATTTTTTTCCAGAGGGCATATCAAGTCTACTCACGAATTAATAAACAGATTGTAAAGCCTAAGCAAGCATATTAGGGAAGTGCATGTGTGTGTACTGGGTCTATAGACTGGGGCTATGCACACTTGTTTGTTTGTTGCCATTGCATTTGAAATATGTTCCTTGTTTTCCATATAGACCTCAATGGAAGAATTATAGCATATTGGGTGTTTCCAAAGACTCTAATTAAGATCTTCAGAGTTGATGTGTGTTTACTGAAAAAATACAGCATAAATGAGACCTAAAACAGGAACACTCAATTAACCCATGAATGGCAAAGTGCAGTGGCTGTCCCTTCAGTGCCTTTGGTGCATGGTAAGAGGAACAAAATCACAGGATTCCCTCCATTTCTCTCACCCTCTGATTAAAGTTATCATTGAAAAGGCATTTTATGAACTACTAAAAGCTGTCTACAATTTAATATACATCTCTGGCCTCTCTCTCAGCTCTCTTAGCTGCTGTTAAAGGTAGTTAGATTATGAGGAAGTGTCATCTCAGCACACCCCGAGGTGATCAGCAGTAGGACAGATGTGGACTCTAGGCAAGGCGGGACCATCCTGTGTGTAGAATGAAGTTTGGAGCTGGTGGATTTGCTCTGATGAGGACAGCATCAGCCTTTTAAGCCTCAGTAAGGTTACTCTCCATTAGGTCTTTTCCTAACCCAATGTGGTTTTGCCTCTAACACTGGTTTCATTCCTTTTTTAAGCCCACTCGTGCACCTTCTTTAATTCCCAGTTGCCACTTAGCTTTCTGTGCTAGTCCATCCCTTACTGAGCTGTGCCTTACACCAACCCGTGGTGTTTCACGCCTCCTCAGCAGGCAGGGAGCTTCCAGCCAGGGGTCACTGCATGGCTCCAGCGCTCCTGACTTCCTCTCTCCGCTCTGCTCTCCCATTTTATATTTTAATATCGACAGTGATGACAAATTATGGCCAAAACTCTGTCCTCGGTGGGTATCTCAGTGCACTCGGTTTCCCCCAGCTTGCTCCCCTGCCCAGCGCTCCCTTCTCAGCCAGTGCACTCCTCCACCTGGAGAGATCATTCCTGGCACGAACCTCCCCTCACACCACCCAGGCTGCAGGGAAACACCAATGGATTGTACCTCAGAAAAGAGACAAAAGATGAATGGCAGACAGCATCTCTTTTGCTTGGCTGGGGGCAGCCCCACAAGCAAGGCAAGTAATGAGGATAATGA
Source organism: Phainopepla nitens (assembly GCA_013400175.1). Taxonomy (NCBI): domain Eukaryota; kingdom Metazoa; phylum Chordata; class Aves; order Passeriformes; family Bombycillidae; genus Phainopepla; species Phainopepla nitens. Next base: position 571,059 of record VXBQ01006672.1, read on the forward strand.
TGAATGAAGGATGCAAAACTGAAAATACTCCTCCTGTGTTTCTATTGATCCTACAGCAAAGGCCACATTCCTGACATTTAAAATGGAGATATAATTTTAACACAGTGGCTCTCCCTGGGCTGCAGTTAAGCAATCTGGTTCACAGAAACTCACAAAGACCCTTTCTGCAGCCTCAGCCCAGACAGCTCCAGTACCAAACACCAGTTTGGCCAGTGCTCTTGGAGAAGGGCTGCTGGGAGCCAGCAGGAGCCACTTGGCACTCCGTGAGGAGAGTGGTGCTGAGCTAACGGCAGGAGGGGTTTCTCTGTGTGTGCCTGGAAGGTGATCCTGAGGGGAAGGAGGTCACTGCCCTATCTGGAGTTCCCCAAACTTCCCATTCAGGGAGACGTGGCCAGCAGCACCCATCTGTCACCCAAAGCAGACCTTTAGTCCACAAGCACAGCCTTCCAGCAGGGCTTGGAAGAGTCAAACCCTCCCAGCTCTACCCGGGGTGTGGTGGCAGGACCTCAGCAGGGAGCTCTGCCTCTGCTGCCCAGGGCCTGATGCCACCCCTGGGGAAGCCTGGTCAGGTGCAGCTTCTGCCCTTTGGCTTTGTGAGAGAGACAGAGAAGCCCAGGGTTAGGTTACAACATGTTGGGATTATTTTAATAACTGCAATTTTTCTTTTAGAAGAGAAGTATTTTTTACTTTCATCCTAGAACCTGGAACTAATTGTACATGCGTGGTCCAATTAACTATTAATTTACCCCATTAACTGCTGACACTTAGGCCTTTACTTTGTATCACATACACATTTGGGTTCCCATAGTCTAAGCCTAAGCAGCTTGTCTGGAATCTATGAATTAAAGCAACATAAAGGTGTAAGGAGTTACCTGTCTTAGCAACAGCCTCAGGAAGCTCTGGAAAAGAATGCATCACATAAATGAATTTTTTTTTTTTTTGGGCACAGTATCTGAACTCTTTCATTTTAATAATAAAATCTCCAATTAATTCAAGAAGCTCTGATTTTCCCACCACTTCCTGCTGGAGAACTGATCAGGATAAAACCATATTTGATTTTCAGTGGCAGCAGGACCAGTGTCTGGAGGGCTGGGAGAACCCACTCTTGGAATATTTCTTCACCCTCCAGGTTTCCAGTCTGTATTATATGCACACCACTGTTGCCTTAAGGCCTTTCTTTATGAAGCTCTGCAGGGAATAACACCTTCTCCACTCCGTGTCCAATTTGATTAAGTCTCTGCCGTGGCACAGCGAGCGAGCAGGTCTCAGCCAGGCTATCCAAGGACAAGACCCTGACTCCAGGGCTCTCCCCAGCTTTGTGCCAGCTCAGCCCTATGGACACCAGGAGGAACTGGCACTACACAAGTGCTTCAATTCATCCCTCTGCTGACAGAAGCAGCACTTCCCAGTGTTGTTGTGGAAGATGTTTTGGAAAGGCAGACTGCTCTTCCTGGCTGTGTGTGCCCTGGCTGCCTCTGCAGGAGTCTCAGCCTGACCCTGGTGTTTCTCTGATTGTGGTATTTAGGGACATGGTTTAGTGCTGGATGCAGCAGTGTTTGATTTAATGAGGGGCTTGATGGTCTTAAAGGTATTTTCCAACCTACCCGGTTCTATGATTCCACATGCACAGGCAGTGATAGGCAAACATCTGCAATGGTGCTCTGGACAAGAGAAGGGTATTTTGTAATTACAGTGAAGGAATGACAGAGACCTGCTTGAGTGAGGCCAGAGGAGGCCACAAATTATCAGAGGGAAGGAGAACATGTCCTGTGAGGAAAGGCTCTAGGATGGGGATTGTTCAGCTTGGAAAATACAAGGCTCCAGGGAGCCCTTAGAGCACATTCAAGTATGTAAAGGGAGCCTATAAGAAAGATGAGGACAAAACTTTTAACAGGGCCTGTTGTGATAGAACAAGGGGGAATGGTTTTAAACTAAAAGGTGGTCAAATTAGATTAGATATGAGGAAGAAAGTCTGGACTATGAGTGGGGTGAGGCCCTGGCACAGGGTGCCCAGAGCAGCTGTGGCTGCCCCTGGATCCCTGGCAGTGCCCAAGGCCAGGCTGGGCATTGGGGCTTGGAGCAGCCTGGGACAGTGGGAGGTGTCCCTGCCATGGCAGGGGTGGAATAGGATGAACTGTAATGTCCCATCCCAACCCAACCCATTCTGTGATTCTGTGCTGAGAGGTTTAACCACAAATGTAAGTAATGCCTTAACATGTGCAGACAGGAATAAAAATGAGAACAGAAGGGTAAAACACCCCCTGTGAAATTCTGTGATTCCTGTTCTGTCGAGGGTCGGGTGAGGTTATCACAATGTTCTCTGCCAACCAGAAATCAGGTGAAGCACAGCCTCCTCCACAAACCTGTGCCTTAAAATACACCTCAGCTATTTACGTTTGGGTCTGGTACCCACCTGCCTGTAAGTGTTGCCTGACAGCCTGTTCAGGAACATATGGTGTAATTTTTAAATGTGTTCCTTCATTTGAACATACCTTTGGGTATTTCTCAATGTCACTTGGGTGCTTGCTGATGTTGCTACACCGTGCAGTGGAGTATGTGAAAAAATGTTCTGGTTCTGGACACTACTGCCAAAGCTGGTGCTGCTTTGATCCTTAACCAGTTTCACACTGGTGCAGCTCAGCTGAATTAAACTGCATTGTTCCACTGGATTTTCATGGTCTTAAGTTAATTATACAAGCATGGAGGAGGTATAAAAGAGTGAAAATCAAACCTACTTGAAGAAAAAATGGAGTAGATATTTCTTTAGGACAGGATCTGTTCATAATCCAATGGATATCTTTTATCCTGTGTATTGATCTTGTGAGAACTAACTTGAAGGTAATTTCCAAATTACCTGACCTCAAGCAGTTAAAATACTGCAGTATAAAAAGTTAAAATTCAAATAATAAACCAGTACTGGTCAAAATATTTGATTAATGTATTACACTTCCTTTACATGAGTGAGAATGCAGGGAGTGTCCAGCATGAGGGGAAAGGTTCCTCCTCTCTGGAGGAACAGGATGCAGAGTCCCTGCAGAGCACACCTCTTCTGGGGCTGTACTGAGAACTGCTGGGTGAGATTATCCTGGGGTTTCTGAAACAAAGGAAGGAGAAGATAAGGGCTCTAGGTGACAGCACTCAGTCCCTGCCTGGCAGGGAATCACAGGATGGTTTGGATTGGAAGGGGCTTAAAGCTCATCCCATGAGCAGGGATGCCTTCCACCATCCCAGACTGCCCCAAACCCCATCCAACCTGGCCTTGGACACCTCCAGGGCTAAGGCAACAGTGGAAACCAACTGTGATGAGAGAACTTGGGAGATGGAACTGAAATACATGCAGGGAGCAAAGGCTTTGGGGAGCTCCTGTCCAGTGATTCGGGACAAAACTCCCTCCCACTGTACCACATTTGCAGGCAGCATCTCATGAGACAACTCTGTCCTGCCATGAATTTCCAAACCTGCACAATTTCCCCAGGACTTTGGGGCAAAGATGTTGCCCACACCCAAGAAAAAAAAAATCACTCAAGATGAGGGTTGCTTCCCAGAAATGGAAAGAGAGGAGCTTGACTCTTTTACCAGCTGTCAGTGCTGATATTATTGCATGTAGGAGCAGCTTGTACTCAGCATCTCTTTACAATGGTAGCAGGGAAGCTGGAATGTTGTTATATCAGACTATCAAGTTGTTATGTTGGATTACATATAATGCTATCACAAATGACAGAATGCTTGCCTCCCATCAAAAATTTAAAGAGCAATAGACCTCTTTTCAGCTGTCATTGCTGATAACATTTTATGCACAAGTTTATTCAAGCTCAAATAGAGATGCAGCCTGTCAATAAAGAAGCCCTGGCAGATTAGGTATCGAGTATATTAAAGCTAACAGTACTAATGTGACTGTGCAGCCTAATCTGACATTTTAAAAGTGTGACAAAATGAACACTCGAAGTTCTCCCCAGTCGTGGCAGCACGGCACGTTCGCTGCTGGGTTTTATGGAGTGGAAACCAGAGCAGGAGAAATGAGGCAGGCTGAAAACCACAGAAAGGTCGGCAAGGCTTGCTTCCCAGGAAACACAGCGGATGTGTTCCCTTCCTCTCGCTCTTATCTCATCTGCTCTGCTCCTCTCTTCCAGAAAAGTGGGTAGAGCAACAAATAATGGCCCTAAATTGCCGCAGAGGTGACACAGATTACACATTAGAAAAAGCACTCGAGGGCAGGAAGGGTTCAGCACTGGAGGAGATTGCTGGAAAGGGCGTAACACCTCCTTCATTACAAGGCTTTAAGAAGGGGTTAGGGAAACATCTGCCAGGAATGAGGAGGGGTGGCTGATTTTGCTTTGGAGACCCAATGCTGCTTTGTGCCGTTCACTTTCCTGTTCTCAATAACAGCCATGGCTTTCTACTGCCACGGGTATGTGAGTGCTTGTGTGCTGGAACTGTTTGGACCAAAAATAGTCTATTGAAATCAATAAGGAGTTGTGGTTTTACAACAGATGGCCTGGTTATGCTCCCCTTTCCTCCTTCCTCATTTTATAAGAGGTCTCAGCAGCTGTTGCTGATCTTTTGAGGGATGCAAAATCAGGAGAAAGTCTTTCCCAAGCATGGGAAAGTGGAGCATCCAGAAATTTGAATCTGTCCTTTGCTGCTGGCAAATATTCACATGGACAACTTGATCTTCAAGAAAGACAGTCTGTTCCTGGCAATCTGTACATTGCAACTGTGGTGTCTTCATGCTGTGCTTGGTGATAAAACACAAGCCTCCACAGTTTGATAGTTCCAGCTAAAATCCAAATCCGTGTGCGACGCCTCCCTTCCTGGGGAGGGAAGGGGAACACCAAGGGCTGCTGAGAGACTGGAGCCTGGGCATGGGAGGGCTCACGGGTTCCCCACTGCAGTGAAATATCTGCATGGCTTTGGGAGCAGTGGGCAGGGTGAGACAGCCTCAGCCAACACCAGCACCAGGGCAAAGTCTTCATCTCCTGCAGAAGAGCGCTGCTCAGAGGAGTGGTGGAAAGGTAGGTCACAGAGAAACCTACAGACTGCAGGCAGGGCACCCCAAACAGCCCTCAGCACACCCCAACCAGCCCTCAGGGCACCCCAAACAGTGCTCAAGGCTCCCCAAACAGCACTCAGGGCACCCCAAACAGCCCT
>VXBQ01006672.1:576319-603063 GCA_013400175.1 Phainopepla nitens
CCAAACAGCCCTCAGTGCTCCCCAAACAGCCCTCAAGGCACCCCAAACAGCCCTCAGTGCTCCCCAAACAGCCCTCAGTGCTCCCCAAACAGCCCTCAGGGCACTCCAAACAGCCCTCAGGGCACCCCAAACAGCACCATTCCTTCAGTCACAGCAGAGACACACGAGAAGACATGAGTTTGCTTACCTGCACTGAAAACAGAAGGGAGGTAACTTCCAAGCAGATGTCCCATCCCTGGAAATGCCCAAGGCTGGGTTGGATGGGACTGGAGCAACCTGGGCTCATGGAAGGTATATGGGGTTCCACCCCATAGCAGGAGGTGGAACAAGATGAGCTTTAAGGTGCCTTCCAACCCAAACCAAACGTTCTGGGATTTCATGATGTTCACAAATGAATGTGGGATATGTGTAGCATAGGACTTTTGGAGGCAAACACCTCATCCAGATAAGTGAAGGATCACCACAAGCAGAGACTCCTGAAGCCATACCTCCCTGCTCCAGAGGGGGAAAAATATTGAAAACATTAATATAATCCTTAAAAGATTAAAGACAGTTCAACGACAGTAAAGGAGAGAGAAAAAATGTAGCACCTGGCTATGTTTCTCTTAAGCAAGAAGTAAGGACAAAAGAAAGGCTAGACCCTCTCTTGAAGGGCACCTAGCGGAGTTAAGCATTTGGAATCTTTACCTCACCTTTAAAAATTAGCAAGAACCTTTGCCACATGGCCATGTTCATCTAACACATTGCTTACATGCAAACTTGGGGGCACTGGGAAGGGTCACATATGCAGTACCTGTTGCTGGGCTGACTCTAGAGAAGCCTTTCTGGTTACCCTGGCAGCTTTGAAGCTTGGGGATTATAAGTGTGAAGGATAAGTCCTCAACTTATTTATGCTGTAAAAATATTTGTGTTTTCAATAATAACTATCAGTGTGTTGAAATGAGGTGTTTGGTTTCTGAAGTGACTCTCTGTGTGTTTCTCTGGTTCTTCACTGTCTGTATTTTATGAAAAAAATACTTTGAAAAATAATGACAACATCTCTCAGAAAATAATGAGTTCCTTCCAGTTAGCTCTTGAATTGTTTACTGCTGTAGCTGAATAATAACAGCACATCAAAGACAACTGCTGTAATTAAAAGATTTGTGAACATAGGTTAACAAATTAGTGTATCATAATGTGCAATTGTCTAATTAGGACAAAAATGCTAGTTCCACGTAAAAGACCAATAAGAAGAAATTATAAGGGAGAAAATAAGATAGACAACAGCATTGATACCACAGAACATTGGCAAAGATGTTATCTGTGACTTTTGAATGGTATCACTAACACCCCAGGGAGATCAGCATTTTCGTGGATTAATTTACAGAGAAATTCAGTCTGCCAGAAGAATCCCATGAGCTGGTTGAGAACTCTCATGAAAAGACTAAATTTGTCACTGACTGTTTTAAGCATTTTTCATTCTTTCAGCACTCAGAAGACCTGGGAGCAGAGATGCTGTGGCTGCACACACCCACGAGAGCTCTGAACCCAGATGTGACAAAAGAAGATGTGTGACATTCCCAGGGTCACTGGTGAACATTGGGGCTGAGTGGGAGAAATCCTGTTGCTCAGTCAAAGCTAAAGGCAAAAGCCCTCCTGAGTTCAGTGGTTTGAGAATCTCATTTGGAGAGATGAAGGCCAGTGCTTCCCCACAACGAGGAACAGATGGCAGAGTGAGTTTGGCTTTGATTCAAGCACCAGGAGGAACTTCCACAGTGTCCAGAGAGTTCAGTGCATAGATGCTGAGCTCTCCAGACAACCCTGCTCTCCCATCAGCTTATTCCTGAGTGCTGAGTCCCCTAAGGATCTGCCTCAGCAAGAGCTGAACCCCTGGGAATCAGCTCTGTGCAGGGTCTGGGCTCAAAGCCCAACCCTTCATTCCTCTGTGCCCTTTGCTGCTGGTCCATTAGGGAATGAGGCAGGGCACAGAGCAGGAGTCAGATTCTGAATGCTCCTGTTGAGTGGCTTCACCCAGCTCAGCCAGAGCCCCTGCACAAACCCTGAGACACAGTTAAGAGCTCTAGAGTCTCGTGTGTACACAGGGAAGATAAAATAGACCCAGACACAGAGATACCAAACCAGCACAGGGCTCCTCACCCCAGTCAGGAACACGCAGATTTGCAAACCACGGGGCATACAAAGAAAGATATGCTCTCATCCAAGAGCAAATGCTTTCAAGTGGTGTGGCAAAAGGCATGAGAATAAAAAGCCTGGAGTGGTAGCTGCCCCAAGTGGATCACAGGAGGAACTTGAGTCACATTGGAGGGAAAAGATGCACATGGTTAGAAAAGCAACTATCATTTATCACCTTTATTCCCAGTAATGACACTGCAAGCCTCCACTCCATCTTCAGGAAGAGCACACAGCCAACTTTTGCATGAGTTAATAGTAGGGCTTGAGCATGCAATGTTCTGCATTACACCTCCTGTACCTAATGTACCAGATGAGCTTCATTAGCTCGTGGCTGTGCCGGCTGCTCCCGAGCTCTGGCAGCTGCTGGAGAGACACACATGACAAACTCTGCAGCTCTGACCGACCTTGCCTGAGCCAGCAGAACCTGCCCCTCCTGGGGTTCAGCTGTCTGGGAACTCTGAAACCAGAGCACAACCCAAACCCCATCAAGCTGCTTCAAGCAGGGCTATTTCTGGTGTTTGCCCTGCTCTGGGCTCTTCACAGCAGCCAGGAGCCCTGTCACCCTCCTGCAGGGGGGGTTGAACAGCCTCACCTGTGAGCATAAGCCCAGCACCAGGAGCTCTGCAGAGACCCTGCAGCTGCTCTGAGCATCTGTCAGAGCAGCAGAGATCCTTCAGGTGAGCTCAGTTTGTCTTGAAACCAGGAATGTCACAAAACACGCACATTAATGATCAAGGATTCTATAAGTGTTTTGTTTGTGTCTTTGTATTTATATGTGCATATGTATGAGCTGTAGTACATTTTGTTTTGCTTGGAGAAAACAAATTTTAAATTGCTGGTGGGGTATTTTCTCAAAGCTATTTTAAAGGGAAAAACACACCTTTCTGAGAAAATGAGTATTTTTATGAGTTTCTTCTTCCTACCAGTGAGCCTGAATGTGACAAGGAGTGGGGAAGAGAGAAATTTGTCAGAAGGCACAAAGCTTTGTATTGTCTCAAAAGGGCTTTTTTGTTTCCTCTTGATTTGGGAAATAGTTGTTAATCGCTGCCTAATTTTCATTTTAATTAGGCCATATTGATAGGACTCGATTCCATATGAAAGACAAACACATCAACTGAACTCTGTGCAACAGTTTTGGGCAAAAAGGGAATAGGAATAAACACAAACACAGGAATAAACACAACCAGAGCTTTAAAAACTAATGAGCAGTAAATAAATCAGAACTCTACCTGACCAAACTGGGATCTGGTGGAGGAAAAGCCCAGTGGTTCATGAGATTTTTCTGCTGATCAGCTTTACACATGGAGCCTGGTGTCTTCTGTAATAAAGCTCAGGCTCTCTGGTGCCCAAATTAATCAGTTGTTTGTGCTGCTCCTGTGAACCCAGCAGGCTCCTGCTGCAGCCTCTGCCTGCAGAGAGCACGGGGAGCTGCTGGGGTCACAGGTACTGCATCCACCAAAGGGAATACTCACTGTTGTTTACAGATCCGTGTGTCCTAGTCCAGTGGAATCATGTTTATGTCCCATCTGAGATGGAGAGTTACATTCTTTGTGAGTTGATTCTGCTCTGTGAGTAAACAAGGAGACTTGTAAACTAGCTGGTTTTTGTTGGGGGATTTTTTGGCTATGTGTACCAATTAAAGGTGATTTTTCATATTTTTCCACCTCTCAGATTTTAGAATGTTTCAGGTAAATTTCTCTATAAAGCAAATTGGAGAATACAGTACATACTTTAGCACAAATCAGCTTCCTTCAGCCTAAACAACAAAAAAACTGACGAAACCAGATTCCAAAAAGTCTCTGTAAGCATACATGTAGCCTTGGGAAGGGTCCTACTTTGTAACAATCCTGTAATAAATTAGAGAAGCTGCAGACACATCAACAACACAAAGCCCTTCAGTTTGTGTCCCTATGTGGTTTGTATAAACTGTATTGTAAGTGACAGAGTCCCCAAACCCTTGAGAATAGCTCCAAATAAGCAAGGAGATGTTTGAAAACATCTCTAACTAACTCTAAGCATCCTTGATGAAGACACTAAAGTTATGCAAGTTCTGTGAAAATTAGGGGAGTATAGAAGAGGCAGACTGTGTTGTAAGTCACTCCTTATGGGTATTGGGAAATCCAGGTGGACAGAACTGCTGGAAATCATATTTCATTTGTTCTGCTGCTCAGGCTTCTTGAGTTTTCTATATAGGTCAAAGCTTTTCGTAATCGAGAAGCTGAGTCTTAGCTCTTTCTTTAGTCTGGATCTGAACAGCAGAGGAGGTGACACTGCTCTCAGACCAAGACCATCCTCAGTTCAGAGGCAACTCAGCACAGAAATCTCTGCCTCTAATGTGTGACCTGATTTCCAGAGGGTTTGTGAGCCCATATGTTTCGATGGGTGCTCAGTACTTGTGGTGCCTTTCAATTTCTAAATATGGACTTGGAAAGCCTAATTTTAACCACACACTTTTGGAAAGTGTTGGCAATAGTTTAAAGAGACTGTCTAGCCCAGCACGCCGTGCTGCAGCAGATTGCTCTGAGTGATTTATACATTCCTGGTGCTCACTGTCTCTGATGCCTTTTCAGTGCCTTACAGCTGTTGCATTTATGCAGTGCTCTTTATCTTGACCTTAGCCCTTGGATTTCTCAGCTATTCTACTCTCTTAACATCTGGGCCTGAAAGGTCACTAATTTACCTTATGTTTCCCCGCTGTGGGTGCCGTTGGGTTGAGTGGGTACATTTTGAAAAATAACACTCTGTTGGTGGGCTGCCTTTGAGAAGGGCTTTCTCCCCTCGGCATCCTTGTGTTGTCTTCTCCCACTGCAGCAGCTCTGGGTCACCCAGCACCTGCCCTCGAGAGCACTGGAGTGTACTCGTTGGATCCTTATGTGCCAAAGCAGCACACTGGGTCTCCAGAGTGCTGAGATTAAATTGCTTTTGCAGCTTGCCTGGAGATTAAGGAAGGGAGATCTATCTGTACTAACACCCCTGTAATGCATCTCGAAAGACCATAATAAACATCTTCTGGACTGTAAAAGGAAAATATATATCTAGAGGCTGTGGTAAATTATGAAACCCTGGCATACCTAATAAAAACTGTATTGCAATGGGTTAACATTTAGTGAAATGTTAGATGATATGAAACCAGACCTGGCTTCACTTCAAGCCCAGGTCAGTAATGTCATTTGGGGAAATTATGAGAATTTCCATTAACTTTGTACTGGCAGACCTCCCAATCTACTTCAAATCTATACATTTTTAACACCCCATGGGCAATACAAAGTGTCATTTCTCACATCTGAGAGCCAGACAATATTGCAGAGCCTCTCTGCATACCGGAGGCTACTTCAGAAATTAACAGGTCAGATCTCTGATTGATTTTAATACAGAGCTGTTTGTGGCAAATGTCTTGGTTATAGAAACTGAGGACTGACCTGGGCTTCCTGTCAAAGCCAGCACAGCAGGACAGAGCTTTGAAACTGGGGGAAAGAGTACAAGAATGTTAAATCAAGCAGAGTCTAGACATTGAGGGCCGAATTCAGCTGCAGTTTAGATATTGCTGAGACTGGTTCACGACACAATCCCTGAATTGGGAGCCTCAGACAGAACAAAGTTGTGACAACGCTTTGGGAGGGGGACGCTCACAGAACTTTTAAACTATTATCTCAGATGCACTGTTCCCTGTTTTCCCCATAACCCCCCTTTCTCCTGCTGCCCATTTGCCTTTACAAACTTGCCAAGGAAACTTGTTTTGAAACTCAAGCAAGTTGGTCTGGAAAGGACTTTCCATTAAAGCCTAAGAATTGGAGCCGACTTAAAAGTGGCTGGTAGTATTTTCAGAAAAAAGGTATTTGGCAAGTCTTTAATGTCATGCTTGCCTAGAACTGCTCTCCTCTTTAATTAACTCAGTAAAAATCTTCTTGTTACCGCATTTTATTTGCTTAAACCACTACAGAAAAATAAATGCATACAAAACCCGATTAATAAATCCATAGAAATGTGCTGTTGTTTACTGCGATGCAGTGGAGCACCAAGTTCCCTGTACATAATTCAAGCCCCTGGCAACGAAGTCATTTGTGAAAGTCCCCTGTTTTGGCACAAACGTAAAGGTGGAGCATCCTCGGAGTGGAGCGCAGCCTGTGGTTTTCAGCTCATCTTCTCGAGGAGGCCTTGAGGTGGCCGTCAGCAGCTGAAGTTGGAGGCGGTGTCCGGGGTTCCTCGGGCCCCTCCCGGGCCGTGCCCGCCGCAGAGGCTGGCCCGTGGGGAGCGGCCCCAGCGCCGCCCGGCTTCAGCCGCGGGCCCAGCGCTCCCACAGGCCGACGGGGTGACAGCGGCTGGACAGCGAGTCACTGCAGGCAGGTTTGCACCCCTAAGTCTCAACAAGCAAGTGATCCACGACGATGCAGTCCTGCCTGAATGTGGCTCAGTGCTGGTGCTGAGGGATGCCAAGGAGCCGTTCGGACAAACACTCCCTGTGGAGGCCGGGGAGCAGAGCAGGGGCTGCTGTGGCACCGCAAGCCCTCCCAAGCCGTTCTGAGGGCCTTCTGCAAAGAGAGAAATATTTCCTTAGCTCACCAAATTGATGTTCTGACATTCAGCTTCGAGTATGTTCTCCTCCCCTCGGTGTGTGACCTTTCCCTCTCTCCGTGGCTGCGGCCCTCCCCCGCCAGCGAAGAGGCCTCACCGAGCCGCGAGCAGCCCCAGCTCCCGGCCCCGCCGCTCGCGTTCGTCGCCCCCGGGCTCCCCCACACCCTCCCTGGGCTCGGGCAGGCGATGGGAGCCAGCACGGGGCGGCACAAGCCGCGGTACAGCACGGCTGTGATCAAAGGCCGGTCATTTCCAGCTGCCGCTGTGACTGCGCTTCTCTCCAGCGGGACGCAAAGCAGCCGGGATTGAAACGGGAGGCGAGCGCCGTAGATCATCTCGCTGTGATTTCCCTCGGGACTGACGTGACGACTGCAGGGAGATGCGCTCGTGGTGGCACATTAGCACTGCCACAGGCTCCCGTCGCTCCGAACATTCCTCATGCTGGCCGTTTATCCAGCCGTGCATGCAGGGCCCGCAGCCGCTGCTCCAGCAGCCGCGGGGGGCACGGAGCCAGCCCGAGCTCCGGACTGGGAACCGCGGCACTGCCCCGGTGCTCGAAGAGCTCACTTAAAAATGGACAGAAAAAGGAGAGGGCGAGGAAAAAGAGGAGATAAAAGATGCTAAGCTGGAGGTAGCAGAAAAGAGGGGTGATAAGAGAGGGAAGGAAGTTGAATTAAGTACAGAAAACCATGCACTGAGAATTCAAGTGAGGGGCTGTACTGGATAGAAAACCAACGGGGCTTTATCTAGAGATTAATAAAAGAGAGACTAAAACAAATGTTCAAAGGTAAATGTGTGTGTCTAGAAACATGGGGAACTGTAGGGAGAGAAGAGAGTACTCTGACATTCCAAGTTCACCCTTAGCAATGTGAGTTTTCCAAATTGCCTTGGCCAAGAGGAGAGGAGCAAAGATGGGGTGTTGGAACACAGAGAAAGGACAGAGAAGAATGGGTGTGAGAGCAGCCATGGAAAACAGGCAAGGACAGCACTACTGGGAACCAAAGGCAATTTCGTCTTGTAACCATGTGCTCACTCAAGCTTGACAGAGAAAGAAGAAGAAAAATACATTCGCGTTATAAAAATTCCTGTGTAGGTAAATCACACAGCAAACTCCATGGCAAGTGGTTCGGTGTTCCCCGGCTCGGCTGCCAGCTTTCCTGAGCTCGGGCTAATCTATAATGCTTCTCTGTGAACTGTGGGTGATGCTGCTGCACTCCCAGCCTTTGCCTCTCTCTGGTGATGGCCATCCTGGGGCTGTGCTGCTACATCTGTAGGTAATGTGAAAATAATCCCTCTATGTTAGCAGTGTTGAGAGGATGGTGAAGAATGGAGATGCCAGTGTTGCTTTATGTAAGTCTGGCCCCAGTCTAGTGAAGCAAAGATGGCTTTTGTACTATTAAATATAATTTTTGTCCCTGTGTGACACGTCACAGATATGAAGCTTCCTGGGAGATGAGGTAATGAACTAATGTGGGAGCTAATGAAGGTCATCTTGAGAGAGCAGTAAGAGTAATGCCTACTGCTGGGAGACTTCTCACTGGGAGCCCTCAGACTTCAGCACTTTCCAGTCTAAATAAGATGTATGCTTCCCTGACCTTGTCTTCTCCAATGTAAACGCAGAGCAGGATGTACTTAGAATAAAGATAAATAAGGCCTTACCCAAATAAAACACTAGTCTGCAGAAACAAATCTCCTCCAAGCAAGAGAGGGAATGGAAGCAGAAACCGATGCTACTCTACTGGGAAAAAAATATATGCTAAAGAGATGAAGGAACATAATATCTGCTTTAGAGTGCAGTAGTAGTAAATGTAACTTAAGGTTGAAGGTGCTATTGTAAAATTTTGAGTGTTTTAGTAATTAAGTTGTGGAAGATGTAGCATTTAATTTCTCTACCTGAATTTTGTTTTTAAAGATACTATGGGTTCAGCAAAGTGCAGTGCAAGGTCCTACAGCTGGGTCATGGCAATCCCAGACACACCCACCCACAGGCTGGGCAGAGAGGTGGGGGAGAGCAGCCCTGGGAGAAGAGCTTGGGGCTGGTGGGTGATGGAAACCTCACCATGAGCTGCAGTGAGGGATCCCAGCCCAGAAAGCAACAGAGTCCCGGGAGCACCCAAAGGAGCGTGGCCAGCAGGTCGAGGGCAGCGCGATTCTGCCCCTCACTCTGCTCTTGTCAGACCCACCTGGAGCCCTGGACACTGTTCTGGTGTCCCCAAAACAGGAAACACATGGAACTGTTGGAGCAGGTCCAGAGGGCACCATGAAGTTGGTGAGAGGACTGGAGCACCTCCCCTGTGGGGGCAGGCTGAGAGAGCTGGGGCTGCTCAGCCTGGAGAAGAGAAGTTGTGTGGAGCCCTCCCAGCACTCCCAGGGTCTGAACAGGGAAGCCAGAGAGGGACTTTGCATCAGGAACTGGAGGGACAGGACAAGGGGGAATGGGTACAAATGGGAAGAGGGAAATTTAGGTCAGATATCAGGAAGAAATTCTTCCCTGTGAGGGTGGTGAGGTTGCCCAGGGAGGCTGTGGGTGTCCCAGCCCTGGCAGTGTTCAAAGCCAGGATGGATAAGGCTTTGAGCAGCCTGCTCTAGTGAGGCATGTCCTTCCCATGGCATGGGGGTTTGGGATTAGAGGATCTCTAAGGCCCATTCCAACTCCTTAAGATTCTATGATTCTATGATTTTTCCCCTAGACATGCAATAGAATAGTGCAGCTATTCTTTGGGGGATAGATGTAAAATCACAACTTTCTGAAAACAGTTACTAGGAACCTGCATCAAATGGAACAAAGTGGAAGACAGAGGGATGTTACCTTACCTCTGACAAGATTCCCAACTCAGCTTCTTGCAACTACTGCCTTTCTGCACCTCAAGGATGGGAGTGGTCAGGTGAGAGTTGTTTTTTACTGTGAGGGTGTGAGGCCCTGGCACAGGGTGCCCAGAGCAGCTGGGGCTGCCCCTGGATCCCTGGCAGTGCCCAAGGCCAGGCTGGACAGGGCTGGGAGCAGCCTGGGACAGTGGAAGGTGTCACTGGCCATGGCAGGGGTGGGATGGAATGAGTTTTATGGTCATTTCCAACCCAAAACATTCTGGGATTCCTTGATTCTCCTTTCATCCAGCACAGCAGAAGGAGGTTGGTGTGCTCCTCAGAGCTGTCCTGGGCAGTGCAGCACTGGGGTTACGGCTCCCAGCACAGGGCTGCAGGAAGGATTAGCTCTGAGCCCCACGTTTTTAACACCACATTCTAGTGAGGAAGCTGAGAGGCAGTTGGGAACTGGGGAAGCAAGGGGGAATGATTTGTATTGCAAATGACGATGTGAAAAGGGGTGGAGGAGCTCTGTCAAAATGTAAATGTACAATTTGCATAATTGGGCAGCCAGGATTAAATGAAGCACAGAGAAGGATAAGGATTACATGAAGGGACAGAGAAGGGAAATAAGAGCAGCACAGAGAGAAAACACTGCAGATAGATAGAAAATCTCAGATAAGCAAGAGCAAAGGGAGAAGTTGCAATACTCAAAGGCAGCAAAAGGAGAGGGAGCTGAGAGGAGCAGTGGTGTGTGTTACTAATCCAGGCTGTATCTGAGCTGGCTAAGAAGTGTGCAAATTAATTTTAAAAGGAGCTTGAAATCAAAGGGGAGTGTCAGCTGGGCATTAAACATCCCCTTTAGCAGTGACCTTGAGAGCCTGGACCACCAGTACCTAACAACCAAACACAGCACTCCTAAACACTTCCTTCACATCTCATCCATAATTAATTTTGCCTTTGATGAAGGGTCATTCTCCACCAGGATATTTGTCAGCTGTCAAAATCACCCAAGTGGTGGCCTCTGACAGCCTTCTTGCTGTCTCTTGCACCAGGGCAGTGGTGGTTGCTGACTGTCTGCTCAGCTTTTCACAGGAGCTGTGCTTGACTGCCTGGCTGGACCCAGCAAGGTCTCAGATGCTCAGCAGTGACCAACATCCCAAGCACTCAATCATTCAGTCTCCCTTTGGTGCCAAAATTCCTCCACAAGTCACTCCAGGTCAAGGAGCCTTCCAGAACTCTGTACAACCACCCTGAAGTCCTTCTCCTTACCCACTCCTAAAGATCCCGTGGCCTTGCTTCCCTCTGGCTTGTTTGTACAGGGAAGATGGCTGTGGCCAAGCCAAGCCCAGAGCCAGCCATGTTCCACAGAAAGCCATGTGGAGAGGCAAAACCATGACAGTCCTTTCAAGATTTGTTTTGTGTGAGTGCCTAAGGGCAGGAATTGCACTGTGCTTGCTAGTGTGCACATGTAAAACACAGAGTGTTTGCAGCCCTGGAATGCTTGCTCTGATAAGAAAGAGAGAGAGGCAGTGGATGGAGGCAGGGGAGTGTGAAGAACAGAAGGAGGCAGGATGGGGCTGTGATGGAGGCACCTCCTGTGGCCCTGCAAGGGGAATCTCTGCTGGATTCTGGCCCATGGGATGGAGTGAGCCACGTGGTGCTTCATTAACGTGCCACAGAATATTAATATTGTTTTATTTTCCCTGTTGCCAGACCATAACTGGTTCAGGTGACACTCAGAGAGGTGTGGGAAGAAAAGATGGTGGGGCATGTAGGTGCTCAGAGGGAGACTGGTTTGCCCGTGCACGGTGCAGAAAATGTGGATTCTCTCTCAAATGTGTCCCTGCTTGGTTTGTTTCTTCACACTCTAAACTTGGATTCAGCAGAAATAAAACCTGCTGCTTGACAGCTCTTCAAAGGGTGATGGAAGGAGAGGATGAGTGAGGGAACCTCTTTTTAAAAAGGTAAAGAGCTGTTCTGTTTTTACTAGATGTGTTACGGCATCCTCACTGAGAGCTGGGAGTAAACTCATTGAGTGAAATCTTCCAGGTGGGACGTGGGGACAGTTTGTCCTGACTTGCTCTTGTCTCTGCAGGTACTTTTCTGCAGGTCACTGCTTTGCCTGAGTGATTACAACTCCCACACTCTGAACTTGTCCCATCATCTGGGGTTTCTGTCCCCAGACTTTTCCCCTGGGCTCCAGTGATTCAGTCAAACCACTCAATTGTTAATTCTTCAGAGGAGTATCTCAAGAAATGCACTATCCAACTCCCCCAGTTCAGAAGGGAGAAGCTAGGTGAAGGTTTAATACAGGAAAATGTGAGTCCAGACAGAGAAGTGAAATTAAGTGTCAACAAAAAACAACATCACAAAACTTTACACACTCAGACTGTAAATCTCTCCCTATTGTAGTTACTCAAGTCTCTTATTTCATGTAGTGTCACATTTGACTTATTCTCCAGCTACAGAATTTCAGATATAGGAGGAACTGAACTCCAAATAAAACTGTAATAATAAGAAAAAACCCAGACAGGCCTTCATCAACCCCTAGTGAGAAACAGAGCTTGAGGGGGAGGGAAGGGATATTAGAGAAAGGGCAGAAGAGGAGGAAACACAGCCCTGTTCAACTTGGGTATCCTTTATGAACCACTTGTTTTTTGCCTTATTCTTTCTCTTTTTTTTTTTTGTCTATGGGTAGGCAGCATGGCCAGTTAAGTAAAGCAAGTAGAGAGCTTGACATTGCAGATCAATAAATCTGAAAGAGCTGGCCTATCTGAATTTTATGTCATTTATATCATTCAGGATTCTTCAAAGTATATAATCTTACTCAATTTTGAAAATACTGTCTTCTGTCACAGTTTAATTAATCATGTACTCCCAGAGGTTGTAATTTTGATTGTTTAAAATGTACAGTATTGTGCTTGGAGATCATTTTTGGTGTTGTTATCTTGCCACTGTCTCTTGATTTTTACATCATTATTGCTTATGACATAAATGAAAATCCAGTGTTGGCTTTCCCCAGATTTTGGTTGTTTCAAGGTTGGTAATTTTTGTTCATTTATTCCCACTGTTATAGCACTCCCAAGCTCTGCAAGGATCAGCTTGTCCTCTCAGGAGAATCCAGCTCTTTGGAGGAAAAAAGTTTCTCTACTGAAGCTCTGCAGGAGCAGTGTGAGCTGCAGAGGCAGTGGCAGTGTTCCCAGTGCTCCCACACACTGACAAAAAGGGGTGTTCTAGATTCTTACGAGAGAGGTTTCCTGGGTTTTTCTTCAGGATAAAATTGGGCAGAATAATCTTCACTGCTCTGGGGAAAAAATGATTCATCAGTCAATAAATCCTCTTGTGAAAACTTTGTTATTCACAACCTCAGTGTAGGCAAGCTACCAAAACTGGAGCTGTGTTTACACCCCACTGATGGAGAATTACTCCTAGAAAACAACAGCTCCTTCCATGGAGAGCAATGTCTGAAGTGTTTTGAAAGAGCTTCCTGGCAAAATGAAACCTCTCATACTACCTATGAGGATTTCAACAATGAAAAGAAAAAAAAAAAACAGTGCAATAATTCATGTTGTTTGACCCAAACCTCTTTGTAATACAGATCTTCAGGATCTTTTGCAGCTCCCCACTGTGCTCAAAACAGCTATTAACTCTCATTTGTATGATGAGCACAGCAAATTCTCCCCAAATTTTCTACTAACTCTGTGAACAAAGGATTAATTTTCTGAGACTCAACATAGGTAAATTGATTTCATATCCATTTCAAAAATTGGTCTTTAAAAAAATGGATTTTCAGTAATTACAAATATAGATATTTCATATGCTCAAAACTCTGAAATCCAAATTTTCTAAAATCAAGGCAACAGCCAGCAAAATTACAGGGCTGATTTATGAAAATTATGTTATTGAACAACTGATTGTGAAAGGATGTGATTCGTATACTACATATTGTAGGCTTGTAAAGCTATTTTTCAAAATGCTGAAGGCTAATGTCTTTTTCTTCTTATTATTTAAAAGCTGAGATTACTGAACAGCCACTTGTCTTCAGCTGCTGTCATTCTAGAAATACTGGAGTTGGACAACAAATATTTGAGGTAAGAGCCAATCATATCCTACTCTACAAAGCCAAGATCTCATTAAAACTGGCTGTTCCATTTTTAGTTGAAACTATCAGAATGACTAAATGAGGCTGTTTAACAAAAGTAACAACTTGTGTTTATAAAAGGACCAAAAGCAGCCTGGATAAAAACTCATGCCTTCCCCTGAGGTCATGGCAATCTAAGAGATACCTGGCCAGTCACAGCCTTTCAGCAAAGCCACATTTCTTCTGACAGACTTCTTTCTGCAGTGAGGGGATCATAGAGTCATGGAAGCACAGACTCATTTAGATTGGAAAAGACCTCCAAGGATCATTGAGTCCAACCTTTGATCAATCTCCACCTTGTCAACCAGATCAGAGCACCAAGTGCTACATCCAGTTGTTTCAATTGAAAAAGAAATATCCCCTTGTTTCTTGAACACCTCCAATACAATTCAGCCTGGACTGTAGGTCCAGCCCACGCTTTTTTGTACACAGAAAATTTTGCTTCAGGTTAATCACATAGATTCTAATATTGAAATCCCTGGAAGTGTTTGAGGACAGGTTGGATGGGGCTTGGAGCACCCTGTTCTAGTGGAAGGTATCCCTACCAAGGCAGAGGGTGGAGTGGGATGATCTTTAAGGTCCCTCCCAATCAAACCAGTCTGGGATTCCATGAAATGGGATTTCTCATGGCAGCAAGGTAAACAGATGTAGAATTGCTTTTACCATAACCTGGTTTTAAATGCTTGGTACTACACACCTCACAGCATACAGCAGCTTCCTGATTGCCATCCTGGGTGGAGGAGGAGGTACATTTTCCCCTCCAGCTGTGGTGCTGGGTACAAGCTGCACTGGAGGACACCACAAACACCATTCAGCCCCTTGGGAGGCACTGTGAGGAGTTATGGTGCCTTCCTTCTGGGCTGCAATCCATGCCTGTGGCTTTGGGCAAGACAGACACAGGGTGGGCAGTGTCCCACAGTCCCAGAAATGCTGTGCCTGAAGCTGACATCACCCGTGGAGCATCTGCAGAGCAGCTCAAAGCCTGCTGCTTGGAAAGGCCTGTGCAAGCCCAGCTGCTGTGTGTCAAACCCCAGGCCTGGAGACAGCTGCACCCTCTCTGCTCTGAGTTGTGCTCATGAACACTGCATCCATTTCAAATGCTGAGCCCAGTGACAATTGTGTTTCACACTCCTGCATTGGTACTTCCCTTTATGTTAATAATAAATAAAGGAGTAAGACTTTCTGCTAAACCCCCCAACATTTCTTCAGCAGTGCTATAAATATGGCTGTAATCTCTGACCCTGTGAACTTGCTTAAGGACCAGAGGAGTTATCAAAGGAACCCCTGTACTCTGCTTTTCTGTTTGATTAATTTTAGTGGAAAAGAGGTCCCAACACTTAGCTGCCAGAACACCATTAGTGTGACCCAAGCAAAAACAAAAGAAGAAAAGTCTTGGTGGGAGTTCTGTGAAGCTGATAAGATATTGAGACTCCATATGCTTAAGTGTGGAGACAAATGCATGTATTAAATACCAGTGAAGGAAGAAAAGAAGCCAAATCACTGAAATCTAAGTGTGTGAAATGTGAAAAGCAGAAAGGAAAATTGCAAATCAATACACAGGGAAACAGAACGAGAATTGAGGATAAACCGAAAGCAAATAGAAAACAAGAATTAAAAAAAACCTCCAACAGTCAACAAATTGGGATCTTGACAAGATAACATTGTCAGGCTAGTGAGTCATGTTCTGATTTTACAGTTGGCTGAAATAATAAAGTCCTATTAAGTTAGGATGTTAGAAAAGGTATTTCCTACTGGAAGTGTGTCTAGCATTTCCATACCCTGGTTTGCTGTGGCGCTCCCAGAGAAATTCAGTGCATGTAGTACCAGCCATTGGTTTATGGTGAAGCCCTGGCACAGGTGCCCAGAGCAGCTGTGGCTGCCCCTGGATCCCTGGCAGGAGCTTGGAGCAGCCTGGAACAGTGCAAGGTGTTCCTGCCCATGGCAGGGGATGGGATGGGATGGGATGGGATGGGATGGGATGGGATGGGATGGGATGGGATGGAATGGGATGGGATGGGATGGAATGGAATGGAATGGAATGGAATGGAATTTAGGGCTTTAAGGTCCTTTCCAACCCAAACCATTCTGGGATTCTGGGATTCTGTGAGTGTGTTACAGCTGGACTGAATGATCTTAAAGGTCTCCACAACCCCACTTTTTCTGTGGCTCTGTGGTGCCCCAGGGCTGGGAGCAGCTCTTTGGCAGCTCTGTGAAAGGGACCTTCAACTACTACTGTAACTTTCTAAGCTGTGCTGACCATTTTTTCACGATCTAATGGTCCCTATTTGCTTACGATTAAGTTATTGCTGCTATTATTTGATTTGGGACAGACTACAGAAGCAATGCCCCAAGCAAGAACCACAGCTTGCACAGTGCCCGGCAGTGAGAACACAAGGATTACATCCACCTCCAGGGGTTCGTGACCCCTCTGTCTTGTTGGAGACATCTGACCAACCTTTAGAGCTGGAACTTGCTGTTTTCCTTTATTTCCTCAACAGTGTCCTCACAAGCAATAATCCTCCCTCTTCTATTTTCCTCCCCTTCCCCTTTCAATTATCCATGACATTTGTTTTTTAACTGGAAGATTTTTTTTCTTCTGAGAAATTGCAAGTAAATTTCAGTACAGAAACAGAAAAGCTGCATTGGAAAGTGAAAGAGTAATTATAGGAAGTGGCATGGAGGAGAGGAGAAAATGTCAAATCAAAGGATTAAACTTTAAAAGGCAACAACACTCTGACTGGAAAAGATGAAAATAAGGTGTGTCAGATCAGTAAAATCATAAACCAGTTTCTGCCCAACCAAACTCTTTCTTCAATGGACCCTGATGCTCCTGGTTTACCTAACTATGTGGTGTTTTGCCTCATGTGAGAATAGGTTACACTCCTGGAAGTTTCATGGCTTGAAGGTCTCTACCTGAAAGGAGGCAGGAAGAATGCAAAGAGAAAGTGGTGAACTGGGTATTCATGAGAAGATGACTGGGGCAAAATGCTGGAGTGATTATGGCTGGTGATGATATTTTAAACTTGTCTTGGTGCCTATGGAAATTCCCATAGAATGTATCCAAAGTGCCTGACTCTGGAAACCTCTGTTCACTGTAGCCCTCGGTGCCTGAGGCAGCCTGTCCTCAGAGCCACAGCCTTGGCTCACCTCTGCTCTTGTGAGGCACTTTGCAAACAGGGAAATTAATTCCATCCCTGTTTCCATGACCATCTGAGTGAAGAACAAATGACTGGAGTAATTTGCACACCATTATTCACGACATGTGTCAGAACCAGAGCCAGAAAACAGATCATAAATCTCCTGATGTGGCTCTTCATCTGATCTTATAGTCCTGTTACAAATTAAAGGCAAAGAGAATCTTGCAACTGAAACCATGAGGAGCAGACTCAGGATTTTCATAAGGATTCAAGGAAACAAGGGAGAGGTTATTCCCTGGAAGGCAGAATGTTGTCAGCATGAGGTTCTGTACTGTGTAGTGCTCCATCCCAGAACTTGGAAGATGGTGATCAAGACTGGATTTAAAGTCTATTAAAACAGTGGGGATTTCTTCTTCGACTTCCCTGGGTTGGTAGGTCTTCAGTGCACTGGAAGAATTGCTACATGAACAAGATGTGTAAGGAGATTGTGGGAATGATGAACAAGACAGGATATTATAGAACAGCTTCTCCACTGAAACACAGCGTCTGAACTCAGCCTTTCCTCATGAATGGATAATGAAGTGGCCATGTTTTATTAGCTTTACTTCAAATTGTCTACTAGTTGAACACTCTTTTTAGCCTTTTAACACCTTTACAATTTGCTGCAGCAATGATTTCTTTTTTTCTTTGTTCTTTTCAGGATACAGGAGCCAGGCTGATCTTGGTGTTTCAGTATTTATCTCTGTGAATGTCCATGAGGTATAATTCCATCTGTGAAATGAATATTAGGTGAATATTTAATGCATACAAGTTTTGCTACATGAACTTCTGGGGTAGGTGCATGCATTAATTTCTAAGATGTTGATTTATTAAGTAATCTTTCTTGTGTTCTTAGCTTTGTTTACCCTTTGTTATCCATTTCTGTGGTCAGTTCTGACAGTAAAGAACCTCAGAGTCAGGAGGAGCTCAGCAGATCACAAAGTGGCTTCACACAAATGGTAAGTCTTGTGCTGGTAAACCAGTGTTGGACTGGCAGCTTAATGAAAAGATTTATTGTTCTGTCACCACCACAGCTTTGTGTGAGTCCAACATCTTCTGCTGCTAAAAAGAGTAGCAATGCACTAATGACACTGGCATGTTTAGTGTTTGGTCTTTAGGATCTTTACCTGAGTGACCCAGCCCCTCACTGGGAACTTTCCCTGCAGAATGACCACAGTGCTCATTGCAGCCAGAAAGGATTTCTGCAATAATGATGTTTTCAGTAAAACTTTAAAGTTGACCAATGCTGATGCAAATCACTTACCTGCAGTGACATTTCTTATGGCGCTTTGCAACCCTGACTCTTTGGGGCAGAGCAGAATTTACAACTTGTAAAAACTGGTTAGAATTGTTATTTAAAACCAAGAAATGTTACAGTTTTATTGTTAATATCAGGGGGGAATATTACTTGCCTGCCTGTGCTTTGATTTTTCTTCTGTCTCCTGATGCAACAAGCTCACAGAAGAATTCACAACCCTCTCAAATTACTTATTACAACTATGACTTATTCCAAAATCCATTCTAAGCATAGCTGAAAAGTGTAGTTAATACTGCTGCTGTAGTTTCTATCTTTTTCCATATAAAGTTAGGGCTTGATTTTATGTGTCATCCTCAGTGAGTATATATTTGCATAGCTCTGTTGACATCAATAGTGCTATATTGATTTATACTGCTTGTGCTTGCCTCATTATTATTTTTATTTTTTGTTCAAAGAGCATGGTGTATTTTCAAATTCATGGAAGATAAAAAGGGATTGCCTTCTCAGAACAGAATATATACAGTGTCTGCTGATGGGATATTTTAGATTTGGGCAAGCAAACAATGAGACATTATCAGTGAAGTTCTGTAAATACCAAAGCTGCTTGTACACTATCTGCAGAATATTATCAGATCTGTAGGTTGGGCACAGGGTGCCCAGAGCAGCTGTGGCTGCCCCTGGATCCCTGGCAGTGCCCAAGGCCAGGCTGGACAGGGCTTGGAGCAGCCTGGGACAGTGGGAGGTGTCCCTGCCATGGCAGGGGTGAAATGGGATGACTTTTATGGTCATTTCCAACACAAACCATTCTGGGATTTTTAAAAGTGCCTTAGATTTCCAGTTCTCAAATAGTTAGAAGGATTTGGTGTCCCATGACATGAGGCTGCCTGTCATGATTTGTTGTTTATGAACAAGCAAACTTGCTTTTCCAGAGATGGCTGAAATCTCAATTTCTCCAGAACAAAGTGCAAAGTTGAGTGGTCATGAACAAGATGCAAGAGAGCACAGGTAGAAGGGCAGAAAGATTGGAAAAAATGAGATAAAAAACCCAAGAGATGGGAGGTCAGGAAAATATGTTCATTCCTCTCTGGCGGGAGATGCTGCAACACTGTAGGAGCAGCAGTCATACCACATCCTGCAGGACTGTGAGAAAATGCCTCCACCCCTTGTCTCACTTATTTGCTCATGAACAGGCCCTTGGGTCTGAGTGCAGGAAGAGGTGAAAAGATGGCAGGAAATACACAATATAATCCACAGAGGAAAAGGTTTTGCTGCCCTTTATATCTACAGAATATGCCAAACCAGCTGAGGATGATCAAGTCCTTTGCCTGAATCTCAGGGCACTCCTGTAAAGACAGGCTCTTCCCAGGCACTCTCACAGACTGTGATCATGTATTCACTGTTACTGAGATTATCCCAAGAACAAGATAACCTCACCCTGTCTGATAGCACCTTCCAGAAGAGATTCCATGTGACAGTACCCCAGCCAGGCAGCACAGGACTATCCTCCTCCCAGATCTCAGCACAGCTTAGCACACTGGCCAGGGGACTTCCTCAGTGCCCAAGTTCAGCACATGAAGTGTTAAAATGAGAGAAATTGCAGATTCCCTCTCCCTTTGCTTTCAGGGACTTTCCATCAAATTTCCTTCTCCCTTCTTCTTTTCTCTGCACTGCACTTCAGATGGAAGCATCTGGATCGAAGAGAATTATCTCTAAACAACAACTTGAGTTGTAGTACATTTTCAAAGACTCAGGTTTTATGAGTCACAGAAGACCTTGTAAAAGTTTGCTTGGGATCATTTTTAACAGCAACCAATAATCCTTCTCCCATCAGCCAATGAAAAGCAACCCAAGCCTCCCCCCAGCCCCTGCACAGATGTGTCTTACAAAAATACAACAATTCTGGAGACACATAAGTGACATTTTTGCTAAGCTGAGGATTTTATCCACAGTAACTTACACTAATATAGCCCTAATTTCCTTCTGGAAGCTACCTGAGTGCTAAGCACACTTGATGCTCGGTTGGTGAAATGTTGTTTGGAGCAGTCAATAATTGCTTGTGATTTCACATTGTACTTTTCTGTCCTGAGATTACTTAAGAGGACACCTAGTCATGCTGTGAGCCCAGACTCTGCTCCTGCATGTTCTGTGCCAGACCTCAGTTTTCATCAAAACACACCAATACAACATGTCAAACAGCAAGCCCAGAAAATTCTCTCTCTCTTTCCATCTGGAGCAGCTGAAGAACCAGGCAGATTAAAAAGCAGCATTCTCTGCAGTGTAACTGGGATCCAGGATCATCCAGGGTCATATTCAGGCTGCTAATCCAGAAGTTACCTTCAGCATGTCACTAGTAATAAGGAAAGATAACATACAGGGAAAAAGAGGCAGAGGATGACAGATTGATTCCAGGGATGCGTGTCCCGTAATTCTCATAAAACTAGAGTGAAAGCTGAGCCCATTCAACAGCTTTAAAAATCAAGACAGTCTAATGAATGCCTAAGTGCAGATGAGGGACCTCAGGTACTCAGGTGTGCAGATTTGGACCAGTTAGCTCAATTCTGATCTCTGCAGATGAACTCCAACAGAAAACTTCATTGTTTTCATCAGCAGAATCACACTGATAAATGTGAGTAAACTACAGGATATTTCCTAATCAATTTCTGACAAATAAAGATATTGTAGCTGCACTATTCTAGTGCCAGCAAAAAATAGTGGAAAGGTACGAACTTCAGAAATGTAAACTTGAGTTGTCATTAAAAATCAATTTTCATGATAAATTTAATTCACATTTCATAGAGAGCTGTGTAATATCAATAAAAATGCTTTAATAATTGCTGTGCTGGCACACAGTACAGTGTAAAACATAAAGAGATATAAATTTCTTGTAATTTAGAAGATGGGGAACTAAACACTGTTTTTCAAAAGAAACCATTTCTCAGGGAGAAAAATGAATGTTGGAGGAGGATTTAATTCATTAGGGATTCTACTCCACCCCTTTTCACAAAGACTGCTCTGAAATTAAAACTTTCAGTGATCAGGTTTCTAATTTATTCATAGACTTAAAAGGCCAGAAAAGACCAGGATCAGGTAGTCTGACCTTCTGGATAACCCAGGCTATTAAATTTCATGTAGTTCTCTCTATATCATAACCCGTGTTGGGTTAAAACATAGTTTCTCTTAAACATTGATTTTAAATGGTGGAAAAAACCCATTCTTGTGTTTCTTTTAGATGCTTTTTGGTGAAGGTGGGAGAGAAGAAAAGATATAAATTGGCTGTTTCCTGTGATATATCAGCAGATCTGGTACAGCACGTGATAGTGCAATCTGAACTCAGCATCACTAAGTTATAAACAGTTGGTGTTTTCTGGTAATAAAAGCTGACCAATTTTCAAGGAAGAGACATATGCTACCTACTTAGCAATTTGCTTTGGTGAACAGTTTTTGAAGGGACCAAAGGGCAGGCCCCTAAATCTTTTAGACACATTAAAAAAAATTCTCATGATCAAATTGTAAACCCATCTGAATTTCCTGAAGAAAATAATAGTTTTCTCATTTACATGTAACTGAGAATTTCACCCTAGAAGATCAGTCCACTTCATAGGATGCTAGCTGAAGAACTGTAATTGCAGTTTGTGCTTTATTTCCACAGTGAATGTATATCATTATAATATATATTTAAAATATATTTAATTACCTACTTTTCTCAGGAATAAGTTCTTCTCGGGAAGGGTGGTCAGGCATTGGGAAGTGCTGCCCAGGGGGGTGGTGGCTTCACCATCCCTGGAGGAGTTGAAGGAACAACTGAACCTGGTGCTCAGTGCTCTGCTCTGGTTGACAGGGCAGTGTTTGGTCTAAGGTTGGACCCAGTGATCTCGGAGATCTTTTACAACCTTAATGATCCTTTGAATCTATTCTATGATTTTTTTTTTTTTAAGTCATGTTCTTGGTGAAAATCTTCTACTTGTTCCTCCACCAATGTGAATATTCATGGTTCTTCCAAATCCAGTGTGGTCTCCAAAATTCATTAATGTACTATTTATTTGATATTTTGGATATGAGATATTCAGTAAAACAGGACTGCAACATCAAACCTTTCAGGATGCTCCACCCACAATGACACAAACTCTGATCTTGCCATTTGTCAGCATCCTTTACAGTTTCACAATCAACACAGTATTTTTTCTATCCACATAACTCAGAATCACTTTTCAAATGAAGCTTCCTGAAACCCAGTGACACCTGCTTTACCCTGTATTTGTGAATGCTGCCATTCACCAACGTTCACGCTGTGGGATAAGGAATCTCAGGCAATTAGAAACACAGGTTTAGTATTTTTGGGGTGTTTATTGAGAAATCCCAAAGAACCAGCAGGATCCAAAAACTCTTGAGCTTGTCTGGCCATACATCATAAACATGCACATCTTTATTGCTCACGACTGTCCTGTTCTCCAGGGACCACGTTTTTCCCTCTGTAAATTACTATAGATCCATGCAAGTGAATAAATCAAGACTCTGAAGTTCTTATCCCCTGCATGGTCTGATTTTTCTTTTTTTTTTCCCTGATAAAATTAGCCACAGATACTTCAGAATTGTATTATAACCAACTAGAAAAACAAGAAATAAAGATTAATTAGTTTTTCATCTTTTCTGGGGAAACCTGTACTTCCACTGATGCCATCCAGCTTTTTATTTTTTTTTCTCCCGGCAGTTCCCAGATTTCCTGAACTCTAAGCTATTTTTAAGAAATAGCTGCCCATTACACAATTATTTCTACCAGCAACAAAAATCCAAACTTCAAATTTTTCAGGACCAGTTAATTTCCTAACTTTTTCAGGTGGCCCCTGATCTCCTGGTACCAGTGAGGATGGATACAGCATTGCTCCAAACGCAGGAACTGAAACTCCAGAGAAGTGAACACAGGTTGAGGTGTGTGCCAGCCCTGACCTGGCAGACTGGATCAGGCTGATGGTGCATCAGTTCAGCCTCCTGTCTCCTGCTTTGTTTTAGAAACTGTTTTGGGTTCTGAGGCATTAAAATGTACATCCCCCTCAGCCATTCTGTAGCCAATATTCTGTTTACTTGGAGAGTTCTCATTATTCTGGACCTCAGAGCTGCCTCGTGGCACTGAGTTCCACTGGCAGGGTTAGTTCCTTCACTTGTGAAAGGAACAATTGTCTCTTCTCTGAGTGCTTTCTCTTGAGGTTGTTCTGGAAACCTGCCTGCCCCTGGATTTCAACTAACTACTTTTAGTACTGCCTTTATCTTTAGTCGTGAAATATTTGGGTTTTTTAAAGGCCACGGGTTTCTGCTCTTCCTTGTTGGTTCACTTTGGATGCTCCTTCTTCCGTAACTGTTTCTGTTTCCAACCACCTTCTAGGAAAACACTTCTTAAAACAAGTGCAGCCCTTAGCTACAAAGCCAGACAATCCTCGCTGATAAGCAATACAATTTGGATAAAATTGGTTTAGTTTTATGGAACTGTTTTAAATTCCTCTACCATCCACACAATCACCCTGGCTTTTGTTTTATATTAGAATTTTGGTTCTCATTATTTGCTGTTCTTATAAATGCACTGTACGAGCAGGGTGCAAATAACAACAAAAAGGCTCTTTTCCCCATTTCTCTTGGTTTTTTTGTATTCCCAGATCAAACTCCTTCTAAAATAAAAATAATAGTCTGCAAGACAGACACTCTGCTATTTTAAACTACCCATCTCCTAAAAGGATGTTAACCTCAGAAAGGCACATTTACCTCTGCTGAGATTCCTGTGTGGACTGAACTTAAAAATTCCATCTTTGGAGCTTAATGCCAAAGCACAGTGCAAGTTACTCTTGCTAGAAGCAAGGTTCTTGCCATTTCCTCAAGCAATGAATTACCTCCTGATATTCAAGTTAGTTCAAAATATCCTTTCCATTTAGGTATGCCAGGGGCTAGTCCTAAGAAAACGGCTTCTAGTGTTTTTACAGTTGCAAATTTTATTTTGTCACAATGCTTGATGGTGACATGGAAATTGCAATTGTTGCTTTTGGTCTGTGTTAGCCTTTCTGTTCTTCGTTATTTAGAAACAGAAAGCTTTTGGTATCTGTCTCAAATCAGAAGATTATAGGTCTGTTATTACATGCTGGAGAAGTACCCTTTCTGTGGGTGTTAATTACTGAATATCCAGTTGAGTACACCAGTCATTAACCTCAAAAACAGTGACTCAGCAAGGTACCAGAGCCTAAGAAAAAAAGAGAGGGGAAAAAGCGTGCTGTTTTCTCACACCAGATGCCAGGCAAGATGTATTTCTAGAGGAAAGCTAACAGGCAGCCTAAGAACAAATGTGCATGGAGGTCTGTGGTATTCTTTCTGCTAAGATGACTTGAAATACTCAGCTGGAGGCAAGAGTGTGCTGGAGAAAGAACATCCTGAGGATCTGTCTGATACTCCCTAATCAATTAAGGTTCGTGGAAATGCTCCTGCTGGATCAGACCCAGAAAAGGGGTAATTCACCTGTATCGTACCCAAGAAGGTGACCTGTGATTTCTAATGCTTGACAAAAATATTACACAGAACAAAAATATTTTGCAGTGGAGGATGAGTTAGATGGATGGGTTTTAATATTTTTTTTTTCTGTAGACATGCAAGTCTGGGGATTTGTTTCTACAAAGAATGCAAAATGAATCACGTCTCGTGTCTGTTATCCACATACATGCATTCAAGAAGAAAACAGACTGAGCAGACTTTCAGCCACGCAATGAATGTCTGCAGAAATGTATCCGACTACAGGTCTCTTAAGTCACTTTAATGGTGATGGATATGCAGGAAACTATAATCAATTACTTTACCCTGAAAATTACACAGTTATTTTCAAAAAACCTCAACAGGTAACAGTTGTTTGACACAGTACAGCTTAATATTTCTCAGAAGACAGAGATCTTATAATATTTGAGCTTGCTGTACACACAAATTGTAACACTTCAGCAATACTAGTGCAGCTTCTGTTTAGTCAAATTTTATAGAACTGGCAGTCAGCTATGAAACAAAAGAACCCAAAGTAAGATAGAGAAATGCATTTATTAAACAGCAAAAAAAAAAATCTGAACAGAGAGATCTAAGGTCAGATTAGGAGATGTTCTCTGGGTTGATATTTGAGAATGTTTAAAAACTAGCCATGTGCCTCTGCAATGAGCAGCGTGGCCTTCTGTAAGGCAGGGCCACACTCACCCGACCTCACACTCTCGGGTTACAGACAGCTTTGTGCTTCCTCCTCTGGTGGCTCACACCAGCTTAAAAGTCACTGTGTGCCGTGCAGGAGATGTGGTGTGCAGAGAGGTGGCAAAGGTGTCACTTGCCATCTGGACACAGAGGGTGTATCCAATTCCCAGTATTTCACATAATCACTCAATACTCATAGAAATCATATTAAAAATATTACTCGATTGGTGGCCTAAGGGTAGAGAATAAACAATGTATTAAATGAGTAAACAACATATTATACAGTCATCCTCCGAGAGTCAGAGCAGCCCAGAGGAAGAATATTGGAAAAATACACTCAGCCTGTGTGTGTTCCCCTTGCTGGGGATCTCAATCGAGGAATGATTAGCAGCTACAGGAGACAAACTTGGTTCTTGTACAGAAGGTTCTTTATGGAGAAGGAATATTAAATTATTTCTCTTTTTCTACCTGCCCTTTCAATCTCCCCCAATATATTTCAAACTACACAACAGCATGATCACCCCGTAGATGGAGGAAAAATAGTGCTCTGCTTCTAGATCCCCTCTTCTCTGTTCTGAATAGAGACTTCACAGGTTGGGGTTTCTTCCCCACATTGTTCCTTGCTCTTCCTCTGTACTTCTGTCTCCTAGCAAATGTCCTGATTGCTTCAGGGCTTTGCTCCTAATGCTTTCTCCACAAAGCCA
Organism: Phainopepla nitens; assembly: GCA_013400175.1. Taxonomy (NCBI): domain Eukaryota; kingdom Metazoa; phylum Chordata; class Aves; order Passeriformes; family Bombycillidae; genus Phainopepla; species Phainopepla nitens. The sequence goes on from VXBQ01006672.1 coordinate 602,345, forward strand.
GACCAAACAGCTCCACACGCCCTTCTCCTTCCATGCCTATTTCCTCAGTAGGTTCCCCTGGGCGGGACACAGAAGCACCAGGTGAGAAGGGTGACCATAAGAACCAGCTTAAAAAGCGAATTTGTTGGGTCCACAGCCCTCTTGGTGCTGAGGTGACACGGGCAATATGCCCTAATACCACGGAGCCGGGAACATGGAGAAGGGAGACAACAAAGCAGAGGCTGACACAGGCGAAAGGCCACACACAGCGTGGGAAGGGGAGAGCCAAGGACAGGTGAGCTGCAGGTGGGCAGCCGCAAGTGGTTCTGCCCGCAGCCTCAACATCTGTGCCAGTCATGTCGGAGGGTCACCCTGGCAAGGGCCACAGCCGCCATCCCGGGGCAGAGCTGTGCAGGCTCCCCTCAGGGACAGCGGGAGCAGGAGCACAACCCACCCAGGGCCGGGCAGGGGCAGCGCCCCGCGCCGTGAGGGAAGGAGACCGGGCGGAGGGACAAGGGCTGGACACAGAACCGCGGAACCACAGAGTAGCTGGGGATGGAAGATTCAGGAGATCCATCCAGTCCAACGCCGTGCCACGCCAGGGCCACCCGGAGCAGGTGACACAGGGACACGTCCGGCTGGGTTTGGAATGACTTCAGGGAGGGACACTCCGCGCCCTCCACCCGCAGCCTGTTCCCGGGGGGCCATCCCTGCGCGGCTGGAGGGACGGAGCGGTGCCG
>VXBQ01006672.1:605016-645818 GCA_013400175.1 Phainopepla nitens
GAGCGACGCCCGGGAAGCCCCGCGGGGCTTCGCCTCTCTCCGCCCGGCCCGGCCTCGGCTCTCGGTGTTCCCTCCTCCCACCCACTCGCGAGCGTGCAGCCGCTGTCAGCCCAGCCAGGGTCGCGGTGCTGATGCTGCCATGGAAGGGGACCTCCAGCCCGTGTGCTTGAAGGGCTTTGTTGTTTGTAAGTTCTGATCAGGAGAAGTTTGCCGCGGTGAAAAGCAGATTTATTTGGGTTTACGTGCACTGGAGTCACAACTGGAACGATGATGAACTGTCAAAATAAATGTGGAGGTGAAGCTGATTGTTTAACAAAAAAAAAAAAAAAAAAAAAAAAAAAAAAATCTGTGTAGCTTTCAAGATGTTTAAATATTTAGCCGGGAATACTTAGTGGCATTTTCAGTTGTTTGTTTGGTTTTTTTGTTTAATTTTGTTTCTTGATTTGTAGCCAGATTTTGTCCTTGGTTACACCTGTATCAATCCACACTATGCCTCCAACAGAACTCACTCTGGTGTAATTAAGGGAGGATTTGTTCACTCCAACAAACCTCCACATGGTTGGTGTTAGACTCATGTAAGCAATAAGGAACAAATGCTGAGGTAATGTCCAGACTCAATTCATCCACCATTTCTCACCTGGTGAGCCCATCCGCAAGTGCCCTGCTCAAACCAGAGAGACCAAAAGTGTGAATATGTGTTTATTGGCAGGAGAGAAATTTGTATGCTCCTGTTTCGGACAAAATTCTGTTTTTCCTCAAACAAAGCCCTAGTTTGTGTCATTAAGCATTTTTATGGGAATAAGGGCTCGAGAATTTGGCTGTAGTCCTTTTTGGAGAGGAAGTGAAGAGCAAGTTTAGAACTTGGTAGGGCATTTTAGAAAATGTCTTTATTCTGTTTCACTTCTTATTTGTTTATTTTCAACTTGAAAATAATTGCTGTGCTCTCTTCTCTTTGCCAAGCCAAGCATGGCTGCTACTTGCATCCTCTCATAATCCTGTATCAGTAAAAAGGAGCACAGATCCATTACCCAGTTCTGCCAGCTAATATCACGTTCAGATAAAACAATAGCTTGCACACTGAGACTTGACATACTTTTAATGTTCATGTGATAGGTGGCACGTTTTGACCTAACGATTTCATGCTGCGTTAAGGAATAATGTCACAAAATCACTGTTAGGTGCTTTTCCCTGCAGCTCCATATGTACGTTGAGAAACTTGTTTCTGAAGATCAGAGGGAGATGAAGGTGTCTAAGGCACAAGCCCAGTGTGGCAGGAATTGCTCTGTGTGTTGCATGTAGCAGCCTGGAGTTTTTATTGTGATTCTGGTGGTGGTGAGGAGGTGGTGAGTGGCTGGTGGAGTGAGATACCTGAGCCTTGGTGAGATGTTTAGGTGTTGGTGTGTTTGAGCTGGGTCAGGAAGCTCTGGGTGCTGTGGGGAGGTGTCCTGCTATTCCTACACCTCATGCTCTGGGTCTGCCCCCAGCTATTGGAGGCCATGGAGATTTTCCCCAGGTTCCAGAAGACACTCATGACCAGAATGTAGGCAAGACTTCCCCAACCCCTGCCTTGTGCTTGAACTTCAGCTTTTTGTCGGGCTTAGCACAGCTGGAAGGATGCAGAGACTGTGTTTTGTCTGCTTGGTGTGAAAAACTGTGAGAGGGAAAGTGCAGAACATTTCACCCACTGGAGGATCTTAGCCCAGAAGAGGGGACACAGGTGGGTGGAGGCTCGTGCAGGAGGGGACAGCCACCGTGGGGGGACAAGGCTGAGCTCTCTGCTTCTGGGGACATCCTTGCAGCTGTAGGGGTGTGGGTTGGCTGGGTGTGAGGTGTCAGCCCAGGACCTTCTTATGTATCAAGCTGCAAAAAAAGGAGCAAGAATTTCCACACAGCTTGATTTCACTTGTGTTTTACTAAATGCTTTTGCTTTTTGTTGGGGTGACTGAAAAAGCCCAACCTGTGCAAAATACCAGGTTGTGTGAGGCTTGTAGATGGCAAAGGGGCACAGGTGCTGCTCAAGAACACAGATCCCATGCCACTACAACTTCAGGAGGAGTCATCCAATCTGTTATGGTTATGTTGATAAAAGTTCCCATCCCTTGAAACAAGACTTTAACCAGCTCCCACTCTGGGAACTGCTTTTCTGTCCAGGTGTCAGTAGCCTTCTCATACTTCTGAAGTGTAAATTGTTTGGTGTTGAAATAGAGGCCATCTGCTTCTGGTTATCTGTCTCTTCATTTATGGCACCCCATACCTTGATGTCTCTAATGTTTGTGTGGGGAATACACAGAAAGAGGGAGTTAAATGAAGACAGTGGGATCTCACTGTGGAGGTTTTCCTTCTTGGAGTGACAGTTGAGCAATTCCAGTGTCATTGCAGATGTGGCCAGTCTGATCTTTGCCGGGCCTTGCAAGACTTCAATGGAGCTGTGTGCAATATGGGGCTGTCCCCTACCCTGGGGAGCATTTTGGAGCCTTGATCTTCAGAAAGCAGCCTTTAATCTGTGGTAAAGCAGCTGAGATGTGGTCCTACAATTTGATCTGATTCATCAGATCCTCCCGTGAGCGGCCTTGCTGGGACTGACAGCAGCAAGCTCTGTGTTCACTCCAGAGCAGTTGCTGCCCTGACCTCCCCAGAAGTCCCAGCCTGGAAAAGCAGGGAGGCACAGACACTCTGTACCTGTGCTGGTGGCTTGTTGGTGACTGCTTTTCTCAGCTTGGAGGAGCCTGTGCTGTGCTGCTGGTGTGTTTGTTACCAGCAATAATAGCATGAGGTTCTCCAAACCCAGCTGGGCATTTTAGGCACCAGTTTGACAGGGAAAGGTCATTTCTCAGAATGTGATAAATCAATCCGTTGGAGTGACTTTCTCCATGATGTGCTCTGGCAGTGCTGGCAAGGAGGCTTCTGCAGAGCTCTCTGGTGAGGTGAGATTTCAGGGAGATGTTTGTCTCTCTCCTACCCCCCGGTGCAGAGGTGTCCGGGCAGGAGACTGACGTGACATGGCTGTTGACGTGCCGTGGTGAAGATGCTTTGCTGTGAAGAGAAAGGAAATCTGACCTGAATGTTAAGATGGCTTAAAGCCTAGGAAGTACTTTATGTTTCCTGAGTCAGCTCTGGCCATCCCTATGGAGTAAGCAGTTGGTTTCAGGTTTTCTGAGCACTGAGTAAGGTAATGAGTTTTTTCTGCGGATGTTTGTTTAGCTTCAACTCAGGCAGCTCATCTGACAAGCCTGAAATGGGACACAGATATTTATAAAGCACAGATAGAAGTGGGGTGGGAAGTGGGGGACTCGCATTTAAATGGGGATTCTTGTTTCATAAAACTGTCACAATTTCTCACTGTGCATTTGCTGAGCTAATTTCTGTTCAGCACACAGGCATTAGTCTGTTTTGAGACCATGCTAAATTATCGTCAGGTAAACCCCAGTATAATTAATTACAAATGAGAAATGCTGACAAATATTTGTCAAGGAGCTGTTTAATGAGCTTCAAATTCTGTGTCAGATGATTCCATCCACCTAGTGTAAGTTATTTTTAAGCAATTGTTCCACAGTGTTTGTGTGGTTTAGGCAGATGTTAGCTGCAGCCCTTTTACAAGTTGCACAGATAGTATGAGACTAGATGGAGTAAAGCTTAACAGCTGATCTGGGCTTTAAAATAGAGACACCACAGAAACAAGCTGCAAGTAGCAGGAAGGTTTTGAAGATCCTGTGGTCTCAGTTGTGTATCTCTGCACTGACAGTGGGGCTCTGTGTGTGCATCTGAATGCAGGAATTTGCTTTAATAACTGGTGTGTGATACTCATCTCTAGGCATGGCCCACTGAAAATAGAAATAGCTTGGCCGTGTGACAGCAGCAGCTTTGAGCTGGACACCAGAATGGCTGGCTTGCTGTGTGCTTTTCCTCTGCAAATCATTCTCTTCTCACCAGTCTTCTAGCTGACCTGATTAGCCTGTTTGCTTAAATTCTTTGAGATTTCAAGCAAGTTTGTTCTGCCTTGTCTCTATCCCTTCATATTTCAAAAGGAATTTGATCTTCCTGCCTTACCACAGCAGCATCATAACATCAGGTGTTTGTTTAGTGCTGTCAGCAAATCTTGGTGGCCCTTCTTGTGTTTATTGACTGCTTAGATGCTTAGGTGTTTGTCCCAGTCTCTGTTTGCACATGCAAGTCTGCAGATTTAGACCAGCAGAGAAAAGAAGGGAGTAACTAAATGAAGATATCTGGGGATGAGGAGAGGCATTAAGCTTTGTGTGACACTGGGATATCATACAAAGCAATGCATTTATTATTTTCACTGTGTATTTAGAGGAAACAGTAAACTGACCTGAGATTAAATTTTGAGATAACCTTGAGATAACAGAGCAGCTGACTATCTTGATGAAAACCTCAGTGACCAGACCTGAAAAAATAGCAACTCAAACTGGGTCTGAAAACACCAGAATGCACAAAAGGAATGTCTAGGGTGATGTTTGAAACATATGTTGCTATCATTTGGGTACCTGAATACTTTAAAAATACTTTAAAATTAATTTGAAAAGTGTGGTACCTTTCTGGGAGATGAGGCACTCCTGACTCCAGTTGATTTCAGTAGCTGTTGGAGAGCTGAAGCATCTCTTTGGGTAGATAATGACCAAGGATTGAGATTGTTGCATAAATACTCTTTTAAGCTCCTGAAAGTAACCATGTAATGAAGGTGAGGATTTTTGCATTCCCATAGGTGGTAGTAGGAGTCACAATGGCCTTGAGTTGAAGAAGGAAGAGTTTAAATTATAAGGACAAGTTCTTTTAGATGAATGTGATTCAATTAATCTCCACTAGAACTGCTCTTTAAGATTAGCATTAATGAGAAATATGCCACACATCAAAAAACAAAAGACACCCTTATCCTCCCTTATCTTGGCATCCTTTTTTCCTGCTGTTTGGGGGAGTAAGTAAGCCCTTTCTGATTAAATGTCTGGGGCCTTTGCTGGCATTGAAGGAGGGTAAAAACGAGGGCAGTGGTGGAGTCACCATCCCTGGAGAGAGTTAAAAGAAATGTAGATGTGGCACTTGGACACATGGTTAGCAGTGGGGCTGGCTGTGCTGAGTTAATGGTTGGACTCTCTGATCTCAGAGGCCTTTTCCAACCTAAACAGTTTTATGAATCTCTGATTTATAAAATAAGGGTAAAGGATCAGGAACTTGGAAGGAAACTGATCATTAGGGAAAGGCAAAAGAAATCGTCGGAAAGACATCAAGGGTCCGAGTAATTGAAAAATTGACTTACAACAGTGAGATCAATAGAGAAATAGCAGGGACTGTATGGGAACACAGAGAACTAGAGGGGGATGTTGTTGCCAAAAGTGGAAGTTTCAGGACAGATCCATTGCTGTGTACGAAAATGCTCCTTGGTGAGAGCCCTGCTGTCAGTACCAAGGAGAGACACTCAACCAGATCTGTCCCTACTAGGGAGTCATTAATCCCAGTAACTTCAGCTGGGAGGAAGGCAGAAAGATTCTTCTCTCTGAAGATGATCCCCTCTTTCCTCCAGCTCTGCTACTACTGTTTTTTGGTGGTTTTTTGAACACCTATCAGTTTGACTGGGACACCCTATCACATTACACTGGGGGTCTGACCTGCAGCCTTGTAATTATCTGCAGCTAAATTAGAAGTATAATCTTTGTTCTGAGCCACAATAAGTTGAGTCAGATAGGTTTTAAAAATAGCCCAAGCGCAAGTTTAGTGAAGTCTCAGACGCAATTAATAAAAAAGTAATGGTGTTAGGAAGTTGCAGGTTGAAATGTGGAAATGTTTAACTCTCAGTTTTCCTGCATGTGAACTGCAGTGCTGCCTTGGTTCTGCAAGAGAAAATTGCTTCCAACATGTCTCTGTCTTTTTTGTATATCATCCTTATAATTTATCAGTTCAGTATCTTGTGTTCTTGTTGGGGTTTGGCTCTGTATGTGCCACAAATTACCAGCTGCGTGCATTTTTTGTATAGTCAGTTTGTTGTCGTTTTGACTCGATGCCAAGCCATGGTGAAGACCACTTCAGAACATCATAGTTCTCTAAACTCCTTTGTTGTAAAATGGATATGAAAATCCACTTTGCAAGTAATGAGGAATGGCTAATGCAGGTAGGGATTTGTTTTGCTGTAACAGCAGAACGTGCAGTGGCAATTTGTCAGATCCCCAGCTCAGCTCTGCTGTACTATTTGCCTTTAAATAGTGTGTTACCTTAATGTCTTGAGATTTTTCTCCTTGTTTCTTGGCAACACTGCTGCTGAAGTTCACACACTCATGTGGTGGAGAGGAAAGGTTTTAACCAAAAGGTTATGTCTTCAGTCTGGTAAATACTATAGGCAGGAGTTTTGGTTCTGTCATCCTCTGTGCAGCAGTGGTGGAATTAGTCAGCAAAAGAAGTGGATTATCCCTTGGCCCTGCCCATACTGCTCTCTTTGTGGGGTTCTACTCATGAGGTTTAATTTGATTGTGGTGCATATGCTCCTTGTGGATTTACTTGGTATTTGGTGTGCTTCTCAGTCCTGCTGTTTTCAAAATGTCCTGAGACAAAGGCATGGGAGATGTGCAGAGGTGTGCTGATATCTGATGTGCCCGAGATCCTGGCTGGCTGAACTGCTGATTGTGTAATGCTGGCTGATGCACATGTTACTGATGTGATTCATAACCCAACTCCACAGAGGAGTAGTTACTCAGAGCCATGCAGGAGTTCAGCTCCGTGTTCTTCCCAGGAATGATCACCCTTTGATCTGTCTCACATGTGTTTGCCAGCTTCCTAAAGTGGAAGTTTCTTCTCTACAATTAGTGCTCGTATAAATTGTCTCTTTTCATACTTTTATTTGGTACCAAGGGAGACTTAATGGTTTGAGAATACAACTACTGTCAACCTATCCTCCCCATCCAGACACAAACCTGGGCTTGTCCTTTGCTGGATGAGCTCATGAAAAGAGGCAAACATTGTCAGCCTTTGGGACAAGCCCTGTGCTGAGCATCATTTGTGTGAAGCCACCTGGAGCAGGTTTGTGGATGGTGCAGGATGTCAGTGGACACCAGAAGCAGATCGAGCTAGGCACCAGGACGTTCTAGATTAGATTAACACTTGGGTGGCTGAAATTCTGAAGAGGTACTTGTGTGTTGTGGGGTAATGCTAACGGTTGTATCAGACTTTAAAACAAGTTTAACACTCCTGTGAAATCAAGCAGTGGTCAGATCCAGACCAAATTCATGAAAGTTTGTGAGAAACCTTTTTCTGTCATAGGCTGATTGTGAGGGGAGGCACAACGTTTCAGAGGAGAGTGTGTACCAGTGCTAATAGCTGCTGCAGATACCAGCCTCCCTGTCAGTGAAACCCAGAGGCACTGCTGCCTGTTTCCCTGGGTGCAGCTATGGGTTACCATGTCCCAGGAGACCCTTCCTTGGGGAGCCTCTTGCAGGTTGCTCTAGAGGGTCCTACAGCTGCTCCTAACTCACCCTCCTGGTGTAGTAAGGGCATTTTAATTCCTTTGCCTGCTAAGTGGAACCAGCAAGACAGAAATTGTTGCCACTGACTTTTCCAGGACCACACTTGGGTGGCTCTTGGGTACAGGAGAGCAGGGTACCAAACCTGTATGGTGAAACTTCTCCCTCCTGGCAAATTCTGACAGCCCATGTTTTGTTGTTTGCACACCATTTCCTGTTTCTGAGACTGAGATGAGTTACAAACATGGTGATAATTGCTCTTGGCACAGATTTTTGTTTATTTTCTCTCTGGAAGTCCTAAGTGACCTGAGACCTTTGAGTCTGAGAATCTGCTTAATTTTTTTTTTTTTTTTTTTTGAGAAATCTTCTGCAGAAGGTGGGAATAGAGGCCAGGTGGCTGAAGGACCTGGCTCCTTGCTTACGTGGATAATGGGAATGGCAGAGAGGCAGCCAAAGGACCTGACTTGCTGCCAGGAATGGGGTTTTGTTCTTCACCTGGCTCCTGATGACTTCTGTCACCTTCCTCTTGTGTCCACAAGCACCACGTGGCTCCAGAGGGTACCATGAGTGTCATCCAAGGCTCCTCCAGAAACTGGGATCCGCAGCCCAGGTTCCAGAATGCCCAGGGGAAGGAGCTGGGAGGTGCTGCTGTTGCAGGAGCTGGGTAACACATGCTCCCCAGGCTGCTGCAGCTGCTGTGGAATGGCTGGCACGGCGTGGCATCCACCAGAGAGGGCACTGGCAGAGGCCTGAGGCAGCGAAAGCAGTTTTGAGCTCCGAGGGGGCTGTGTGGTAAGAAGGCAAGGGAGAAGTGCTGCTGTTGGGGACAATTTATGCTGGGACTCTGTCGGTGTCGTGGGGTTTAATGCATGTCAAGGGCACTTTGACCTTTGAATGGAATCTTTTGGTGTGAATTTGTGTCTTTTCTCCTCTCTTTTCTCCCCTTAAAGAAAATTCAAAATAAATACTGAAAATCAAAACCATCTGTTTTGAGAGGACCAAATTGCCTCTCTTAATTTTATGGGATTTGGATATTACTGAACGATTAGAAGTCCTACTAATTTTTACTGTCTGGCTATTGTGCTTGTAGGCAGTGACTCTGCTAGCATTAGTCATTTTAGCTATGGAAAAAAATGCAATTAATATGGCTCAACAGCTGAGTCTGCTGGACTTTAAAAAAAAGAGGGGAAAAAAAGTAAATTTTAATGAGTTCTGGGATCATAAAGATACATCTGGTGGATGGATTAGCCAAGTTTTCAACCTCAGAATGTGTATTGAAAAACTCAGTGAATTATGTAGCTACAAAAATGTATCTTTGCATGTTTATAAGGCCTCAGTGCAATCTCCTTATATTTGCCTAATGACAAACAGACATCTCACAGCCCAGGACACACATGGGCTGAAACAGCTCCCTAAGCTGACAGTATTTGTACTGGGATGCTGCTACTAGTAAATATTAGAGAATCCATTAAATGCAGGAGGGGAAATATCTTGGTGTTGGATGAAAGAAAAGAGAAGGAAGGGAATGGAGTGGGGTAGAGAAGAGAGGGAGAGCTGCAATTTTAAATGAACATGATGTGTGGGCTAAGATATTGTGCCTCCACTGCTGAACCAGAAAATTTATAACAACTGTTTGTCATGTGTATGTATTTATAGCCATTCACATAATGAAGAAGTTTCATGAGGTTGTAATAACATATCAAGATGGATGTAATTAAAACAGAAGCAAATTGACACCTCTAGATTAAAGGCAAACTCTAAACTAATACACCTGTACGCTGTCACTTATGTATTAGTTGTCTGGGGCAGTCTGCCAGATATGCAAATAAAGACATTGGCAAATTTCCTTGGATGTGTGGTTATGAAAAACCCAACTATTTAATCATTTACTTAGCCCTGCTCAGGTTTGTAGCAAGGGCAGAATTTAATAATTTGGTGTCACCATGCTTTGGGATGGGCAGAGGGCTTAAAGGCTCCGGGGTGAGGGAGAAGGACAAGGAGAAAGAAATACAGTGCAGGGGCTGCTGGGGAGAAATGTTCTTTGCAGTGGGACCCTTCCCTTAGCAAAGAGGTGTCAGCTGCTCCATTTCAGATCTGCCCTGACTCTTGAAACTCCAGAGCGCTGAAGAGTCCTTGACATTGACACTCTGTAGCTTTTGAGCACAGTTCAATGCTTTCAAAAACTGCCCTGTAACAACAGGCTCTTTTCTGTCGTGCTGCAGGTGCAAACTTCTACAATTTATACTTTTGCACCAATTCAGATCCGATGGAAATCGTTACTAGGTCTCTGAAATGGCTATAAAGTTGCTTAAGAATTTTACCTAAGAGTGTTTTTCAACTTGTTTCAATTTGCAGAAGCCTAAAACATTTCCAGTGGAGTTGTGGACATCCATTTCAGCCTGGGGTCAATAGATCTGCTCTCCTAATTAACGCTCAGTCTGCAAACTGCTGATGTCAAACAGGCTGGTGGTATGGAGCAGGAAGGGAATTATTTGCCTTGTTAGTTCCAGGGCTGTGAATGGAAATGCCAGCCTTGCTTTTGGGTAATTTGCACCCCAGATAACCTGCATTCCTTTAAGTGTCCTGGGGACAGAAACTAGTCTTCATGTGGCTTGTGAGTAACCCTGTAGCTGGTGATGAGGGTTTTCTGTCGAAACCCTGATGTCTGTGCCTCCAGCTCCTCCTCCCTGAGTGGGAAAAGTGCTGCTTTTTGTGGATTCCTTAGGTGGTCGCTTGGGTATGTGAAACTTAGTTGTAAGTGAGTTGATATGAAGCCCAAAATTCTTGAATTCAGTTTTGAATTCATGGGCTTGAAGTTTTTTGTTCCAGCTGGGGATGAACCTGAAGAAAATCCCACTGTGAGCTGGAGTTCTGAAGAGCAGGGGCTGCTAAATGCACCAACTTCCAGGGAGCTGATGGCATAAAAACTCCAACTGGCATGTTTTGTTAGAGTTCTTCTGAATTAAAGAGACTCCTTTTTTTTAGTACATCTGGACATGAAGGGTCACTCATACGAGGTACATGGCTTCAAAGTGATTTCAAATGGTAGGATTTTTTGTCTTCAATATTTCAACAACTTTTCTTTCACCTTTAATCTTTCATGAGCAGAAGCTTCAAAAGATAATTAGTAAAACATGCTTTTATCTGCATTTATCTCAAAACATGATTAATTTTTTAGCTGCAATTATAGCAATCATTTCAAGTTTACTCAATGACTAAAGGATTTTTTTTTGAGAGAGCATGAACCTAAATATGGCTATATTGGCTGAGTTGAAAGGTGCATTTATGAGTGTGCTTTTGTTTTCATTGCTAGGGATTGAATTTCCGGTTCCAGGAAGTAATATTTCACATGGATTAGTCTTTGAAATGCTTTTGCCCAGATTCACTAGATCATTTTGAGGAGCTGAGAATGATAAGAACTGGATCATGCACTTTGCAGGACCTGGCTACTGAACAGCCAGCTGCATGTTTCCCTGGTGTTGGTGGTTCTTTGCTCTGTGCTGTGCATGTGTTCCTTTGCTTGTTGCCCTTGGCATTGAAATGTAAGATGCTTGATGGAGACGGTTTGTTGTTAATGAATTAGCAATGAACTTGGAAGTTTTCACCTTTACCATTCATGTCCTTGTTATAGGCAGCTTAAGGCATTTTTTATTACAACTTCACTTCTGGGAGAAAGATGTTCATGTCTGTTCCTGTCTTTATTGCTGCTACTAATACATGCAGGACTGTCCAAAACTGGTGTCCTGCAGCCTGGATCCTGCCTGGAGGGCCAGTGTGTGGCCCCAGAGCCACTAGAAAATTGTGGCACTGGCACAGAAATATCCCAAAACAGGTACCCATTGCAGAGCCTTCAAAAGCAATGTACCACTGCAGAGGACTACTGGAAAGAAGCACAATTAAAGCCCCTTTTCACCAGAGTACAGCTTTTGCATAATTTTGCCCTGTGAAGGCTGCTCCTCAGTCCTGGCTCCATCAACAGGAGGGAGAGATTTTGAGCTGGAGCTGCAGTTTCACTGCTCTGTGCCTCCTGAGGAGCCAGGCAGGGAGCAGCCCTGGGGCTGTGGAGGTGATGCTGGGGTGGTGGCATGGCCCCAGCTACCACGGCCGAGCTCAGGCACAAAGGTGAACAGAGCAGGCCACTGAAACTGCTGTCACAAGGGTAAGGACAAGGGAGGGTTTTGTGGGGTTTTCTTTTTTTTGTTTGTTTTTTTTTTTTTTTTTTTCCTTGTTGCCTTTTCTTTAGGCCCTGCTCCTGGATGTCAGGGAGGATCTGCAGTGAGCGTGCACAGCCTTGGTTCGTGTCTGATTTTGGCTTCTGAACTGGGATTGCAGCTCCCCTGCCCTGTGGTCCCTGGGGAGGTGGATGGGCGGGTGACTGCAGCAGTGAGTTGGGCAGCTGCACAGGAGAGCACACGAGTGTATAATCAGATTTCTGATAAACCCAGCTCTCCGAGTCCCTTGAATGGGCAGCTTTGCTGTGAATGGCCTCGTGAGGTCTGCTGTGGCTGCTCTCTTTGTTTGGTACTCTGACAAAAAATTGCTCTGGTGTCCTTGTTGGCATATTTTTACATCTGTTATCCATATTTTCGATTTGTTCTGGCTGCAGTCTTATTTTGTTTTGCAAAATCTACCTGGGATTGGGACGGAGATATATGTTTGCTAAGGCAGATTTGGAAATTGCGTTGTTGAAATACAGCCCATATGGGCCATTGTAAAATGGTTACTGCAGCATATAATTGCCTTCACAATGATGTGCTTTGTCATTTTCCTTCCATCTTCAAAGAGGCGCTCCTGTAGTCTGCTGACAGCAATGGTGGTATTAGAAAACATATGGATTTGTAAAGGCATTAAACTGTCTTTAGTTCAAGGATTAGATTACAGTCTTAGAGTGTGGGTCACCACGTTTTCGTGGGGATAGGCTGCACTGCAATGTGTTGGTTTATGTTACCTGTTTAGGGAAGGTTTGTTTATTTATTGAAAATATCTGATATAAGATCCTTTCAAACACATGGGGAAAGAGGTGTCCTGTGCATGGTGGGAGCTGCAGCTCTGTCCAAGGGCCATGGCCCTGCCTCACCCTGCAGGGCTTGGTCAGGGCTCCATCCACACTGACAAGATATCTTACCAGAAAATGTCCTTTACAACATGGAAGATACACAGAAAGTAAACCACAAAATTTGCTTTGAAAATTTAAGGGCTTTTTTTTTTTTTTAAGTCCTCCATGCTGGGCTGCTACTCTGAACATTTTGTGTATTTGTTTTGTGTTCATTTTACACTGCACAGCTCCACACATTTTGGAGTACAGGGCAATCTGTTCCACTTTTACCTCTTTTTCTGTCTTCACAGTTTGAGGTGTGGCTTTTCTGGGGTGGCTGGAGGTCTGCAGTGCCTCTGTCAGCAAAGGCCTGTGCAGCATTCTCCTCATGGGATGCACATGGCACAGACACGGCACGCAGCCTGTCCCCAGCCTGGAGTGATGCTCCTGCTCTTTACACCATCTGAAGGGGAAAGCTAGAGACTGGAAGGGAAAATACACATAAAGAAGATCCTTCTTTCTTAGTTTTATTGCTGGTTTTGTCTTACTTTTTGCAGCCTGCTCAGTTCCGTGCTCTGCCTGGCTGGGGCCCTGAAGCTGATGGGGGCTTGTTTGGCCCATGGCCAGCTTCACCACCTGCACTTGCTGTTGTGTTTGGGTTTGCAGAGGTCGCTTCCAAAACAACTCTTGGGTACCTCTTTTCCCTCAAACAAACACTCTCTTGTAATGAAGATGCTGAGCTGGTCCCTTGGGGACAGGGGCAGGCACTGTCACCCTTGGTGACCTTGAAGCTGTCACTCCCTTCCCATTTGAGCCCCTGCTCTGGGGCTGTGCTGACTCGAGGTGGGTTTGGGATTGGATCCTTGTGTGTCTCAGGGGACCTTCTCCATCCAGGCTGTCGATTTGGGGTTCTTGATTGAGAAGAGCAGGCGTGTGGGGACAGTGCTGAGGTGTGAGGTACTATTTAGTGTGAAGTCAAAATATCCCCCACAGGCAAACCTTGAGCTAGACTATTTGTTAGTTTGGCTGTAGCTGAGTTTTTCTGTCCACAAAATAGGTTTAATAATACAATTCCTCTTCTGAGTTAGCCTGGCTACTTAATTAGCATCTGCAGGGTGCTCAAACAGTAAGTGGTTAACTTATAATATCTCCATAATTTTACAGTAGGACAATAAAGCACCAGGGCCTGTACACATGTAGCAGGGATCTGCCTAGAACACTTATTTAAATAACTGAAAGCACTTTTTTTGTTGTCAGCCACCTTTTAAAATAAAGCTTTAATTTTGCCTTAAAATTACTGGCAACAGCTTTGTTAAGGAAATCTGATGTGAAGGGTAACACAGTGAAATTCTGATTAATGCTTTATCTTTCTTTATACTGTTACTATTATTAAGTGTGTAAAAGTTGGTGTTGCTTAGTTATGGCTTGCTTCAGTTTTAAATCACTTACAAAATTACATATCTCAACTGTGGTGGGTGTCATGGCTATTTATGGTAATATCTTTCCTTAAATCCATTGCAGAATAGGGAACAAACTCTCATTCTGCCAACAAGAAATGTTAAAGGATGTATTACTAACTCTGGCAGCTGTGATGGTGATAAGCAAATTAGGCCTGTCATTAATGCCAGGGTCTGCAGGTATAATATGTCATAAAACTGGTATGTCTCTGGTACTAGCTGGCCTATTAAAATAAATAAATACAGGGGGTTTTTAATCCTGGTGTAGCAAATATAAGAGCAAAGCTGCTTTACCATAAGGTCTGTGTGAGGTGAACACAAAGTTCATGTATGTGGTGTGGTTTTGCAGCAGGCAGTGCAGAAGGGACAGGAAGCAGTCTAGTGAGAAGCCCCCACTGATATCCCCAGGTTTTGCTTTGGGCCTTTATCTGGGCATTTATCTAAGGACTTATTTATGCAGTTGTTTAAATCAGTCCCTCTTTAGGAAAATGTTTAAGTATGTTAAAAACCAAAGCACAGTGCACTTAAAATCAGGACATGCTGAAGTGCAGTCAGGAGCAGGATGTTACAAGGTGTAAACAGAAACATACCTTTAATATGGAGCTGCCTAACAGTGGCTTGTTTTTAAATAATAGTTTATTTTGAGGGGAAGCTTGGGAGAGTGGCTTGGGATTTTTTTGTGGTTTGGGGCCTTCAGGGGATTGATTGAGTCTGGTGGGACAGCTCCTGGAGCTACAGGGCCATGGCATGTTCCAAACTCTGCCTCCTGGTGCAGCTCAGCATCATCCTGTGGGATGCAGGGTGTGCCACATGCTGGAGCATCCCTGGCCATGCTGGAACAGCCCAGCAGAGAGCTTGGCTGGGGGACCACTGGTAACAGTGGGACTGAAATAACTCCCTGGCATGAGCCTGTATTTGTCAAAAGCTTTTTTCCATCCCTTAGCTGGATGAGTTTGGATTCAAGCACGGGTTCAGGTCTGGAAGTAACACACAGCATCAGAAGTCTCTGTTGTATGGGATTGGATTTTATCCCTCCCTAAGAGAAATGGTGAACTTAGCAGTTTTGCTTGCAGAAGTCCTGGTAGTGAGCAGTCATCAAGATTTCCCTGGCAAGAGGCATTCCTTTGGGTAATTACTTTGGAAAGCTTCTGCAGGGTGCTTCCCCCTCTCCCCAGGGCAGACACCTTCCCATCCCACCACATATTGTGGCTTTCTCCAGTACCAGCTGAACAGGTGGCAAGATTCAAATCACCACTCTCTGAATGGAGTTGCTCTCCACAATAGCTCACCAGAGGCCTGTTTTGTTACAGAACATTGATTAAATAAATATTCCTATGCATACAAAAGAGGAGAAATCTGTTACAACACTCTGTAGTTATTTTTCCATTAATGGCAAGGAGCTCTCTCTAATTTTCCTGCCCCTTTCAATCTGTTTTCCTGTCTCCCTCCCTTCCCATCACTACTAATGCCTTGAAATGCATGAGAAACATACAGAGATCTCACAATCCCTCTGGTTCAGAGCTGCAAACGCTGTGGCTCCAACTCACTGTGCTTTGGGAAATCCCCCTGGCCCGGGCAGGGCAGAACTGACTGCTCCATGCATGTGGTTTTGTTTAACTTGATATTTCATGTTCAGTGTCAGCATTCCTCGAGCTAACTGACTTCCATTAATTTATATAGCAGCAGTTAAAAAGACAATTTTGCAATGCCAGCATTTTGCATAATATTGACAGTTGGGGCAGAATATTTGACTTCTGAAGAACGTCTTTTTTCTTCTGTGCTCTTCTGTGCCCCCTGCTTTTTTAAACCTTTGAGGGAGAAGTTACTGCTCTGTGGTTTGTGCTGATGGAGGTGTGTGTATGTTTTGGAAGAAAAGCATCTCATACTGAGAGCCTGGCAGCCAAAGGCAGCTCCACTGCAAGCAGCAGATCTGATTTGGTATAAAATGGTGGCATCTGAAAAGAAATATAGGGTAAAGGATTCATAAATATAGGGTAAAGGGGGGAAATAGCTTGAGTAGTTTTGAGTTCAGTAGATATTTGTCTCAAGAAAGAACTTTTGATTGAACAAATGTCTCGCTGCAATAAATGTGGACTATAAGGAAATACCATGGATTTACTTTGGCTCTGCATTGATGTGATAGAGATAAAAATCCACCCCAAAGAGAGTAACTCAAATTTAGAGCTTTTTTTTTTTCCCCCACAGGCAATGATATCTATTACTTTGGAAAAAACTGGAGTCAGCATTTCTATATCATCATTTTTCTTAAACAAACTTAGAGCAGTTAAATCACAGAGCTGTTACTCTAGAGAAGTAAATTGTGTAATATGTTTTTTAAAGTTTAAAGACCATAAATGAAGCCTCCTTTCATTA
The DNA here is from genome assembly GCA_013400175.1 of Phainopepla nitens. Classification (NCBI taxonomy): domain Eukaryota; kingdom Metazoa; phylum Chordata; class Aves; order Passeriformes; family Bombycillidae; genus Phainopepla; species Phainopepla nitens. The sequence goes on from VXBQ01006672.1 coordinate 621,342, forward strand.
TATGAGTTTATTTTAAAATACTTGCCACAGCTGGTTAGATTTAGGACGAGGGCTGGAGGAGTACTTGTTTGGACAAAGCTGATCATCTGGGCACTCTGTCAGGGAGAGCCCTTGCCCTCTTGCCTGAGCTGTGCTGGGATTGCCATGGTAGAAACGAAGCTGTGCCAGCACACTCTGCTCTCCCCAGGGAGAGAGAGCTTTGTTGGCTGGGGCTGAGAAAGGGCTGGCTGGGGAAGGCTGTGGCAGAAGCCCAGTGCCTGTCTGCTCTTGCTTACCGTGGGCAGTTAGTTGGAAGTGACACTAACCTGAGCTTAATTCTCGTTTTACATTGCAACGACATGCCAGCTGTTCCCTGTGTTCTTCCACGACACTGCAATGTAATTATTTTTCTGTTATCTTTCGAGATGTAATTTTATGTTAGTGTGCTTTCCCAGTAACCCTTTGGCACAGAAAATGTACAGCTAATTCGTTTTTCTGGGAATGTGAAGAAGCAAGGGAGAAAATCTCAAACTGCAGGGCCAAGGGGCTGTGCTAAGGGCAGCTGAGGAGCAGTGTGCAGGAGGAAGGGCCCTGTCTCAGATGGAGTCTGAAAGCCACTGGGACGTGCAGTGATTAATGGTGTCGTTGCTTTTTAGCTTCATCAAAAGGTTTCAGTGTAAGAGTTTCTAAGGAATGCTGATATTCACAGGAACCTATCAAAGGGTACAGAAGATATCAAATGAGCAAGCAGGAATGGGAGTTAATTACTGAACAGTGATTACTCTGATATAACCAATTATTGGATCATTAAATGTTTATTACCTTTTTTATGCTCCTTTCCCTCGTAAGTGCAGTTTTGTCCTCATAGTATTAAAAAAGGGGTGGATCTAAGGCAAAAAAAGCCTTTTCAAAACCTAGCAGGTATTGAAAGGACATCTCACCCCACCACCTGGCACGCTGTCCTGCTCGCCCTTGCTGGCTTTGGGGTCAGGTGCTGTGAACCCTACTGAATTATCTCACTTCTAGGAGGGGCTGGGGGGACTGCAGCAGGAGCAGGGCACATGGCATCAGCAGGTTCACTGCCCTCCCAGTGGGGTTCTGTTCATCCCTTCTGCTCCTGCTGGAAGTGCTCGGTGGCTCCTGTGTCCCTCTGTCACCCCGAGGCTTCTCCTGGGGCTCCCTGGCCCTGAGGACAGAGTGCCATGGCCTTCAGTTTCCTTGTGCCCAGCATCTCTTCCTCTCCAGTCACTAAGCCTCTCTTGAGAAAAAAGTTTCCATTGCAAGGCTGAAATGATGCTGTTTGAAAGTCAGACACAAACCCTGCACTGGACATCTGCAAAGTGAAAAATACCATCTTTTCAAGCTGAACGCAGTTATTTTGGATGACATTTGAGGGTTTAAAATGTTAAAGCAATTTTTTAAAACATAGCTATTTGTGACTTCCATTGATGATCCTTAAATGTTGAGTTGTTTAAGCTTCGTATATCGGGAGAAGTACGGGTCAGAGGAAAAAAAAAATAAAAAACTTAGACCTTTTTCTCTGTCAGCAGAGCATTTCTTGGCAGTGGCCTTTCCTAGTCTGTGTGTGCATGGGGCTGGGAGGGGTCTGCATGGGCCTGGTGCCCTTGGTGGGTGTTTGGGGGCAGGTGGAGACACGTAGAGGTTCCTCCCAGTGGTGTCCCAAGCCCCCAGCAATGAGGATTGTGTCTCTGCTGTGGGCAGAGTGAAGCTGGAGAGGCAGCCAGGGTGCTCTGCCTGGTGGGGCAGTCTGTGACCATCACCAGACCTGCTCAGTAAGGAAATTCCTCTGTTCCTGAGGCACCTGGTGTGTGTCATCCTCAGCTGCTGCCACCACCACCTCTCAGCAGCCACGCTGGTTCTGTCCCATGTCCAGTGTGCTTGTAGAGGAAGTTCTCAGGAACCAAATTTTCCTATGGCCTTTATTTGTGAATTTAACTTAATCATTTTTGTGATCTTTCTTAGGAGATTATTAGTTTTTTATTAATACTTCCCTTTGCCAATTTGGAAGCTTCAACCATTTTTGAGCTAAATCTTCAATGAATCTTTTTTTATTCATCTTTTCTTTCTACCTTTTTTTTTCCTAGCATAATCTTACCTGGACCTTCCCTCACAAATGGGATTTTCAGGTTTTATCTCTGACACCTGAGGCCCCATGAAAGATGATGGGGAAGGTCATAGGGAATGCACAGCACAGACTGAAACCAGGAAGGGTTTTGCCACTTTATATTATTACTGTAGGGAAAAAAGAGGAAAATCACACTCTCTGTGCTCCTGGGAGTATAAATTACTGTCTTCTCTGCACTGCTCTGTCAAATCAGTTATGTGGCAGTTGCCCTTTTTGGAAAGACACTTCCTCCTCCTGATGGATTTTTCTGTAATCCTTCAAAGCAGAACTTTATTCTGGGTTCATGTGCCTGTTTTTCTTTTAAAAAAAATTAAAATAGAGCAGGTTTACTTTGCAGAGAAAATTTTCTGCCGGTCACAGCTTCCTCCTGTGCACGAGGATGATTTTGTCCCCGCAGTGCAAGTCTGTGGAGTCAGGACTTGGCAGCGATGCTGGAGGATGTGCTGCTTGCAGGAGCCCACGATCCCACACAGGCATCTGCCTTAAACAGCATCGCTCTGACTATCCAGCAGTAAACTGCTTCCTCCAGCAGTGAATCCCACTGAGAGAGGCCCCTTTAACCTGCTGCAGGGGCACTTTGGGGATTGCAGCTTGGTTCGGGGCGTCTGTGCCCTGGTGCTGCGGCCGCTCGGCTCACAGGCATGGCTGTGATCATCCCTCTTTGACAGCCTCTGTGCAAAACAGTAATAGTAATAATAATAATGAAATGTCCCTCAGGATTTCCTTTTAATAACGGAACACACAGCAGCCGTTGTAAACTGTCTTGGTAATGTCACAGCCTCTCTGAGACAGACGGAGGGCGGGCGAGGATCCCAGGAACACGGTGAAAACAAGGCGTCCTGTGTTTCAGATCCTGTACAAAAATGTATCCTGGTTGCAAGGCCACGGGAGATGAGCCAGTCTGCAGGACTGCTACAAATGTTGTATTTCAATGAAAGGTCAGCCAGAAACAAGGTCAAAACAAGCGTGATACACAGAGCAAACAGCGAAGCTGCGAGGCACAGATAAAGGTTAATGTGAAGGGCTATTGGCATTAGTGCAGCATGTGGTCAGCTCGCTGAGGAGCAGGGGCTGAACCAGGAGATAATGAGGAGGGTTTACTCTAATTCTATTATGATGTATAATTAACTAGCATAATTGATAGCAGTTTTCCCTGTGTGTCTGTGGGTGTGTGTACGTGTACGTGAGGTCCCATTCTCGGCTTTTGTGTTCTTGCACCACTGCCCTGAGCCCATGGAAACCCTCCCTGGGGCTTGGGCTCGCTGTCTTGCTCAGCCCCTAGATGCAGAGGGGCAGCAGTGCTTCCAAGAGCCTTTTTTAATCTGCCCCTGGAAGTAGACATGGTATCTACGTGGTTGCCTGGGTAAGGCAGATCTGCTGCTGCTAAAGGTCTGTAGTGCCAAGAGCTCGGACGAAGTTAGTGTTTGAAGAGGGACTAAGGGACAGGTCAGCCCCGTTTCTTTCTAGGTTATTTGTGCCTTTTATTCTCAATATCTGTGTGAAAAAAGAGAGCTTAAAGTGAATTTTGCTTTTGTGCTCATCTTTTGTACAGGATAAAGTTCACTCTGTTACTATGCAGAGACATAAACAAACTCGTGTTTCAGACACACTGGGGATTTTAATTTTCCTGGTGCACAAAGATGACAAACTACTGTGGATTCTTTTGCCCCTTATCTAGACAGAGCAGAGAGCAAATAAGCTCCAAAATCAACCCAAACCCAGGCTGTAAATGCTCTCCTGAGCTGGTGATGTTTGGGATTTTGTTGGGTTGTGAACAGGTGGAGAAACTTCTGCTCTGGCATTGCTGCTGGATGCCAGGAAGTAACCTGGCCCACCAAATGGAAATTTAGGCTTTACCCACGTGGTTGATGTTGGGTTGCAGGAAGCCTTGTTGTGCCTACTGTTACATCCTGGATGTGGTATGAAAACATCAAAGAAGGAAATTTAGAGTTGGTTTTGTGGCAGATTTTTTTTTTTTTTAAGTGTTGAATGATTTATCTGAATGGCTGTTTAGCCTGTCCACTTTCTTGATTTTGCACTGTTTTTTTGTCTGTTGAGGGCAGACATTACTACATAGCTGGTTTTTTTTTCTTTCAGTATCTGGCAATTCACATTTTTCAAATGTAAATGCAAATAACCCTCTTCTCCATTCTTAATCCCTTGGGATGGGAAACCTAAAGGCCATATTCTTCCTTGAGAGAGGGATTTACCCTACATTAAATGTTAGCTGGAAACATGTGGCTAAGGGCTCCCAAGTACTAAGCTGAGACTCTTCCCTTGAGGTTCTGGTTTATTTGGAAATTTAATTTGTAATTTTTTTTTTCTTTCAAAGGTTACACAACTCTTTAAGCCTCCGATTTTAGGTCACTCTGCCTTTTACAGCCAGATCCACCTCATCAGTGAGAAGGCTCCCTGAGGACTGCAAAAGACTCAGGCTTAGTGTTATCCAGGAAAAATGTGTATAATAGTTGCATTATAAAGTAGTAGGTAATGGAACCCCTGTCTGTCAGCCTGAGGAGTGTGATGTGAATGGTGGTGTGGTACAGTTGCATGCACTTAAAGCCCTTTTTGACAAAATAATGCTAATTGTCCTGGGCTGAGTGATGCCAGGGGCTTAGAAATACTTACCAGTACTCATAGAGGGAGCCAGGAGAAGTCAGGTGGAGAAATGAGGGAGATTGGCTCTCATGTGGAGTTTCAGTGTCTGAGGCACTGCTAAATCTAGTGAAGGATTAATACCAAAATAATCCTGCTTGTCCAGGAAACTTGTGACAACGTGAAGGTTTGAGATCAGTGTGAGATGCTTTAGAAGGAACACAGTCATAAATTCACAAGTCACCAGAGATAGAAACCCATTGCTTTTCATCCTACATCACATCTGAGCTTTTCCACAGTTTGTTTCCTACTCCAGTGATATGAGATCCCTTTCCACTTCAAGTCTAGCATCATCTTAGTGCTGGCTTTCAGCAGAACCCAGAAAAATACTCCAAATCCAGCAAAAATTCCCATGTTGCTCAGAATAAATTCCTCTAATTCCTAAATTCCAGGAGTTTCATCCTGGATCTAGGTGGTCTGTACCATTCTCTAGTGCCACCAGGATCCTGGCTGCAGAAGTTCCATTGAAATGGGAACAGAAGTAAGGTGGCTCTTGGGAGGCTGGAAGTGTTGTGGGTTTGGTTTTGTTTAAAAGCACTGGTTAATATCTGGATATTACTGCTTAATATCCAGCTCTTGTTAATCTGTTGCCATTACATGTGAGTGATGGAAAATCTCCCCTATATTTTCACACTTTTTTCCCTGTATTGTTAACAGGTTTGTGGAGCTGCTGTGGCGTTCTGCACTGTGTTGGGTGTCCTGAGCTATGTAAAATGTGTGGAGCTGCCACAGCTTCTGCTCATGGCCCTATGCAGTGCTGTGTTCAGGGGTGCTGGGGCTGCTCCTGACACCCACGCCCAGCCTGTCCTGTCTGTCTCCAGCCCCCCTGCTCACGGGAGCAGCGCTGCAGTTTTCTGAGCATTTTGCAAGATGCTAAGCAGAAGAACCCATAATACATGGGTACAGGGCTTCTTTTTCAAAGCCTCTTTCCCTGATTTGGCCTTGAGTGCTGTGAGTTGGTCTGTGTCCCCCGTAGGGCTGTGCCCATGAGCCAGGGCTGTTTGGGTTTTGGGTAGACTTGTGGTTTTAGGGTGCTGACAGTGACCATGGGCGTGGTGTGTCCTGCTCACCCTCCACCCACGAGGCCCCCTTGTCTCCAGCTGCCTGCACCCTGTGCCAAAATAACCCAGAGCAGGGTCCACTGTGCTCCCCCAGCTCAGCAAGAGGACTCAGCAGGTGCCTGGGGAAGGGACTGGGATCACAAACCCTGGGGACACCTCTGGTGAGGGACCTGCAGTGATGAAAGGATCCAGTCAGCCTCAGCTCCTCTCCAGCACTGGAGAGCTTGCTTTCCCGAAAAGCACTTATGTTTTTGAGCCATTTATTTTCTGTGGCACTGAGTCATTAAACATTTCTGCCAGCGTTTTGTTGTTTTTACTCTGTGTAGGAGCAGAGGGAATTTATTCAATGTCTCAGTCCGGTGATGCAGGGGCTGAGGAGGTGCTTGACTGCCTGACTCGGCAGGCAGGGGCAGGGATGTTGCTGCCTGTGACATCTTTCTAGTGAAGTGGGATGTCAAGATCTGAGATCCTTTTCCACTTAGTGTACGAGAGCATTAGAACAAAAGGAAACAGAAAGCAGCCCTGCATCACAAAAGAAACCAAAGCAAAACCCCTCCAGCTAAAGTATATTTTTAATGTTATGAGCAATTTCAGACAGAAATTGAATGGAACACTTTACCTGAGTGTTGATGGATCTGCTGGGGTCAGAGGAATTATGCTGCTTTACACCAGTCTTGTATGTGATTCTCCTTTTTTCCTTTTTTTTTTTTTATTCTTTGTTTTGTGTGGGTTTTTTTCCATTCCAACTGTGTTCACAACAGATGGTGATTATTATGTTTGTTCAGATCAATGAATATTAAAAAAAAAAAGGCAAGGCAAAAAATACAGAAAATGCCCTTCAACTCAGTAGAGTCACCCGGGGTTCAGCTGTAGCCTCTGGGTTTGCATTTGGACAACGTGAAGTTATAGTAACTTAAATGGAATTTTTATGAGCAATTGTTTTGCCATGAAACAGCATCTCCCCTGGCACTGACCCAGGCAGATATCTGCCCTCTGGATGTGCCAGCCAGCTCTTGGAGCAGCCCCTGCTCTGGGGGGACACATTGCTGAGGTGAAGATGGCAGGTGACACTGGCAGGTGCCTTCGGGGATGTATGGACCTGCTCCTCACCTTGCTTTCCTGGAAAAGACACACGTACAAAGCAAGTATTTTAGTAGCATGAGAGATTTAAAAGCACATAAAAATAAATAATTTGAGACAGAATGCAAATTAATCTGTTGGGGTAAATGGGAGTGTCAGGAATGAACGACAGGGGCAAGACTGTGGGGGGAGGAGATGGACATGGGTGGCAGTAGGAATGGGAGAGCTGCACTTCCCATAAACACAGGTGTAAGTGCTGCTCTCCAGCATTTCCTCCTGCATTGTTCAGTCTTGGGCTTTACTGTGTTTGCTTTACTCTCTGGTTCTACCTCAGCAAAGCCTCCTGTGCTAGGATCCACCCCTGGGGTGTGAGGACACACTGATACTCACTGCCCTCAGTGTTTATTCCAGAGGTGCAGAGCACTGCCAGTCTCAGGCAGTGAGGATTCCTTTGGAGCAAGGGTTCCCTTCAGTGTGGCAGCTTTGTTGCTGCTGTAAAGGCTAAAGCACAGTCCTTTGTGATATTTGAGAGATGAACAAGTTATTAGTGGCCAGCCCTGCTCCCTGCATCCACAGACAGGATCTGTGCTGCCTTCACTGCTATGTGGTGAGACCCCTTTGTCCTTGTCCCTGTACCCCCAGGTGAGCTGACAGCCCAGTGGGATGTGGAGCTGCTGCACCTCCTGTGAGCACTGCTGAGTGCTCAGCCTCTGTGCTGGGTGCCTGGCAAAGGCTCCCAATAGGAAGGGGAGGCTCTAGGAATGCTTAAAATTGAAGGGATCTAAGGAATAACAACAATAAATGTAACAAATCACTTTTATATGGGCTGGATGAAAGCACAAATTGATGTCTGGGCTCTTCCCTGCTGTGATTCCGAAGGGATTCCCCCAGCTCTAAACAGTGAGCCCCAGGTGAGGGAAGCAGAGGGAGAGGATGGTGCCTTTGGCTGAGGAGATGCTTTGGGAGGGAAGGAGAGGAGCTGCAAGCCCTGGGTGACCCGGGCTGGCTGCACAGCAGGCTCTGGGAGTGCTGCAGTGGAACCCCAGCCAGGGCCCATGCATTACCTCCAGTCCCAGCCTCTTCACCCAGGTGTTTCTGTGCAGCAACAGGAGCTCTTCCCTTTCAGTGCAGGTCTTTCCATGGATGGTTTGCTCACTGTGAGCTCAGGTAGGATCTCTTCCCAAATTTTGTGGGGGTTTTTTTTGAATGTTTTTATCAAGTCTGATTGCAATGGCCTGTTCAGAGAGCAGAGCCATTTCCTGCTGTCTCTGGAAGAGGCTGCAGGCTGTCTCCTGCTGTGGACAGCCTGATATGTCCTCTTCTGGGCACTAAAGATGAATATTCTTTTAATTCTAGTACAGAGGAGCAGAACGAAAGCAAGAGACTAAATGTGTTTAGAGAAGGAGGAAATGGGGAGCAGAATGAGGCCAAAGATTACTGGTTTTTTTTCCCCCCTTCTGTTTCATACTTTCCTGATTTGTAGAAAATTTGTGATTCTGCCCTGCACAGACTGGATGGGCTCAGTGCAAATGGCTGCTCAGAGCACGAGGCACAAAGTCCCTGTGTCATTGACAGTGCTTGTGAGCTGATTGGTGTTTTAAAAGTATGATTGCATCCCGAAGGGCACTGCCTGTAACAGGCAGGCTTTAACCTCCCTGTAGGTGTGCAGAACTGGAGTAGTTCCAGGTGACTCTGGGCTGGGGGTTTCCCTGGAGTAGGACCTCCATGCTCAGTTCCCAGTGGTTTTTGGGTCCAGCCTGAGCCCACTGCAGGTGCTGGCACTCTCTGAGCACCCAGATCCTCCCGCAGCAGTGGGTGTGGTGAGTGTGGGGTTTGCTGGTGGATGCAGTCCATGTTTTCACATGCTGGTGGAGATCCTCGATTAGCTAAACCTTTGTCTTGGCTTTAGAGCCATTTTCAGAGCATTAATCTCAGAGCTGTGGCAATCTCCCAGCGCTGGGAGGGCCGTAGGAGAAAAACAGAAACAGCTGTGTGTTTACCAACCCCTGCCTTTTTGTTTGGAGACTCAGTTCAGGTACTGGAGCCATGTGAGAACTATAGTTAGTTCCCTGCATTCTCACTGAGCATTGACTTTGTTCAATATTCACAATAGCACATTTTGTATGATGACCAGCATTTATCTTTGCATATTTGGAAATTACTGGAGCTGAGGTTAAAACAATCTGTTCTCCTGTAGAAGCTGTAGAGTTGTATTAAAATAGAATATCTCACCCTCACTGGTGTGGTATTTCATAATACATGCCCCCATTGTGTGTTAAATGATAAAGCACTGTAATAAAATATGTCCAGATTGTTCTTGCTATTTTATGCCCTGTAGCATTCTACTATTTACATCAACTATTAAGGTCTACCAAAAGAACCAAACCTGGCTGGGGCAGTGTGAGAGAGGAGGGGGTTGTGCAGGCAGAATTTTTTACTGGCAGCAGCATGGCTGGGAAGGATGTTGTCAGAAGATAAAGGACAGTCACAGTTACACAAGGACAGTCATTCTGTCAGAAACCTTCCTTTGGCTTTCTGGGGAGAGTAGCTGAATCGTTCCAGGAGCTTTGCAGGGGCTGGAGCATTCATAGGTGAAGATCTGTGAGACCTGTGCTTCCAGAGGCCCAAATTCAGATACAGCCATTCCACAAGTGAAAACAGTCTAGGGCTGGGTCCCTAGTGAGTAATGGTCCGTGTCACAGTGGGATCTTGGTGTCCCTTTAATTGGGGATCTTTGTTAGAAGGGGCCTGGGACAGGTTTGAGGGAGGAGCAGCTTTTGCAGGGAGAAGACTGAGCTAAGGAGAGCTTTTCTGAGAAGCAGCTGCACTATGATTCGAGGAGTTGCTCATCCTCGTGGCTGATTTGCCTGAAAGCTGAAGTGCATTTGGCAGTTAAAAGTGACATTATTTCAGGTCTTTGGCATTTGTAAAAGATGTTCTTGCTTCTCTCTTTCATCTCCTTTTCTCCCATGCTTCCACCCTTCTCTAACCTGTATAGGTAACTGTCATAAATTACCTGTGATGGGCTTTTCTTTAAAGATAAACTCATTATTCTCCAAGATAAACTTATTCACATAGTCTGCTCATCACTTTTGTAGCCCTCTCGTGAGAGTATCAAATAGGGAATCTTATTCTGACATTTTAGCTACGTATTAATAGTATTATAATGAGCACTATAGTTCTGGGGTTTGCAGCCTGAACCAGACACTTTTTCAGTGCCTACAGTCATTAAGTTTTTGGCCATCCCTCGAGCATGTTCAGTGGAGATTTGGAGTAACCAGTCACTGTGGTGAACAACAAATCTGTTGTGCTTCAGTGTGTTTCAGCTGTAATGTCTTAACCCAGCCTGGTGAAGGCTGGAGGAGCAGTGTGTGATGGATCCCACTCCTGTTTGGGGGTGTGCCTGCTGTGTCCCACCCACAGCTGCTCTGTCCCCAGACTTTGGGCCACGAGTCTGAGCACTCCTGAGCTGTGCATGAGCAGAGGAAGGCACTCCCTTGGTTGATACACAACCTGCACACATCTCTTCCCCTGCCCCTGAGAACAATCCTAAAGAAACAACCAGTTCAGAGAGCTGGTTCCATTTACAGAACAAATGGGAAATCAGGACTTGTTCTGCAGAAATACAGGAGAAAAAGAAGATACCATCATACTGCTGTGGACATCCATGGACTGCTGTGTCTGGAATGTGCTCCCTATCTCTATTGGGTATAATAGAATTGGAAGAGGTACAGGGATGGGCTGTGAAGGTGGTGATCAGAGAGAGAGAGAATCTTCTGTGTGCAGAGTGGGTGAACAGAGGAGAGCTCTACTCTGGAAAAGCAATGATTAAGCAGGAGTGTGATAAACACTGATATAGCCATGAATAAAGAAGATGGGGAGTGACTGTTCAAGTTCTTCTTCATACCAGACCTAGAGGTGGCAGATGAAGTGTGGAGGCTCAGAAGAAGATATTTCTTCCTGCAAGCAGGCAGCAAGCTGTGGAAATCATCACCTCTGGGTGGGTGTGAGAAACTGATGTGGGTTTGGAAATGTGCTGGAGGCATTTGTGGAAGAGACACAGAGCAGGGCTGCTAAAGAGCATGACTCAGGAGATCCCTAGTCACAACTTGTGCAGGTGGCTGATTATTCTGGGTAGACTCATTGTGCTCTGAGCCTGTTCTGATCTTCCTTAGACCTTCAGCTGGCTGTTGGCAGAGCACCAGCAAGGTGGCCTCTCTGACTGGGTCAGAGTAATGGTTTATGTTTTCCTGGGGAAAAGGCACAGGGGTGGTTGGAAGCTTCTGGCAGGCTGGGCTGAGCCCTCATGCTCTCCCTGAACCACGCTGCTCTCCAGAGGGTCATGCTTTGGGGAGAAGGAGCCTGCTCACAAAGTTCACTTAGATTGGATTCTGCATTCTTTTTTTTGTTGATTGTTTGGAAGCTTCTGTGGGATGCCAAGGAGCTCTTGCCCCTCATTCTCTGCAAGTAAATACTGTTTTTATTTGTCCTCCAAATTTGTTTTTAAATTACTGCTTTGTCTTGGTGTTGCTGAAAACAGGGAGATCCCTCTCACAATCATCCATTTTTCCAGATTCTTTCCTGTTCTTCCAACTCCTTCAAATGATGGCTGAATACCTTTCTGCAGCCTGATTTCCTTCTTGCACTGGTCAGAATTATGAAAAAACCTCAGTAAAATCCAAGCATTTAAATGGGGTGAGGTGGAGGGAGAAGTGAGAGCCTTCCCTGGAAGAAGCATCCAGTGTTGTTCTATTGCTCTGGGGCTCTGCAGGAACATGGTTCATCTAGCAGTGGGTTCAATAAAGATGCAAATTTTATACCTTCATCTTCTATTAACATCAAAAAGAGATGCAGCATTATAGGAGGACAGTGGCTGTGTTACAGCCTGAGCTCATTTGTCTTTGTTCTGGGATTCTGGTCCTCACAGGCACAACTTCCAGTGACCCCTCCTTTGTTTGTCTGCCTGGTGTTGGAGGATGTCTGTGGTTTTCCCTACCCCTTCCAGGAAAAGAGGTGGCTTTGGCACATGTCATCTGCATAATGATCATAAATTGCCTACAATGGGATTTTTTTTTCCTTCCATAAAAAGAAAGCACCCTTTTCCTTCTTCCTTTAATAAAAAGAGAGTGAAATAAATAAAACCCCTAGACAAAACCCAGTAGATGACAAACTGCCTTCTACCTGCAGTTTCCCAATTAGCTAATTATAACACACATTTGCACACAGGCTTTTTTAAAGCAGACTGTTGCTATTCTCTTTCTCTACAAGGTTTTTAGTCACTGTACATCTTGTGTCTTTAAATAATGTATTAGGAACATTTTCGAGTCTGTAAGTGCTTTTTTAATGAGTGTGAAGATTTTAATGGGACTAGATTGCTTTTCATGACATTTCAGAGTGACTTAATTGTAACAATGTTGAGAGGCTGTATTTTAAAGTTTGCTAAGTATGTCTGGTGCGGATTGTAGTCAAATGCTTTAAAGACAGAATGGCTGATGAGATCAGATATAGCTTCCTTTTTTTATCTCAGCTTTGTTAAAGAGGAGAATCTGCAAAGTTGACATAAAAGAAGAAAATGAAGATTTTTAATGTCTAAACCAGCGGTGGTCATCCATTCATTTTATGCCTAGTCTCACTAATTTTCAGAGATTATTTCCTGTATTTCTGTGTTTGCACTTGATCCCTCTGTAGTTACGGATGGGGCTCTGGAGGGCTTGTAAGATTTTTTTTGTTATTACTATTTTATTTTTTTAAAAGCAGCAGCTGGATTTGATACAGGAGTTGCATTCATTTTCAGTGCATTTAGGCAATTTTCTGAAAGTGTTGCAGACTGTTTTGGGATGGCTTTTAATTTGTGGCCAAATTGTGGCTCAGGGTTTTGTCATTAGTCTCCATCAAAATGGGGGCTCTGTCCTGAGCCTTACTCCCTTCCAGCTCCCTCCTGTCCAAGCCAGAGCAGCTCTGCAAGAGGGAAATGTAAAACTGGAGAGAGCCCAAAGGAATCGAGGCATAACCTATAGCAGCTTGTCCTGCTTTTGTTACACAAGCACCCTGTGCCCAGGAAGGGCAAAAGGAAATAAAAGTGCATTATAAAAACACTGGGGCAAAAAGGAATATTGGAGTGCAGCAATGAGAATGAGCATGGAGTTATTTGCATTTCTTCAATATTTTCTTTCTAAACACTTGACAGTACCTGCTGAGCACAAATGAAAGCTCGTGGAGTGCTCTCCTGTGGGACAGGGCAGCCTGGGGACTCTTAAGTGACTTGCTTTAGGTCACCTGTGGCAGAGCCAGACTTGCATCTGCATGACTTGACTCCGTGGATTTAATCAAGTAATGGGGCCACTTGTTTTTGGCTTCTAGAAGTGACAAAACTTTTTGTTTAAGAAAAATGGAACTATAATTTAATTTGACTTAGCACATCCAAAGTAACTTCCTGAATGCAGATTTAATTCTCATTTTAAAACAAGTGCAGTATTTAAGCATTTTGAGGGAATTTGAAAGCTAAACCTGGCTTTTCTCATGAATACCAAGAGGAGAAGATTTGCAGTGAATCAGTCAATTTGCATGGGAAGTTTTTGGTATATGCCAGTGTTAGATTTCACTTGACTTGCTCAGAGGTCTCCTGTGCCTTGGCATGGGACTGGAGAACACCTAGTATCATGCACCAGGCCAGAAACTGGTGATGGTTGCATCTGAATATAAACCTGTTGAAATCAGTGGAGGTCCTCTGCATTACAGAGCTGAGCATCTGCTGCCTTCCATCCATCTTGACTTCATTTTGGTATCTCCTGGAATGCTGGTTCTGTAACCTCCACTCTCTGTTCACAACCACAAATTGCTACATATGAGCCAGTCCCTAAAACAGAAATATACCCTGTGCTGTGCCTGTGATGTATTTTGATTTCATACAAGCTCGATGGGATGAGTGATGGTATTTGTTCTGCAGCACAGGCAATCCAAGAGGGCCAAGCTGCTGACAGTGGGATTTCTGCAGGGGCAGGGTTGAAGGCTTTTGGAGGAACACTGTGTTTCTCAGTTGTCAGTAACAAACAATGGGCCTTTTAGCCTTGATTCTAAAAATAATTGTTTCCACTGGGAAAATAATGGGAAAAAATACTCATTTAAGAAAAAGGTGACATGAGAAGGTGTTTAGGGGATGAGGAGTCCCTTCCTCGCCGCCTGGTAAGTCAGGATCAGCTCACATGGTTCATGTTTCCTGGTGTGCCCATACCTCTCAAATTTTGGTCTGTTGGGAGGGCTGAATTACAGGGTTGGACAAATCCTGCCCAGAGGCTGCTGCAGGCTTTCATCTTAGCTCCTTTCCTCTGATGAATATCACTGAGGAAGAGATGCCTGAACTAGTCCTTGGAAATAACCATAAAGGAGGGCTTGAATAGATCTGCAGCAGTGCTGAGCCCGATCCAGGTTAAAGTCACTTGGCACTACAGCTGTTCCTGTGAGCTCAGAATGACACAGATGGGTGTGTGACAGTCACAGTCACACCTCAGGTGAACCTGGCACCCAGGACTTTCTCCAGTGCAGCCTCCTGAATCCTAAAGATCTATGTTTGCTTCATACTTGCAAGGACATAGGTGACAAAGGAGCAGATTACTGCAAAAGTCACACCTGGATGCTCCAGCTGTTGCTCCAGCCCCTCTCACTCACGGATGCTTTCCTTGCTTGGTGGGAGCTGTGTGTGCACAGTTGACTTCAGTTGATGTGTGGATGTTTTTTGGGGATGCAGGACACTTCTCTGTCCCTCTGTCAGCCAGGAGTGCCCACCTGGGACCTGACCTTCGCTTTCCTCTCCAGGCTGGGATTTAAAGAATGTGTCCTGAGGATCTCTGTTTAACCTGTGGAGAAAGGAAATGTTTTTGTTAGGGCTAAAAGCCCCTGAGGAGATGGTACCTCCTGCACTTGCTCATCCCTCCCAGGGCCCTCGCTCACTCACAGGGGGTAAGTGCTCTTCAGTGTGATTTATGGCACCATCTTTGCTTATCAAAGGAGATGTCTGCAGAGCCCCTCCATCCCCCTTCCCATCCCCACTCCCATTCCGTGCTGGCCTGTGGCTGGGTCAGGCTCTGTGTGTTTGCACAGCCAGAGCTCTGGGGTAAGAATGATTTTATTTCCTTTTGATCCCCAGTGCTGCTGCTCTGCACAGCACCTGGCACCCAGCAGCACCAGGGGCTCTTCTAGGGATGGCTGACAAATAGAGACAGGGTGGAATGGTTTTTAAGGTAGAATAAAGGAAAGTGGGTCCATGGAGCATCCCTTCAGCAGCATGAGGGGAATGCTCCATACCCTGCAGGATTAGGCTATAAACCCAGGCTTTAATAATTAGTGTCTCTTATAATTGAAGATCAGCCTCAAATGTGTCTGCCTGTTTGTACACAATGGAACTCGGATGGAAGTTGTCTATTGAGATGTAATATGAAAATGACAGCAACATCCACTGACAAAATACACCTAGGCAGTCTTGATTAGATTAAATCAAATGGTTACAGCATCTGGAGCCTTTAGCATGTAGGGGGCATCCTAATGGCCCTGAAAGCTTCCCCAAATCCTATTAGATAGGTTAATCTCATTGGAGAATACATTCCAGGTCTACATAAACTGCACTGCTATAATACTTTCTGTGGTTGCCTAATCCTTTAAAGGTGAACTGTCGTAGACTAGCTCTGTGGAGTCCATTGTAATGCAGTACCCCAGAAAAGTTCAGGAAAACAATACAGTTAAAAAAGAAAAATCAAATCTAAAAAGCTGACTTTAAAATAACTCAGAAGTTGGCAGGGTGAAGAAGAGCTGCAAATCTGAGATGATAACTGCATTGGAAATGGATAAAAACAAAAGGTACTTTCCTCACTCTCCTGCTGTATTTTGTTTGTGCTGCTTGGGAAGAATTGCCTCATTCATTCCTGTGCATCCTCCATGTCCCCTTTTCAGCTGACTCTTTCTGTCTCTGGAGTGGTGGTCAATTCCATTCTGACCAGGGTTGCTCTGGGGAACTGGGGCTTGGAGAGAGGATAAATTTACCCCAGTGCCAGAGGCTCAGGTGAGCTTGCTGCTCTGGGCTGCCCTCCTTGCTTTGCTCAGGGACTGGTGTGTACTGCCTGCCCCAGGACATGGTGACTGAGCACCATGGGGCTTTTTTGGGAAGCTTGTGCCCCCAGGGTGCAGGGATGGAGCAGAGCCAGGTGCTGGATTCCTGGCAGCCCCCAGTCCCTGTCAGCTGGGAATCATTGTGAGAGTGCAGTGCTGTAATTCAGGCTCCGTGCTCGGCTGTGCAAGGGGAAGGTGTGAGTTATTTCACTGGGTGCTGCTCCCTGCTCCCAGCTGGGCACTGCAGGGGGAATGGACCCAGCCATTGCAGTGCAGCTGCTGGGCTCTGAGGTGCTTCACCTCCTCCTGCCACTCTTGGGGCTGTATCACCTGCCCTTGTGACACATCAGCCCTCTGGCTGTGACAGGTGGGTGGCAGCAGCCCCAGACTCTGCTCCCTCCCTGTCCATCCCCGAGGTGATGCACTGATCCTCACTCTGCTGCACCTCTGGGGACTTGCAAGTGACTGATGTGGCCCTGTGGCACTGTTAATTCAGTCTTTGTACCCAGTTATCTCTACCCCATTGCCATCTCTCCCACCCTTTCCAGCCCATGGAAGCAGTGAGTCAGTTCCCATCCCCTGCTGTAGAAAGGAGCCAGATTTTGGCATTATAAGGGGTTAAAGCCTCAGTGGTGGTCCCTATTCTGCATTGTGTGGAAGTCTCCTGTGACTTTTAAAGAAGTTCAGAGTATTCCAGGGAGACCTTATTGCAGCCCTTCAATACTATAAGGGACTTGTAAGAAAGGTGGGGAAACCTTTTAGTAGAGCCTGTAGGACAGGGGAACTGGTTTGAAACTAAGAGGCTTGGTTCTAATTAGATATAAAGGAGAAACTTTTACAGGGAGAGTAATAAAACACTGGCACAGGTGCTCAGAGGGGTGGTGGATGCCCCATCCCTGCACACTCTAAAGGTCAGGGATGGAGCTCTGAGCAGCCTGATCTTGTTTAAGTGTCCCTGCCCATGGCAGGAGGTTTGGACTATGTGAGCTTTCAAGGTCCCTTCCAGCCCAAACCATTCTTTGATTTGCTGATTCTATATTCTGCCTCCTGCTACCTGGTTCCTGCAATAAGGAGCCCAAATCCCAAAAAATGAGCCTCCTTCACAGCTGCCTTGATGTGCCTTCTGGCAGAGTGTGTCCAAACACGTGGCTGGGAGACCTGGTGCTGTCTTCCCTTTGCTAGACCCGACTCCACATGCAGGCAGCAGTGTATTAAATGTACATATGTGCATTGTGAGTGCTTCTACAACCTGGCTGGCTGCACTTAAATAACAATTAGATTTGCTCGTTGACCATTTGGCACTTAGCAGTCTCATAATTAGTAACTGCAAACCAGTTGAGACAACCAAGGAAATCTCTAATTTTTGTGATACTGCCCTGCTTTATGACTGTCTGCACAATCATAACCTCCTGCTTGTACGAAAAAAGCAAACACTTCAGTATTTTGACAGATGTTATATATAAAAAAGAGCTCAGCTTGTGTATTAATTTGCTGTTCCTTGTGTTGTCTTTTGGTTTTTTTTTTTTTTTTCATTGAATACACCCATGGTTGGGGTTATCTGCTTTGGATTAAATTGCTGCTACATTTGCTTTCCCTTTTTCCACATGGTGCTGGAGGTGGAGGAGCTGGTCCCTCAGCCTGGAGCAGGGCCCCAGTGGTGCCTCCAGAGCAGCAGGGCTCCTCCAGGAGTGGCAGCAATTCACATATGGGTGGGCAAGGGTCTGTTGTTCTTTCAAGACTCCCAGTGCTTTGGGGGGAAGTTTTGTAGCCACAGCAGTTGCTTGCCAGCTGCCAGGGTTTGAGAGGCCAGTGTGATTGGTACCAAGCCAAAGGAAACCACGCCAATTGCTTTGCAAGGAGACGTGGGGTTGCATTAAGGAAACGTATTTTGGGTCAGTATCTCCTGGGGTGGGAGAAAAAAAAAAAATCCCTGTTCTTGTGAAAGTGCAGGAATTTGCAGTATGAGTTACCTGGGAACAGGCAGGTGCATTGTTGGCCTGGCAGCTCCCCTGTGTTCCTGTTATCCTGGGAGAAGGGTGGCTGTCCTCCCTTGCTGTTCCCAGACCCTTCAGCATTTTTCTGTTTGCTTGCTCCAGCACGGGGTTTGCTCGAGATTCAGTCCCAGCAGGAGGTGCCCAGAGCATCCCAACAGCAGCTCTGTCCTGGCTCCTGAGGAACCAGGCACGGCGAGCACAGGGACACGCTCCCACATTAGCTAGTACAGCCTGCAGGTCGTTTGCTTGCTTGCAGAAGCTCTTCACTTTCTTGATCACTGCTCACTTTAGATGGGTTTAAAACTCCCTTTGGGAGCTGTAGCTTGGACAGACTCATTGATTTGAAGCACGAAGTCTCCCTTGTTCCTTTGTAGTAGCTGGAACTGCAACTGCTCCCCAGAGATGGGGCTCATCATTTGCACTTGGGTGTGCAAAGAATGGAGCAGGAACACGAGCTGGTCTGCCCAGAGCTCTGCTGTGGCTGGGGGTAAGAACCAGGCACATCTGGAGGGGCTTGGCTGAGTTTCCAGCTGTTTCTCTCCATTGAGTCTGGAGCCTCTGCTAATTCCAGTTCCTCATTTAATGAAGCCAAATGCAAACAGAACTGCAGATCTCTAATTAATATTGGAGTGGGTTCTCTCTCACACATTTGTAGTTTCCCCTCACCACTCCCTTTTGAAATAATTTATTTTCTCTGCTTAAAACATTCCTATATTGTTATTGCTCTCACAGTGGTGCACACTGCACTCGCTAAATCAAATTTATAATGCTGGAATTAATTTAGAAGGTTTCTTCCATTTTCTCTCCATGTACATTTAAAAAAAGAGAAGTTCTTTAAATTAACCTGGTGTAACTGGATTTGTTTTCACTTTATTAGCTTTGGAGGGGGTTCTCTTGAGGACCTCAGTGTCATGATATTATCTGAGGAGCAGATCTGCTTCAGTCTGATGGAAATTTTTAACAAGAGCAATGTTTTCCCATTTCAGAGTGAGTAAATACTTTACTGAAATCCAGGGGGCTGATGCTCTACTGCATTACCAGTAAACATGAAGTGAAAAACAGCTGGCAGAGTAGAAAGGAGAGGGAGAATAGCAAGTGCCTGCTGATCTGCAGAAGGGCTCACACTCAGGTGTATTTTTGTGAGTGATTTTATCTGTCCAGAAGATTTTAGCACTCAGCCAGCTCTGAAGCAATCTTGTTTTCAGTATTTATTGTTGGCTGAGTGTCTGATCTTCCCCCTGTACCACTTAGGGAGCTTGGTGACTTCATCATCAGGATGTTTGATGCCTGGCAGTGGCTGCTCCCTGTCCCCTGAAGCCTCTGACTGCAGCCCTTGTGCCCACAGCGAGCTCTGAAGGGCTGGGGCCAGGCAGGGGCTCTCTCCAAGGTGGCAGGAGCAGGTTGATAAATGCCACAGCAGGATTGGCAAACTCTGCATGCAGCAGGTGAGACAGACACGTGGTGGAGTGGCCTCCCCATTGGGGACAGGCCCTGCTCCTTATTTCTGTTGTGTAAGGAAAACAGCCAAATAATACGAGCCCTGTCACAAAGCAAATTTTCAACTATTTGATTATCCAGACCCATTTTGGTGCAGATAAATATTTCTGACCCTGGTCGGCACGTTATTGCTTTGACCTCTCACCCCTGGCAAACCCCTGTCTGCATCCTCCCAGGCTGGATGGCTTGAAAACTATTATCAGTGACAAGTAAAAGACTGCAGAGAAATAAACAACGGGGACCTCTGAGCTTGCCCTTGTAAACTCTGGTCAAGCATCACCCAAAAAGCACCCAGGACACAGACAGATCAATGTTCTGCACAGTCCTCTGCAGGCACACTCACTCACAGAGGCCTTTCACAAGCTATAATGCATGTTTTGATAACGTCTTAGCACTGCATTTTTTTAATGTACTTCCTTTGTTTGTTAAGGTGCCTTTCAAGCCGAGTCAGTGCTGGCTTTCCATAGAGATTCTCTGGTGCTTCCATCATATACCTTGAAAGTGGTGTGCACAGAAGCAATTCTGTCAATATATATTTTTATGTATTATTCAGCTCCTGTTGTTTGTGTTTGCCAAGGAAGTTTGCATGCAATCTGCCAGGTTAGTTTCTTAAAAGCTTGGGTGCTGAGTTTCAGTTTTCATCTAACTCTTTCCTGTACAGGAATGAGCTGTCAGGAGCAGTATATTTTTTTGTTCAGTGCTGTGCAAGTCCTGGATGTCCAAATAGAAATGTGACAGGCAGAAGAACCAAGAATGTGCATTTTTTAGTTTAAAAGGAACTAGTAAGTTCTTGAGGTAGTTTTTGTGTAGCAGTGTTAGTGTCAAAGTAAAGTACTCCCTGCTTCTGCACTGTGGTAGCTGAAATTTGAATAAGGTCCTGTTTTTTATCAGCCATCACTTGGGAATGGAGATGAGCCGTGAGGGCTTTTGTAGGGGATCTTCTGTTTCAGTGAATTAGCACCATGAAGGCAGAGGCACTGGGGTGAGAGGATTATGGCTGGGATGAACACCCAGAACTAATCTGCTTCCATGATTCGCTGGGTACAGTTGGGAAGAAAGCTAATCCAGATGGAAGCGTTTTACTTTTCCCCCCTTGTTACTGCAGATCACAGTGTCCTGAATGACCCCACTTTCCTCTTACACTGCTGTGTTACAAAGTGCTGAAAAAAATGAGTCTGTGGTGCTGCTGTGTTACCTTTGGGGTGTTCCTAATCCCACTGCCATGAAGGTCCTGGTGAAGTGTCACACTTGCTTTGCCTGCTTCTTGCTGCTGCTTAATGAAACCCCAAGAAAAGAGTAAAGTTAAATTTGGGGTTGCAGCATTCATCTCTGAAAGGTATTTTTACTTTTGCTGTGTTGCACTTCTCCTCTGGTTATTGGGGTTAAAATCCTAGTGATACCTTTGCTGATACCTGTTTTTCCCCACTTGTGAAATATCAGGGATGGCTGTAAATGGGTTTTTGGTGGAGGGGGATGTGTAATGGGCAGGAACAATAGGAGAACTTGGGTTTAGTTTCTCTTCTGGCAGGGGACTTGGTCTTGTGCAGTCATGTAAAGAAAGCTGAATCTGGCCTAAATCCTCACTCCTGGGGAATTCTTGTGGCAAAGCACCCTGCAGATCTCTAGACAAGGTGTACTAAAGACAGCCCGTGGTGTAGGGAGGGGAATTTAGACCCAGAAATCTGATCCCTTGCTTTCTCTGCACTGCTCTGTAAAAACAAAGAACCTTTCCCTGCCTCACTGATAGGTGCTGATGAAAGATGCCTTTAAGATTTAGGTGTTTAAAGAGTCTGGTAAGAGGGAAAATACCCAGAATTGGAAATCTGCTCTGAGGGCTTAGTGCTGACCTGTTGGAAGTCTGGCTGATAGACTCTGGAGCCCAGGCTGGGAGTTTTGCTCCTCTTCCTTTTAGACAGTCTTTGCTCTAGCTCATGTATTAATAGAGATGCTTGTGCACGTGGGCTTGGCCAGAGTCCAGAGCCACAAGGTAGAACCTGATGCAAGGGTTACTTCACAGGTGGCATTTCCTTCCTTTTGTTTCAGAATTCTTTGAAATCCTGGTTTGAAGCATCAATCTGGAGCCAGGCTGAGCAAACCTACATTTTCTTTCTACATTTCCCTTTCTCTCCATTTGACTTTTTACTGGCTTTGCTTATAGTCCTGGTGTGCTTTCCAGGAGGTGCCATTAGTCATGTTCCCCAGAGTCCCTGTTTCCCTCCTGGCTGTGATGCATGCCATCACCAAGAGTTTTCAGTTTATTTAAAACCCTGCTGCAGCAGGTTTCCCCCCTGCATCCCTTTCCGAACTAAAAGCACTAGGCTATTCATTATTTTCAATAAATAAGCAGTCATTTTGTTAATCCATCTTAAAAAGTATGATCAGCCACAGGTGGAGTGCTTTTTTATGACTGTTATTTGATCCCCTCTCATGGATCACTTGGCAGAGCTCTGTCCTCAGTCACGTTTCCCGGCTGCCGCGGGGATGCAGCAGGGCAGCACTGCTCCCCAGGCCCTTGGAGCCCTCTCAGGGACAGGGCTCAGTGGCACTGCCTTCAAGGTGGCAAGTTTCTCTCCACCTTTCTCCGCCTCCCATGGTGGCAGAATCTTGCTTCTTGCCTTGCCCATCAGGTCGTTCTGTTTGCAGTCAGAACCCTGAGCCAGGTTTCTCAAAAAAAACATTGCAGCAGCACTTGGACAAGGCAGGGAGGAAACAATAACCTGGAGGTTCTGCCTAAATCCTTGCCTGGACCAGCTTGTGATAGGTACTGCTGTCCTGGTGCTGGACTTGAGTTAGGAGGGCTCGATTCTGTGCCATTGATCCTAATGTCATGAATACAAATGCAGTGTTTATTCTGGAATAAATCAGTAGTATTTCTGCTTCTGCCCTTGAATTACATCATGTGTAAGTGAGATAAAGATCGAGGCTCTTGCCGTGGTGTAATTCTAAATGGGAAAGCAGAGGATGAATTTTTAGAAATGCTTGTTCCTAGCTGAAGCTTGCACTTGGTGAATTATGCTCTTAATTTCAAAGAAAAGCAAAATAAAATCCTTGACATGAGAATCCTGTCTGTACTTTAAAAAAAAAGCACATATATGGATGTGTACACACAAACTATTGTTTAAAAAATAATAAACCTACAGCAAGCAGTTATTTAAGCTGCAGGTAACAGTTATTTGGCAGTGTCTGGGTTTTGTTTGGCTCACATTGTAAAAAGCCCCCAGCTGTGATGTTTTCCGCCCCCTGCTCCAGTGGGGCCTCCTCCAGTCTGCTGGTGTGGGGCTGCAGGGAAGGCCTTGGCAAGGGAAGGGACACCAGGGTGCAGGGGAAGATGTGAAACATGTTTAAAGCTCCTGGTTGGAAGGCTTGGAGTGATGAACATGGAGGCTGAAGACAGGATTTGAATGGAGCCAGAGTAAGGCAGGGCCAGGTGGGGGAGCACCAGGATGGGAAGGCAAATCCCAGGCAGCTGGCACCAGGGAGCAGTGCAGGGAGCGTGTCCCCGTAAGGCACACCTCCAGAGGTGGGCTGGGGGCTCATTCTCACTGCCACTGCTGTGAGGTTGGCATCCTGGGGAGGCAGAAGGGATAGAAAAGGCATTTATGGTTTTGTTTTAAATGAGTTTGCCTTTTTTTGAGTTTGGGAGCCCTGAGCCGGTGCTGTGGAGATGGCATTACTGAGTGCTTGTGTGCTGAGCATATGTGAGAGGGGAATTGAATTGCTTGGAGAGCAGTTTGTCAGCTCTAGGTACAGGAAAGAGATGAGAAAAGACAGACGTTTTGGGACTGTTTCTGCTAATTTTATGTGGAAGAGTAAAATGCATTGAATTATGCTGGGAGAGGGGATGTGATACGTGAGGCACTGAGGTGATGCCTCTTCACGTGGTAAAGAGCAGCTTATAAAAGCAAGGGCAGAAATGGGAACAGATGGTGAGATTTTTGTTGGGGGAAGGTAGTTATTGGTTCTTTAAGTTTGTTTTTAAGAGGTGACTAAAGAAGGCAAGACCACTAGTGGAGAAAAAACTGAGAAACAACCTTGCCAACCAAGCATTGCAGCCGTTGCAACATTTCCATTGTTTTCTCAAACAACAAACCCAGAAGGTCAGATGGCAGGAAGAGTGTCCCTTCTCCCTAACCCCTGCACCATCCCTGCCTTTGCTGGGAGCACATCTCTGCAGAGGGGAACCTCTCCTGGCTGGCCCTGCTCCGAGGCAGAGGGTGCAGGAGGTGTGACGTGGGCTGTTGTCACTCCCAGGCACTGCCGCTGCTCACCCGCAGTTGTTTTGTTTTCAATCCATGACGGTGAGTGCTTCCCATCAGCTGTGCTGGGACCCTCCAAGAGAGGGAGGCAGCCCCAGCCAACCCGAGGAGATGAAGGATTCCTGTCAGCTCGAGCAGGGAGGATTTGCTGGGGAGCATCATGGTTTTCACATTTATTTTGCCAGGCTAGTAGCATTATCCTTTATTTGTCACAGCTCTTTCTAGAACTCTGATCTTTTTGTCTGTATTTAAAGATCTTTCTATTCTCTGTTTAACAACAGGAGGCTTTAGGTTTAAATGGCACAATAGTGTATGTAATTTATATATACAAAAAAGATAAATTGCTGCTTCTCGAGACACAAAATGCAAGCATTGCTTTGTTGGCTGAATTAACTTTTGTGCTATGTCAGGCGTGGAAGGTATTGTTAGAGATATGATTTCAGTATATAGCAGCACTAAATATTTTATCTTGTTGGCAAGCGGTGTTGTTGCAGAAGGTTTAAACTTCAAAGTGAGCTTTGCTAAAATGCCTTTAAAATAAAAGAAAAAAAAGGTGGAGAGGGAGATGTAAGAGTGACTTGAATCATGCTGGAATAATTTCACAGAAGGATTGTTATCCACTGAGACACAAGGCTTCTATTTGACCTCCTGCTGACTTCCCTAAACAGTGTTTGTAGGATGTTTAAACACTTTAAAAAAAAAAAAAAAAA
>VXBQ01006672.1:645852-671287 GCA_013400175.1 Phainopepla nitens
GCAAAGCTGCTCTGCCAGGTTCACATCTCTTTTTTTCTAAGTGACACACAGAGAAGGTATTTAGCACTTACAAAGAGCTTGTTGGCGAGCTCTCAGTTCTAGGGACGCAGGGGTGACCCAGGCACTCTATTTTAATTTCATTTTGGTGCTGGGTCTCCCTTTCTGCTCATCCTCTGCACATACTCAGCCCATTGGTCTGGAGTCACCCCCAGGAACATCAGCCCCGTGCTGCTGGGTGGGATGTGCACAGGAGCTGCTGCTTTGTGACAGCTTCACCTCCCAGGTTCTGGGGTACCTGCTGGGCATCACCTCAGAGTTCTGTGCTACCTGCTGGGCATCACCTCAGAGTTCTCTGGTACCTGCTGGGCATCACCTGGGGTTCTGTGCTACCTGCTGGGCATCACCTCAGCAGGAGCCCCAGCTCCCCTGCCTGCTGCACCAGGAGCTCTACTCCATGGGCTCCAGCAGCCTGCGTGTGATTCGTGAGCTATTTTGGGACGTTTCTGGCAGAAAAGTGCAATATCATCGTTGAAGAGACTGCTGCGGGATAAACTGTGACTAAGATCTGAGCTGGCAAACTGTGCAGAGAGCTCCCAGGCATGGGGATCTGCAGTGGGGTGGAGGCACAGGGAGGCTCAGCCCCTCCTGTCACGCTGCAGGAGGGGTTAACCAGGCTGACAATTTCATGGGCTCTGAGCCCTGGCCAAGGGGCAGCTCCGTGCTGCCCTCCCCCAGTACCCTGAGCTCTCAGAAGGCTGCATTTCACACACCAGCTTCCAAATTTTGCTCAGCAGCAGTGAGGAAGTTCATTGTAAGGCAGTTATTCATGTACCTGAAGCTGTTCCCATTTGTTTCACCTCCTCCCTGTCTTTTCCTTGCGCTCCCTACGCTCCATCTTCCTCTTGTGCTGCCTCTTTAATGAGAGGCTGGGAATTCAACGTGGACTGAGGCTCTGTCTTCTACCCTGGAGGTGTCGCAGGTCTTTCTGCCTTCAGGTCATCCGTGACTAAATGCTGCAGGACAGGGCAGGTGAGGTGTGGGATGAGTGGGGAGCACAGGCTGAGTGCCCACATCTCCTTCCTGCAGTGGTCAGAGCCCCTTTCCTGGGGGAAGTCCCAGGAGACATGAGTGAGGAGCAGAGTGACTCAGACATTGTAGATCAAGGTGAGCCCAAGGGTGGCCCATAAACCAATTACTGGGTTAAGCAGATAATGCCAGTGGTTGGTGCACAGATTTCTTGTCACTTTTGCAGTTCTGCAGCACTGGGAGAAAGGAAGCTTTCCCCCTCACAGCTCGAGGGTGCAGCGAGGGCCGTGGTGGTCGGTGGTGCTCGCCCCTTCTGCCCTCCTGCCTTCCATGCCTTTGTCAAGACATGCACACACGATTCCCTTCCTCCTGCTTGTCCTGATGTGACTGCATTTGGCACACTGGTACCCTGGGAGCAGAGCTAGTTTTTAAGCTCGGACAGGCTGTCTGTTGTCACCGTTTGGGACATCTCAGCAGCAGAAATAGGAAGTGACCTTAGGCAGGGAAGAAGGGAACTGTGCACAGTTTAAGCTGTTCCTCCTGCTGTGTCACTCTGGTTTTAAGGGGATGTGTCCAGAGCTCTAGAGCTGGTGCAGACCCCAGTGCTATTAATGGAAGGACCCTCACTGCCTGCTCAGGGGCAACTGGGGCCCCATGAAGGGACTGCAGAGGGGTGCTGGAGGTGTGTTGGGTACTAGCATCTCCTTAGAGGCCACTTCCACTGCTGTCACACATCATGTATGACCTCAGAATGACATGAGTTGTGTTCTCTGGATTTTAGGCAAAGAAGGCACATCCCTGGGAGAGATCAGGCTGTTCACAGGATGGTTAGACCTGCAGGCACAGGAGTTCAGCTCTGCAGAGCCTTTGCCCATGGCTTTTACATGGCAAAGTTGAGTGGTTGCATCCAGCAGCGATGGTCTGGAGCATTACTGGAATTAACATGACTGTGTAACTCAAACATAAGTGCTAAAAGGTAAAAAAATTTTTGGCATAGATTAAATATTCAACAAAGAGGTTGAGCTCTGCTTGCTTTGGCAAACAAGTACATCCCCAAATGGATCAAACAAGTTGTAATGCAGAACAAATTGGAATAGTAGAGGATTTGTCTCAGATGCTTAAAATCATATTTTATCCCTTGCCTTTATATTACCATCTATTCAAGCAAAAAACATCTTTTGAAATACTCGTGGAAAAAAAAGCTGGGTGCATGTTGTTTGTTCCTTCGTTCTGTGGCACAGTCTTATACTTCTGTCTTCTGCTCTTTTCCAACCTTGGAACAACCTAAAAGTTAGCTGGCTAATGTGCTCTACTCAATTGCTGTCTCTTTTTCCCCCAAAGGTTTGCAAAAATTATTTTAAATTAGGCAGGGTACAAAGTTCTTCTAATTTCTAGCGCAGAGAATTCATTTTCAATTCCTCTATCAAAGCAAAATGACAAATACAAAATGCAAGTGAAACCAGATGGACTAACTATATTAGGAGCGCTGCATGCATATTTTGTGTCACTTATTAGCATTCATTAAGTCAAACACGGGGAGAAATAAGCTTTGCCTACATGTATTAAACCAATAAGGCTGGCAAGGATCCAAGCCAGCTCTTGTGGATTAATTGTTTTATAACTGCTTTAATTAAAATTGTTCAGTATATGATTAACCTAAAAGTTTTAATTTCCACAAAATTGTTGAACAAATGAGACATTAATATTTTACATTAACCGTGGAGAGTGTGCTGTGGTTCTCTGAGCAGCTCACTGTAAACTTGAGGTGAGTGGCCTTCTGGGAGGTGGCCCCAGGTGCCCCCATTTGGATGAGAGGCTCCTAAGTGGGCAGCACGTTCCAGAAGGTTCCACAGTTCCCTCCATTGTGAGGACAGGGCAGCAGAGAACACTCTTGGTGCCCTGCTTCCACCGAGGGCCAGTGTTGTGGATTGTCCCCAGAGAGGTGGCAGCCGAGAGGCAGGAGGGCTGGCTTTGTCCTGGGGGGGCCTCTCCTGCCTTGGCTGTGCCAGAGAAGCACAGGGGTTTCACAAGCCCAGCTCTGCCACACTCTGAGCTGCCCCTGTGTCAGGGATGGACACAGTGAAGAGGTGACAGACACAATGACAGAGTGAGGAGTAGTGGCTGCACAGCAGCTGCAGCCAGGAGGTACCAAAGGCGTGGGCACATTTTCTGTGGTGGTCACCCTGTTATCAAGGTCTCCTGTAGCCTCTCTTCCCTCTTTTCTAATCAAGGATGCTGCCTGGTTGCTGTAGACTGATAGTTATGAGCTTTTGCCACTATTTAATCATCCAGTTTTCCTTACAGGCTGACTGGGATTTTGTTGCAAAATGGGCATCAAATGCCACAAGAGAAACAAAGGTTTGGGGCCAGCTGCTGTGGGCACCAGCTAAAGCTGTGCTGTGCTCACCTCCTCAGTGCTCACCCCACAATGGCTCTTCTGCACAGCTAGAAGCTGGTAAATCTCCAAAGTGCCAGACTCCAGTGGGGATGGAACAGTTGGAGCTATTTGGTCCAGGCAGAAGAAAAGCTGATTACCTGTGCTTGAGCCTGATGGGAGTCAGGTCACTTCCAACAAGGAAACCTGCCATGCCATGGGATTTTTTGGAAATGCAAGATGTCAAAAACTGTGGTTTTCCTTGCCTTATCAGGAAATCTGAACTTTCCATGTTTCCATTTTGCCATGCCTTTCTGGGGTGTTGTATTGGCAGAGCCATGTCTTGCAGGGCTGGGATGTGCTGGGAGATCTGCAGCTCGCTCTGCCCAGGCCTGACCTCCTCCTCCTGCTGTCTGATGAGGCACTATGGCTGCAGGGTGTGGATGTAATCACGTCCTTATGGTTTACCTGTTTTGCTGGCAGTATTTTGACATGTGATATTGCAGGCTGATATGACTGCAGAGCTGCTGTCCTCCTTTCAAAAAACCAGCCAAGTCATCATCAAAACTCACAGCCCTGTTTGAGTCATCACAAAGTGTCATTTAAGTGGGACTGAGAGTTCATATCTAAATTTATCTCCTTAGGCACCTGTTTTTTAGGTGGCTGGCATTGCCAGTGTGGGAAACGTGGTGTCAGGCCCCCAGTCTGTGGGATTTCTGTGGGGAAAGAAGCTCTTTGTCTGATGTGGGAGAGCTCCTTGGGCTCTTGGTGGTACCTCGTGTATTTTGCTGGTGCTCCTTTATGAACTGGCATTGGGAAAAATGGTCTTTATGCTGATGGCCTCCATGGTCACACAGTATGCCAAAAAACAGGTTTAAGTGAACGGCTGGCTGTGCAAGGTCCAAAACCTCAGCTGAGTTTCCTGGAAACATTGTGCACTGCCATGAAATCTCCTGCTGTTGGGGCCTCTTGGAAGTACTTCTGTTCAAATGCAGGTACCTCCAGTTCAACATTATTACTTGGGCTTTGAATGTGCCATAAAGTATTTTGCTTTCTGATTCTCTTTAAGCGTCTTTGTGCTTTCCAGCGTGGAGCATGAGAAGTGTCAACCATGGGAATTTCTCCTGGTGGGAGGGCAGCTCCAGAGGGCTGTGTCTGCCTTCATTACCTACTCCTGGCATTGCTATTAAAACTTCATATGGCTTAGAGTTGCCAAGATTTGTGGTACTTTGAGCAGCAGGCCACGGTTTGCTGGGTTTCAGAGAAGGCAGGGAAGTCCTCCTAGTGTTGGTAATGAGTTTATAAATGCTCCTTTTATGTAGATTAGGTGGAGTCGGGGCAGAGTCATTGGTGTTCATTTGTGTTTCAGTCTCAGGATATTTGGTTAAGCTTACGATGTTGAAGAAATGAAAAATGGAGGGATTTTCAAGAAAGTCTGTGAGGGTTATCTAACTCAAATGGTTAGATCTAACTCAGATGGATTTTGATTCCTGTAGCTTCCTGGAAAAACATAAGGAGGGTGTGTACACACGCACACACACAAACATGTGCTGTGTGCTGCTCTGTGTAAATACAGCAGTTTCTCTTTCTGTCACATCTGATGGGAGATATTTTGTAGCTAAGTCATATAATACAGAATTATAAAGATAATGAGCAGAGTTGTCCATGGCAGTGCCAGGAGTTGTGTGTTGTTCCCCGTGCTGTATGCACCAGGCACTGCTGGAAATCAGACCACAGCTCTTGCTTGCTAAGGCCTGAGTTTAGTGCCTGTGGGCCCTGAATCAGTCTGCTCCAGTCTGGTAAAAGTCACTCTGAGAAGCTAGCTCGGAGGTATTTGCATGTGAAAATGTTGCAGTAATCGACCTTTCAGGGTGCTCAGGGGGATTTGAGGACGTTGGTCAGCCCCACACGAGGCCAGCTCTGCTTTCCTGCCCTGTCTCTGGGGGACATGAGGATGCAAATCCTGGTGTCCTAGCTCCTCAATCCTTGTGTAAGGCTGCTGTGGGTCACTGTTCTCCAGACTCCTCACCTGTTTTAGGCTGTGGAAAATGCCCAGCAGCCGTCTCAGGCTGCGAGTGCTGTACCAGTGATGCCAGCCTGGGGAACCAGGCAGGGCTCCTCTGTATCTGAAAGATGATCACTTCCCTCTAATCCCACCTTGTCATGGAAGGAGCCAAAGCAAAAACACGTAGCTGTACTAAGTGCTGATTTCAGTCCAGGTGAGCTCTGAATGCACCAGTGTTTCTGTAGGGGCTGAAGCCAGGTGTGAAGCTGTGGTGGGAGATTGTGGACTAATCACTGGGAAATGCAGCATTAGCCATGGATGAGGCAGGTGGCCTTAGCACATTGTCAGGGGCTGTCCCCTCAAGGACCAACTCATGTGTTGGATCCTGCACTGTTAGCTGTGAGTGCAAACGAGTGCTCTCGCTGTCCAGAGAGGAGGATCAAAGTTCTAATTCCTTCTGCCACAGCCAGTTCCTCTGGGGACATCCATTGGCATTCCTCTGGCTGCTAATTTGGATGCTAGTTAGGGTTGAAGGGATTTTCTCTGCTCTCAAGGCTAAAAGGCATTGAGAAATTTCCTTTGCAAAGTTGTTCCCAGCTCCAAGAGCTGCCCTGAGGGGACTCTTGTCTGTGGGTGGGTGACTGCAGCAGGTTTGTGCCTTCGCTCTGAATCGGGGGTTTGTGTTCTCCTGCTCCTCTGGTGAGGAGAAAAGAGTGAGGCAGGGCTGCTGGCAGCTGTGTCTGTGATGCCTGGAGATGACTTTGCAGTGGCCAGTGGGATCCCTGCCCGTGCAGGCAGTGGGATGCTGCCAGGCTCCCTCCCTCCCCCACTGCCACCTTCCCATGCAGGATCTGTCCAGCAGCTCCCAGCACACTCCAGGAATTGTGGAATCCTGGAGATGATGAAAAGCAAATAACAGGAGTATCAGAGCATTGTGTTCTATACAGCAAGAGATGTTCAAGTGCCTCTGTGGAGATTTTCAACCTGCTTTTCATGTACAAGGGAAAGGCCTCTGCTGCTTTCCTGTCATGTCCTTTCCCTTCTGTTGCTGTAAGGAGAGGTAACTGCAGTCTGTGATGAGGAAGATGCAAACCCAGTGCATTTTTGTGTTTTTTGGTTTTAAATACATCTTTTCAGATTTGAGACCAATGCTTCTCATTAATGCACAACTTAACCTCTGCTGCTGCCACCTGAGATGACAGCATGTCTGTGCTGAGAGAACTGAAGTGGGCTCTCCAGGCTGTACTCCATGCTATTGTGTGGGGGTTTAGCACAGCACAGGCTTCCAGGTGGCTGTGGCTGTGCAGGGACTGAAAACAGCTGCTCTGGAGACCTTTATTTGGTAGGAAATGCTCGTTGGTGTTTCATGAAGCTTTCCCGAGGCGTGTCCCATGGCACGCCCCTTTGTGTGAGGGTGCAGGAAGGGGGAGCAGGGACAGAGCCCTGGGCAGTTTGCTATAAATGCTGAAAACCTCTGCCTTTGTGACTGATGTGCCCTGGCAGCAGAGCCCAGCAGAGCAGGGCCACAGGGAGCAGGAGGTGACCTGGTGAGCTGCACGGGTGGTGCCACCCTAGGAGTCCTTTGGGAAATACACTCAAGCAGATCCCTCCAGCTGGTTCACCCAACATCCCTGTAGGAACCAGTGGGGGAAGGAGCATTATTGTTCTTTGTAGGACTCATTTTGGGACCTATTTAATAACAGCTCTGATGAATCATCTAAGAAAGGAAAGAGATAAAGACTTTCAAGAGATAAAGACTTTCCAACTTTCTTCCTCCTGAGCGTGAGTCTGACTTTGCATGTTTATACAGCTTCTACTCCCCTCCTGGATTTACTGGGAAGTCCATGTGGAATGATGAACATGCCAGTTTATTGGGAATTCTCCTTCCCAATGGCCATGGTTCATACTTTGTTTTTATTGCAGTACAGCCAGCTAATTCATTGGTAGCCTCCACTTCAAGATTGTTGACATTATCGTCTACAATATATAATGTGTGGTTAATCCTATTTCCTGCAATCAATATGGTAATAGTAATTAAGTATCTGAATTATGAAATACTTATGTTGTTTATTTTCAAAATCACACAAACTTCCTGCAATTAGATACATAAAGCTAAATTATTTAATATCACTAACTGAATCCAAGTCATCTGCACACTAAAAAGCCTTGTTTCTATCAAGATGGGGTTTATAGCCATTGTATTTTTTGTGAGTTTTCATTAATTGTTTTATTTCCCAGTGATTCTTCAAGCAGTCTTTTAACATCAAGAATTTAGAAATATGATGGGCCAGCTCTTCCAGCTGTGGAATTAGAATACAGACCAGCCCATACGGCCACATCTTTGGCCTGTGGGCATTTTTTCTGTGGCAAATTAAAGGTTTTCTTTCTCTGTATCCTGAAGGGTTCATCTTCTCTTGTGGGCTGGGAGCCGATGTCTGCCCCTGCAGCCTCCTGCTGTAGCCATGAACGCCCTGGTGGGCTCAGCAGAGGGCTGGGGACAGATCCAGGGTGTGAAACCAGAGCTCCCTCCAGCCGCGGTGGAGCAGCTGCTCTGCAGACCCTGGTGGGGTGTCCTGAGCTCCACTGCCCCCGGGAGCTGCAGGGTGCTCCTCCCCCTGAACCCCTACTCAGGAAAGGCACAGGAGATGCTCCAGCTGTTTCAGTGTTACCCATCCTGTGAGCTGCACATCTGCTGACCTCACTGTGCCTGCAGATGATCAGAAGAAGGGAGGAGCTGGGGACTCCCCTCTGACTTGTACCCAAATGGGCTGTGCATCCATTCAGAGCCCTCTTCCTGAGGATGCAGAGCTGTATTTTCCACCCTGGTGGTGTTTTTCGTTCCTGAGTTCTTGCTTATCTTTATTCAGCCCAAGCTCTGTTATTCAGTTCATTTTGTCCCTGACAGGTTTTCATTTCCTTTATAAATATATAGCATTTTCATTGGCCTCTTGGCTGTGAAAAGGATTTAATACATTGCTTTCTCCACACTTGCTTTTTTTTTGTTACTATCAAAGGCTATTCTTTCTTTTCCCAGTCCCTTGAATAATCACTGGAGACAGTAAGGGAGTCTTTCTACATAGCTGCACGCTTGCAATACATGGTAATAAATATTAAGCTCCTTATGAATTGTAGCAACTTGTGTTTTGATTTAAGTTTTAGCAATTGGAGATGGCTTTTGACTTGTAGACAGAATGTTATGTGGTGAATTTCCAAAGATCTGCCTACTGAATACACATCTGCTTGTACATACAGGCATTTATGCACTGCTCCTCACTTTGCAATGCAAATGTGTGATCTGCAAGTCCAATACAGGTTCTTCTGTGTGCAGGAAGCGTGAGGCAGGATCTGAGCTCAGGCTCTGAATTCCAGTCCCATTCTTGCCCTTATTTCTGTGACCAGAGGCAAAAGGTGCTTAACGTCCTCCACAGCTCAGCAGAACGCTCTGCAGAACGGGGGTGACAATGCCAGTGGCACCATGCAGTGCTGTGTGGAGCTGAAGAGAGAGGCTGGGAGCACTCCTGACCCTCTGAGCAGTGGAGATGTGGTACCTTTCCATGCAGGTGAGGTACCCCCGAGTCAGCGTGGGAGAGAGAGATGCAGGCTTTCATTCCGAGCCAGTTCATTTCCAAAAGGATGCTGGCTTGGGTTCAGCCCCAGATACAAACCCTGTGATGACAAACAGGGCACTGAACGCCATCAGGAGAAGTTTCCATCACTTTTGAAAGCTGGAATGGAAATACAGAACACTGAACAAATGTATCAGTGCCTGGTGTGGTGCTGGCAGTGCCTCAGCTTCCCAGGAAACCCCACTGTCCCAGCCAAGGGACCTGCCAGGAACGAGTAAAGAGAGAAGCAGCAGGCAAACATAATTCAACCTTTCATTGGTTTTAATATTTTGAGGTAAACTTGATAGAAAAGGAAGGGATTTCTCTTTGCATGTGCCGTGATTTATATTTTGAGGTGAACTGCATCTCTGTTGTGCTAAAAGATAAATGTGCTTTATATTCAGCTGCTGTTATCTATTACTTTTCTGTCTCTAGCTCATGTAGAAGAAACTTCAATGTGCCCAAGCTGGGAGCTGTCTTTCCTGAGGGATTTGTGGCATGGACCCGTGTGCCCCAGAAGTCCCACAGTCATTATTGTATTTCCATTTTCCTGAAACGTTCAGCATTTTTTTTCATGTCACCTTCCTTGGAGTGTTCCTCTTATTATTTTCTCTGCTGGTTTAAACAGTCCACAACATCTGTTCCTAATTTTATAAAAGTATGAAATTCCATTCCTGGATCTGTTTGAAGCATGGGAATCAAATACACATACACACATCCCCTATGGAACAAAGCATCTTTTTTGCCATTAAAATATATTATGCCTAAGCACATACTTGGGGGAAAAAATCAGTATCACATTTATATTGTGAACTGGAGAGTAGATAGAAGTATGTCACCCACCCAGGCCAGTCTCTGGAAAGGCTTGCCTGGATTTAATGGGGAGCTGTGTCCCACGAGTGTGGGAAGTGGAGTTGGGCAGTGGTGCTGTGAGCAGGCAGGTGAGTGCAAGGGGTCAAGATGGTCCAAGAGGGCTGTCCAGCCCTGGCAGCACTGCCCAGGGCAGTGCTGGAGTCCCCATGCCCAGAGGGGTTTAACAGATGTGTGGCCTTGGCAGTGCTGGGGAACAGTTGGGCCCGATGTTCTCAAAGGGCTTTTCCAGCCCCAGTGTTTCTGTGTCTCTGTGTGGCACAGACAGAGGCACTGCCAGCCTGTGGGGCTGTGCCCGGGTTGGAGCTGTGTCCCTGGGGGTAATTAATGCTCTTGGTTGTTATGGCATTTCTGTGTGAGGATGGTGTGAGAGCTGTGGGAGCTCTTGGTGCCTGCTGGAGGGCCAGGAGTCTGTGCAGGGCTTACAGACATGGATCAGAGAGGCCTCACAGAGAGCCATCACTATCTCTGAGCACTTGAGGACGTGGGCATAGAGGAGGAGAGAAGGTGGAGAGTAGGAAGTTAGTGGAGAAGAGAGCTTGGCTTTCGTGATGAAGAAGGCAAGTCTAAAATGATTTTTGCAGTCTGCCTACTACTGCAGCAAGATCTGAACCTGGACAGGAGGAGAGCAGATGTCTGAACAGGGTCTGAGCACAGCTGTGACTCATGGCTGAATGACTTGTGGTGATAGATGGTCACTGCTCAAAGGGTGACAGCCTGGTGCAGCCAGGGACCTTCTCTCGGTCAGACAGGTCCAAGGAGGCCTGCAAAATACCAAGCTGCCCTTTCAAAGCATCTTTAGATGGCTGGCTGTTTCTCTCACTTGATCTGTGCTGAGAGCAGGAACTGGTGCAGCAGGGGTTGATTTCCTTTGAGATGCCACGTTTGGTGCTTTCTCTCACAGTGACTTTGGCTGGCTTCAGATCAGCCTCTCTCTGAATGTGAGAAGGGCACATATGGAAGGAGAATGAGTTGCAGCCATATCACAGCGTGGCCTGCAGGAGTTGCATTTCCTCCCTGCTTCTGTTCAGCCAGGCCTGGTGGCACCAAGACCACCTGTGCAATGACAGAAAGCATGTGCATGGTCTGGAGGTGGATCTGCTGCCTTCACTGCCTTCACACTTGTGCTGTTTGGAAAGGAGAGCTCAGTCCACGCTGTGTTCACTGGAAGATTGGGCTTGAAAATAGGTGTCTGATTAAAACATAGAACTTTGCTTGTATTCCTGCCATTATATTTCAGACCCATCACCCAGCTGAGCTTGGGACTCTGGAGCAGGAGGAGCACAATTCTTACAGGCAGATATTTTCAGCCCCTTCTCTTTGGAGTTTTGTCTGAGATTTCCACGTAGCATCCCATCTCAGGACTGCCTGAGCATCAGCAGATGTTTTACCTTTTATATATAAATGTGATGAGATTTTTCATCTGGTGATCTCAATTAATTAAGCCTTGTAGTACTACTTTGAGTTATATGAAAGCTGGATGGATAGCCTCGCTGCTCGTGCTCCCACATGATGTTAAACTGCTGAAGCAGTAGGTAACTGACTGAAACCAGATTAAAGCTCTATTATTCACATAGATGTTAATCATGAGCAGGGATTCTTTGCACACTGCAAAACTCCACATATCTTGCTGGGCTTTGAAGGAAGAACAAGGCTAAAAATAAAGGGTATGAGTGATTACCATGTCCTCCTTCAGGGAGTGGGTTAGCTGTGTTTTTGAAGAACTGGAATGAGCACTGGAGATGTTCATAGAGAACTCATCTTGGTTTTCAGCACTCTGTCCCTGAGCATGGAGTTTGGATGGGGGTGTCTCTTACGTAAATGCAGATCTTGGGTCAAAAACTGATCTTGTTAAATGGGCTAGAAAAAGTGATAGCTTCAAAAACTGTAATAATGGGTATTTATAGCCCAGTCTGCAGTGTGCTGGTGCTCTTGGTTTGCTTATGTAGTGCCCCTGTGCATCTGATTATCATGAAGCACACGAGTGGCATGACTGGTTTCTTTAGGAATATTGCTTGGGAAGAAAGCATTCTTGGAGCTTGTGTCATCTTTAGGAATGGAGCCCTTCCAAACAGATTTGCTATATTAGGATGCACTGGAGAGAACATAAACACAAGAAAATAATGTCAGGAAATACTCTCGCTTAGAAAAAATACTCAGGCACGTCATTTATGTCATAGTTTTCCTGTGAGAAATCTGCCTAGTAATAAAACCTTTAAAAGTGCCCCAAATCTGAGGCCAAAAGCTACTTCATTCTGAATTGTTTTCTACCTCCTGTAAATGTATCGAGTTACAGTTGTTGCAGTGGGTGCTTCACAGACATAGTAATGCAAGTACTGGAGAGAAGAGGCCAACCACCAGAAAAAGTGGAACTCATGATCCTTTCTTATCAGTGGCTTCTGTTAATATGGATTTCCACCCTCATTTAGTGCTTATGAGCTAATACAGGACTTCTGTGTTGAAATGCTGGTGGCTGGATTGAGTTTCTTGTTTGACTTGTCCAGCAATGGACAGAAATGCTGGAGTGGTTCTCTCCTCCCACGTGGCAGGTCTGAAGCCCATGTTTGCCTGTTACTGGGCTGTAGGAAGGTGGGTTTGGCTGTCCTCCACAGCTGCACACATATTTGCTTCTCACACTGTGCTTGAATTTGTGTTTCTTGCAGCTCCTCCTGTGCCATCAGTAACTTGCAGGCAGGGTTTTACAAGGCTGGTTCTGCTGCTTGGTATGGATTTGGGCCCTTGCAGAGGTGCCAAGGGAGCAGTGTGGGGTGTGTGCCACTGCTCCATCTTCCCTTCAGGCCCTGTCACTGCTCCTGCTTGGCTGGGTTCATGCCACTAAGCAAAATGCTGCCTTGGGAGGTTGCTGGGTATTGTGCTGGATGTGTTATTGATAAGCTCAGAATTTCCTATTTTGTCTCCTAAGGAAATCCTTTCCTGGCTCTCTGAGCAGGTTGTGTGGTCCTTCATTCCCACGAGGCCCTCCTGTCCCAGTGTCTTGGACACGTAATGGCCTCAGTGCTGCACAGGAGTATGTGAAACACGAGGCAGCAGTGACCCCGCAGCGTGGCAGGGCTTTGAGCCAAGGCTTCCCCAGTGCTGGCTGCCCTCTGGGGAGGTGACCATCCCTCCTGCCCACTGTTGTGTCTGCCGTATCCAGAGAGTCAGTGCAAATTCTCGAGGGTGTTAGAATGAGGTTAAGAACAGTCCAAGGTTTGGCTGTGCAGTTTTGAGAACCCACTTTGATCTGAACCTGCTAACTCCATTCAGGGCAGATCCTCTAGAGCTGCAGGAGACAGGCTGTGGGCTCTTCTCCCCTTGTCTCATTGGCATTGCCTCTCTCCTCAAGACTCTCTATTCACAGCACAGATCACTGCTTCATCTGAGGGTGCTGCAATGGTGTATATTAGGGTGTAAGGTGTATTCTGCTCTCCAGAATAATTTCCCTGGTTTGGGCTAGTTTTGCTTTGCCACCCCTGTGCAACACGTGGCGAGGCTGCACTGGCAGAGTTTCAGTAAAACCCAATCCTGCAAAAGTCCTGGTTATCTTGGATGTGCTTTGTTGTTGTAGGGTTTAAGTTTGTTTAATTATTAGCTGGAAGGAGGAAATCTTCTCTTTCTCAGAGCAGCAAGGACAGATCTCACAATCTCAGTGGTCAAGAATGAAGCAACTGCCAACAATACTGCAGTCTCTTTGAAATGTGATTATATGGTTCAAGCTTAGCCCTGTGAAGTGTAATAAAAAGCAGCAGGAGACTATAGCAAGGCTGAAATATCATGCTGCTGCCTGCTTTTACTAGTTCATACTGCCTTTTGAAGAGTTGTTGTCTTGGCAAGAGGT
The DNA here is from genome assembly GCA_013400175.1 of Phainopepla nitens. Lineage (NCBI taxonomy): Eukaryota > Metazoa > Chordata > Aves > Passeriformes > Bombycillidae > Phainopepla > Phainopepla nitens. Next base: position 659,571 of record VXBQ01006672.1, read on the forward strand.
TGGCCAGCAGCCTGAGCAAGGCAGAGCCAAAGCAAGGAGAGGTCTGGGGTCCTGGAAATAGTTACACCTTTCAAACAGCTGTCCTTGGAGTACAGGAAATATCTAGCCTGGATTAATTATGATGAGAACAGAGATTTGGTGTGGAAAGGGGAAAATCTTGTGCATTTGCAGTTTGTTTTCAAACTCCAGGTGTGTGGATATGTTGTCTTCTTCTGCAAGCCATTTGGCAAGTGGACAGCACAGAGGGCTGCCGGGTCGAACTCTGAACATTGGCAGAGGTGATTCCAGACACATTGTATAGTCAGAGGATTTGCTTGTGGTTTCAGAGATCCTTAGTCCATGCTAAGGCAAAAAAGGGGTCGGTGTGTTGGCACTTGCAGCCATAGTTCAGTGGTCTGGGAGGGCTGAGAGGACCAACCTCCTCTGGGTCCTGGTGGCCCCACGAGGTGCTGGGCCAGTTGTAGCCAAGTCACTGCTACAGGGAGCCAGGGAGGGTGTTTGGCAAGTCCCTGTTCCTTGTTCTGCCACCTCTCTTGTGGCCTCTTCCCCCCAGGGTTGTTTTTGTGTGTCTCTCCAGCCTTGGTGCACTGTGTTGCTGAAGTGTCTCTCCTCCCACACTGCTGCCTTGCCCCTCCTTTCCTCTTCCCAAGATCCCAACCTGCCTCTTTGAGACCATCACCGTGTTTAGCTCCCAGTGTGTTTCACAGATCTTTTGCAGCTCCAATTTACACAGATGAGGTTTGGCATAACAGAAACATACATCATCCCTCTCCTTATGGTAACTGGGGAGAACAGAGGGTGTTTCCCCAGCTCCTTCCCTGCAGCCACTGGAGCTGCAGCACTGAGGAGGGTGAGGCTGTGATGGATTGACTCTGCCTTCTGTTAACGCCAGCACTGCCTTTCATGCCCTGTTCCTATTTGTGTTTTTTGATGAATGATTAATTAGAAAAATAATCATTTGTAAATTGTGAGTGAACCAGACGTTTGGCCTTTCCTGTAGGGAAATTGAGGCTCCAAGCTCTGCTGCAGCATGCAGCCTGCTCACAAATGCAGGAGAATTCCCAGGCTAGTGATGAATTTACATGAAGTTCCCTTCAGCATTTTAATGACTGTTACAGCTGAGTAACTAATGAAAGATATTAACAAACAGAAGAAGTAAATATTTAATTTTTCTATAGCATTTTTCCAGCTTGTGGCAGCCAGTATGTTAAATGTATGTTCAGGAGGATTTCTGCCCCAGTCTCTCCACCTCTGCCTGGAGTACAAAGCTTGCTGTATGTGCTGGAGAGGATGAACACCTCTGTGGAGATAGTTTACTCCAAAGTGGGCTGTCCCTCTGCTCTGTCATGACAGTCTGTGGTCAGCATTCAATGGCTGTGATTTAGCACAGCCCAAAAGGCATTTCCCTGCACCAGGGATTGCTGCAGCTCGTGGTCCCCTGAAGATGAGATGGCCACAACAAGGTCATTCGGTAAACTACAGTGATTAGTGACTCCATCAAGAAAAGCTGCTGAACGCAGCAGGGAACAGTCATTTGAAATGTCTCAACTCTGATAATTTACCTTCTTCCACCCTTTAGTATTTCACCTCCTTCCTTTGCCTGAAAAAAACCTGCTGGGGAAGATTTTCTGTGGGTCCTTGTTATCTCCTAGCAGATTCTCTTGCTTGTTTTCCTCTGCGTTTCACCAGATGTGATGATCTGGTTTAGTGGGTCATGGGGTCAGGCTGAGGGATGTTCTCCAGCCTGAGAGGTTCTGCCCATGTTATATTCAGATACGCAGGGAGACTTGGGGCAGAAGTTGCCTAGAGGAAAGGTTTGCAAGGAGGATTTGTCAGTGGCTTTGGGGGTGTTTGTTATTTGGCAAGCACGAGGCTGGCTGTATTATTCTGGCACATGGTGAACCAAGGCCGTGCATGGGGGATGTCAGGGTGGGGTGGCCAGTCCGACTGTCCCAGCGTGTCCAGGAGCACTGCCAGGCATGGGGACACAGTGTGCTCATGCCCACCTCACTGCCAGGCTCGTGCCTGCTCTGCCATCCAGGCTCGTGGCAGCACACCCAGCCAGAGGTCACAGCTCAGCAAATTCGACTCTGTGCAGCTCTGGAGGGCTGGGGAAGTGTTTGCAGGTACAAACACTACGAACAAACGAGGCAGCTGAGATCTTTGCCTCTTAGGCATTATGTGCTTTGGGGAGGGGGAAGAACAAATCCGTGCTCAAAGCCTGCAGGAGCTTCACCAAGCATTTATTTAAGGAAATTTGGCCAATGTGGTGCACCCGCTGTGTCATTGTGGTTGTCTGTGCAGGGCCCTGCATGATGTCAGTCTCTCTGCGTTGTCTCTGGCTTGGTCCTTGTTTTCCACAGAGCTGGTCCAGGCTCCACACGGCTGGGATCCAGCTGTCTCGGCTCTTCCCCACGCTCATTTAGTCTCCCCAGCTTGCCATCTTTTACAGCCAAGAAAAACTTCTGCTAAGTGAACCAAAGCATTCATCTGGATGGAGATATATGTATGTAGCAAGAGTCTGTGTGTATTTGTTTTTTTTAAAGAGCTCATCAGAGTAGATCATAAAAGCCTGAGTGAAACAGAGTGAAATGTCTGATTTGAGACTGTGTTTCTTAAACACTGGTTTTTTGCAAATCTCCTTTCTACCTACATCTAGACTTAATTGCCTCTCCTGCTTCAGTCTGTGCACTTTGAAACACACAAGAGAATGCAAGAACTGGGCCTTCTCTCTAGGGGCAGGAGACAGGATGGGGACTGTCAGGGTGTAACCCACCACTTCTGAGGGAGGTGAGGGGAAATGGAGGCTGGATGCTCCAAGTGTGGTGTTTCATGCCCACATGTGTGACTGTGTATGGACACCCCACTCCTCAGTGGTCTGTGTTCTCCCATCTTCTGCTCCCCGTGTCTAACGTGTCTCCCCTCGGCTGGTCTGTCCTTGCTGAGCTGGGAGGTGATGGTTCCTCTTTGCCACGGAGGGGATGTGGGTTCCTGCTCCCTCAGCAAGTGCCAAGTTGAAGCTAAATGCCCTGATGCTGGCTGGCAGCAGGGAGGGGTTTCCCAGAGCTGCTGGGTCAGGATCTGCTGTCCTTGGGACGTGGCTGGGCTCTGGTGTGTGTGACCCAGCAGCTCCTGTGTTCAGAGGGGTCCAGGGGGACAAAGGCCCCTGGTGCCAGCCCTGGATGGTGCTGCTGCAGAGGGGCAGCCTTGCAGAAAAACATGAGCTGTTTCTTCTCTGCTGCCTTCAGTTACTCCTGCTGGGCTGGGTGTCACTGGGCTGGGTCCTCTGGCAGGACTGTCCTCTGTGATGTTGGACCAGCTCCTTTCAGGACTGACCTCTGTGCTCACACAAAGCAGGGCACATGAGTTTAACTGGTCTCTGCCTGGCTGATTTTTCTCCCATTACAAGCACCTAGCAAAGTTGTTTGCCTTCCTAAACAACACTGGGAAGGTTTATTGTTCATTTCTGAAATGCTTAAGGGGATTAGATCATATAGTGGAGTATTCAGCTGTCAAATGATTTACAGCAAAGATGCAGTTGAGTTATGAGAGCTGTTAAAATGCCTGTTAAAAGTACTAAATGCTTTTAAAAACTCATATTATTTGGCTGATAGAATGTAAAGGTCTGATGGAGCTATTACTTTGCTGTGTATAAATACACATTTGGGCAGGTGTTATTTATGTACTCTCTCACTGCTGTGGCTTGCAGTGACCCAAAGCCATTGCCACCAGATGGTTGTACATCAGCCTGCTCAAGCCAGGCAGTGGCCCTGTTCCTGGTGGACTGCTGGATCAGAAGTCCTTGCTCTGGGGAAATTTAGCTTCATCTTGGCAGTACTGGGATGAATTGAGGGGTAGCACTGAGGCATGCTTGTGTCTGGAGGTGATGGCTTTCAGTGGTGCCCTGAAGAGATCCTCTTTTCACTGAGGGCTTCAGTGCCCTGACTCACTGGCTTTCTAGAAGGCTTTGGTAGAAAAGCAGCAGTTCTGTTGTCCCAGAAAACATGGATGCATCTTTTCTCAGCACTGATATTTCTCACATCCCAATGTTTCTCACGATGGACGTGAGCTGGCAAGCCTCAATAAACACTTAACAGTGTTTATACTTACTTTAAAAGAAACAGGGTAAATTTGTGGTCTGTGAACTCTGATAGTTGATATTTATTTTTAAAACTCAGTTTTGCACCTGCTTTTAAACATGTTTGCCCAGAAGAAACAGAGGAGAGTCAGTAAGTTTACCGCAGATTTATGGCTGAGTGTCAGACCTCCTCTCTTCCCTAGACCTTTGTAACCCAGCAGAGTCACCGTGGCCTCCTGGTTACCTCCCACTATAACCACTGCAGACAGTCCAAGTCTGTTCCTGACAAATAAATATGGGAGACTTTGGCCAATATGTGTGATGTCCTCTGGTGTACAGCACTCCTGGGTTGCTGTAGCTGTCTGGTCAGGATGCCCTTGTATCCTACATCTGAATTCAGGGGCTGCTGGATTTGTGAACAGCAGATGTACACCCTGGGATATCTTCCTTGCACTGACAGCCCATGGCTGATCCAAAAGAGAAACTTCACACCAGCTTCTCATCCAATGTATGAAAAATTAATTCTTCTGGCTTCCTGGACCATTGTATACCTATGAAGGGTTGCAGTGTTGAGCTGTGTAAATCTGTGGTGGTGCACAGTAAATATTATGCTTTAACAGTCGCAGGTCTGACATTTCTGTTGAGTTATGTACCATAATGTTCCAACACCACGGGCTGAATTTGATCTTAACTACGTGGGTGCACTTTAGTGCACGCCTGAAGAAAATTGGCCGCTAAACTTGCAGGTTCATGTGCACAGTCAGTGATTGAACAATCTGGTGATGCCCCAAAAGGTATGAAATTAATTTTCAGGTACAATAAACAATATTTCAGCCCTGACTGGCTTGACGGAAGCTTCATCTTCCAGCACTAGGTATTGAAATGGGTTGCAGGATTGCATTTAAGAAGGGATTTGTTCTGCCTGTCTCTTTAGTGCAAAGGAAGCCCATGAAGTTGTGCCCAGGCAGTGGTGATGCAGCTGAGTGCTGTTTCACCTGAGCACTGCCTCTCTGCAGCTGCAGGTTTGGAATTGTCCTTACCTATCTGACAAATTCCTCATTGTGTAGATCAAGCAGTGATGTTTTTTGTTGCTGTTTACCTTTGTACAAGCTGGGCATGGGCCAGTCCAAATGCATTTATCACTGAGTGTTTTGGAAAAGGGATTTCTGCACTGTTCCTCCCTCAGCAACTGAGGGGCTGTGTAGGACTCCTCTTCCTGGAGAGGGACTCGGGCTGGGCACAAGTGCAAGGATGCTCAGGAGGGATGTGCCACTGCCTGTTCAGGTTTTAATTGCAGTGTGAGTGTTGCCAGTGACTGGGGATTTTCTGTGCAAGGAAAGATTGGAAGAGGCTGCAGCAGAAAGTGTCTGTTATGGGATACGTGGTCTGTGGTCAGCTGCAAGGGGAGTCCATAGCAGCAAGACCAGCAAAGACTCACTGCCAGGACTGCTGGACCCTTGGGACAGGATCATTGAGAGTGTACCAGCAGCAGCTGATCCTCTGTCTGCTCCTCTATTAACATATTTGCACACTTCTCCCCATATTACCTCAGCTCTGCCTTGGAAGAGTGTGAAGTCTGGAAGTGTGGTAGGAGCACACATCATGGAGCAGCCCTTGGTGTTAATAGTTCCCACCGTTAGCTCTGTAGGTCCCCTTCAAACCAGGCCCTAGATAAGAAGTTGGTGTCAGAGCCATCTTCACCTTTCTTGCTTGGATTCAGAGACTGGGGAATGATAAGTAACGTATTACACAAATTTAGCTGTTGTTTTTACTCTCCTGTTTATAATTGTCAAAGGTTTGAGCCTTCTGAAATAATAAGGTTAAGTGGCCCTCTCTGACCTTAGGTGAATAGGAAAAAATATAGTTATTGAGGGACTCGGGCCATTACACCTCAGCAGTGAGGAATCTGAGGCATTGGAAAAGCCTGCTAAATTATCCTGCTTAATGCCAGACACTCCAAGGTGACTTATGGTGCTGCAAAAACATAAACATCCATAACTGTGACTGCTGCAGGCCAGGAGGGGGTTTGGCACATGCCTGTGCCTGGGCTGTGTGTGGTGGGAGTGCTGGCAGGTCACCGTGGGCATCACCTCTCTGGGGATGCCGGGTGCTCCTGCACCTCCCAGGCTGAGCTCTGCTCTCACCCTTCCTGTCACAGCCTGTGTTTAATGTGGAGCCTGGCCAGGCTGCAGGATGCCTTGCTGTGTGGCACAGGCCTGTCATTGCTCCAGGGAACCTCTCCAGCCCTGCCTCAGCACTCCCTGTCTCCAGGGAGGACAGACATGGAGGATCTCTGGAGCTGTGCCCCTTGTTCTTGGTGCTTGCTGTTCTTTTTCTCAACAGTCTGAGAAGGGAAGAGCTTATTTTCTTGTGGGGATTACCTTTTAGATGCTGCCTGTCTTACCCAGCTGAGCAGGAGACAGATGAAGCATAACTGTCTGATGTGAAGTTTGATTAAGGCCTTGGTAGCCATAATGCTCTTTTCCTAGAAGAAGAGCAAGCCTGTTGCTAATTCAGCACCGGATCCAACAAAACATGGAAATGGCAGTGAGAAATCATCCTGCTCTTCTCTTTGCAACTCTGTTTAGATGTGGCCTTAAAAAACATTGTAGGTTTGGGCTTGGATAGCCATCTCTCTGCTCCAGATAGGGACTCAGAAGAAGAAATGTCCTTTGTCCTTGAGTCCAGAGTCTTGGAGGAGGGCAAGCTGTCCCCACTGTTGGACACAAACAATCTGTGTGTTTGGCACAACCACTGGTGCCAAAGCTGATCTGATTAGGTGAGACCCTGGTTCAGGGTTGCCTTTTCTGTGCACTGCTCTTTATCTAAATTATCTGCAATCACAGAAATTCCTGCTCACAGGAATACATTTGCTCAAACATTTGGAGAAAGGGGGTTCAGAGCTGGACTGAAGCAGACTTGTTGGACAGTGCTCTGTCATAATTACTCTCCCATGCTAAAGGAAAGCTTCTTCAGCATGCACATGGAATAAATTGGCATGGTTGGTCTCTTTCTCCAGGCAGCACTGACAGAACCAGGAAACACAGTCTCAAGCTGCACCAAGGGAAATACAGGTTGGATATGAGGAAGAAGTTCTTCACAGAAAGGGTGATAAAGTTCTGGAATGGCTGCCCAGGGAGGTGCTGGAGTCACCGTCCCTGGATGTGTTAACAAAAGCCTGGATGTGGCACTGGTGCCAGGGTTTAGTTGAGGAGTTGGGCACGGGTTGGACTTGATGATCCTGAAGGTCTATTCCACCTTGGTGATTCTGTGATTCTGTGAGCAGAAATCCAGATTAAATGGAACAGAGCTGGATTCAAAGGAATGTGGAGTGAAAGCAGGGTGTGAGTTGGGGCGCCTGGGCGCTGCCCTCGGCCTGAGCAATCCTGGGCTGTAAATGAACTCCTCCTACACAACTGAAGAGCCAACCCCCAAAGCCAATCAGCAACACAGTGATCTGATTTCCCCTCTGCTGTCTAAATAAAATGCTGCTGCAGATGGAAGGCTCCCTAGAAGCTGCTTCTGGACTGCTTCCACCTTTTTATGAAAGCTCCACTCAGACGTGGTACCGTGTGCAGTAGCATAACCCATGGAGTGCTGTGATCCCTGGAAAAAATGTAGGGGGACAGAAGCTAGGAACAAACCTTGAGATTCAGGGTTGGAAATAATAATAGAAGAGCAAAGTATTAATATTTCACAGCACAGTCTGCTTTGCAGAATACAAGGGGCTTGGGGAAGGAGCAGATGGAAGGAGCTGAGTATGTGTTTCCCAAGGAGGTGGCATTGTGTCTGTTGCTTTGTTACTTAGAGCTCTAAATACTGAAAAACAAAAGCACAGAAAAGAAAGAAGCTGAAATTTAAATTTGATAAGTTGCTCTTTCTTTTCAGTTTGGGATTAAGCTGCTGTGGTTCAGCCTGTGCAGGTGTTTTGGCTGTGTGTGTCCTGTGTGCACCTCTGTGCATGTGTGTGAGTGTCTGTGCTCCTGCAAACTCTCCAGGGTTAGCACAGGCCCAGAGCTCTCCTGGGAGCTCATCCCATCACAGCTCCCAGCACTGAACAGTGCCTGCCATTAGCACACACCGAGCTAAATACAGCTCTACAGGTGCTCTGGTAGCCACCTGCAGAGGGGCACACTCCATTCTAAACTCTGCAGAAGCTGTGGTTGTGCCCTAGGAGACATGCAGTCTCCTGGGGAATAGTTCCCTCCTTAAATGCAGACTTGCAGCCTTCAGTCTGCAGGTGAAGGTGGGCAGCAGAACCAAGGGACAGCCCTGCTCCTCCAGCTTCACCATGGCTTGCAGATTTTCACACTTTCTGACCTGAGCAAAGGTTCAGCTGGACCTTCAAGTCATATTCCCTGTGCCCAGTGGACCAAATTAGGCTGTGCATTAAGTTGCCTCTTCAAATTTTTGAGGCTCTGGTTTGGCTAGCTAAGAGGAAAGACTGTATTCTCTTGGGATGAGTGCAACATGGAAAGGAGCTGGAGTTATCCCTTAACACAGAGAGGCTGGGAAATGGGTCCAGAGCAGGGCCTGAACCACACCAGCTGGTTCAAAGCTTACCCCAAACTAGAATAATTCCTGAAGGATCTCATGGATACCAGGTAGGGTCTGAGTCAGTGTGTATCATAATTGGAGCTGTAGCTGCACATTTCAGTCCTGAATGTGAATTCTCCCATCTTTAGCAACCAAATTGTTTGAACTGCCGTCACCATGGTTTTTAGAAGTGGTCTTAAAAATGTTAATTAACCTTCTGCAGTTACAGAGAAACTCCAGCTGTGGACAACTGTGCAAGAGAAGGACTTCAGGGGTTTTGAAAATCTTTCAAGAGCACACACAGGAGATGAATGTTCTGTGGCCATGGGTGCTGCCCTTGGAGCCTGACCTGGTCACTGCGTGTGACAGTTCCCAACTGGATCCTCCATGGAGGTCTTTCTGGTGTTCAGCTACCAGTCACTGAGGACTGTGTTCTTCATTGGTGAAATTATACACAAACATACACACTCTGAAGCTCAGCCCTGGGATTGTTCACTGTAAACATTGCATTGTCCCACAATTTACATTAATGAGGATGATTTACATTTATATAGCTCCTTTCATCCCGATGGATCTCAGAGTGCTCACAGACTAAAATACCCATCACAGCAATGTGAGCTGGTTGTGGTGTGAGCCAGCCAGCCAGGAGAAATGAACCTGAACCTTGCTTTGTCTTGAGCAAGAGGTGTTTTGGGGAAACTGGTGAAATATTTCATCCTGTGCAGACCTGGCTAGACCTTGTAACTGAGATCCAGTCTGGAAAACCAGATGTGGAGAACTTGGTGGTCTTGTGCTTTATCTGTTCCTGCAGCAGGAGGGACTGAGGTGACCTGGTGTTTTCCAAGTGTCTCACAGAAGGTGGGATGACCAAGGAAAGTTCTTTTAGTGGTCTCTAGGTCTGAGGGACAGCCCTTGCCCAGTACTTCCCCAGACCCTTACCAGAGGGAGGCAGGGATCCCCAGGGAGGAGATGAAGATGGGATTTGTCCTTTGGGGCCATAGTCCCGTGGGTGGGCTAGGGTCTGTGGAGTTTGTCTCCCACAGCTCCTGCACTGTAAGCATCTCTTTTGGGGTTCCTGTTCACCCCTCACATTGCTTCTTGCTGTGCTGAACCCCACTGTGAACATGGGCTTCCTCCTCCAGGCCGTTGCCAAAAGAGAGTTTTAAATGTTCACTTTCTTTATTTTTAGGTGTAAATTTAAAATACTACCGATATTTCTAGGGAGTGTTTGTAAATGAGGACTCTATGAAAGTTATTTTTGTGCATTAATTCATGAGGCAGCTTCAAAAATTCATGAAGTAAATAGAACTTTCTGCCAGGAGGCATCGGGGTGCCTTTGCTGCCCTCCAGAGCGGAGCAGACATTTCAGTGTAACTCAGTAACTCTTAAATAGAGTCTCCTGATCTCAGTGTGCTGATTAAGGCACTAAGACAGGCTGCAGAGGTGCTTTTAGGTCTTTAAGATGTCCTTGTTTCACCAGCCCTAACAGTGATCTTATTTCAGCAGGGATTAAGTGAGCTGCACAAACGCACCGGGGTGGCAGAGGCAGCCGCTGTCCCTTGTGCTGTGCTGCAGGCCCACGGGCTCTCGTGGCCCACGGAGTGCCACTGCCTCAGCTGCTCTCCTGGTCCCAGGCACCATCCCTCCTGCTGCTGTGGCTGGAAACGTGGAGTGACTCTGCTGGCATCAGCACAGCGCTCTGGGCTGCTGCTGGGGTGACTGAGGGGTGAAGTCAGCTCTGTTGGGGATTATTTCTATCAGGCTAAAAGCAGCAGTGATTTAAATGGAGCAGATTGTGGCAGGGAGGCCAACCCGCACTGCTGCCTGCTCTGCTATAGCTGAGATGGGCCAGTGGGGCTGGGCTTGGGGTAAGGAGTCACTCTGCCCTCACTGAAATGATATCGCTATAAAATGGATGCAAAAAAGAGGAGAATTGGGTCTCACACCTCCAAGATGGGTTAAACTAAACCAGAACAAGCTGGTTTTTCTCTGCAATGAGCAATATCCACATGTGGAATTATTTATAAACAAATCTTCAGAATATATTCATATGTAGAGTCTTCCTTCCTTCTTATCTAGTAGTAGGATCTTCCTCTAAATATTAAGCTGCATGTTTGAATATCTGAAGTAGGGAATAGGAAAGTGCTCCTGAATAGATGAAGGACAGACTGAGCCTCTTTTTGATCTGTGAGGAAGGAGTGATGTGCATTTGTGCTGGCTCCTGCCCCAGCTTTCTGCTTCTCTTTGGATGCCAAACCTGCAGTGAGTGTGCTGCTGCTCCTGCGTGTGGGATGCGTTTCAGGCTGGACAAATGTTCATTGTGGTTTGCACAAAGGTTGCTTTTCTATGCACAACCCAAGTCTTGAAAAGAGAAGGAAAAAAATGCTCTCCAGACTCTCTTGGGATTATTTTTTTTTCCAGGTAGCTTCTGGCCTTGAATGATATTCAGTGTTTTTCCAGTAATACCAGGGGCTCAGGCGTGTGTAAGACTTAGGGGTACTGCCTCCTCCTCACACTAAATGCTTTTTTATTATCCATTAATGAGTAATCAGAAATTTCTAAAAGGACATATGGCTTCAGTTCTTTCACAGACAGTGGGATCTGTGCAGCTTTGCAGTTTGTAGACAGCTATAAATGGTAATGAAGAGCACATTAAAACCCTGCCTCCATAGCATGGCTCTAATTGCTGTTGATTTGCTGCTTGATTTGGTGAGGAGGCTGAGCCAGAGCCCTCAGATGTGCTGCTGGTGAGCGCCCGGCCCCACTCGGGCACGCCCAGCGCTGCCCTGTTGGTGTTGGTGTGTGTGTTGGTGCTGGTGTTGGTGTTTGTGTTGGTGTTTGTGTTGGTGTTTGTGTGTGTGGTTGTTTGTGTTGGTGTTGGTGTGTGTGTTTTTGTGTATGTTGGTGTTGGTGTCAGTGTTTGTGTTGGTGTTGGTGTGTGTGTCGGTGTTGGTGCTGGTGTTTGTGTTGGTTCTGGTGTCAGTGTTTGTGTTTGTGGGTGTGTTTATGTTGGTGTTTGTGTTTGTGCCAGTGTTTCTGTCAGTGTTTGTGTTTGTCTTGGTGTTTGTGCTTGTGTTGGTGTTGGTGTTGGTGCCAGTGTTGG
>VXBQ01006672.1:671506-724148 GCA_013400175.1 Phainopepla nitens
CAGTGTTTGTGTTGGTGCCAGTGTTTGTGTTGGTGTCAGTGTCGGTGTTTGTGTTGGTGTCAGTGTTTGTGTTGGTGTCAGTGTTTGTGTTTGTGTTGGTGTTGGTGCTCTGTCCATAAACTCCCCATTAGCCTCGCTCCCTTCCCTCCACACTCAGAGACTCTCAGAGGCCAGGCTGGTACTGTACCAAAGTGGTACAGTCATACCCCTTAGAAATGAGAAGGATGCAACTTCTGTCAGACCTCACAGTAAGCCTATAAGAGAGCTGAGAAATGATTTCCTAACCTCCTAAGTCTGCCTTTATTCCTCGGTTATCTGTTATATCTCTGTAAACCTGACCTCTCGACTGCCTGAGCATCCTTCTGCTCTGTGTGCTGTGACCCAAGAGATGGAGAGCCCTGATGTGTCCAGTGGCACACCTGGGGTTCTGGGGGGCTTTAGGGGGCTCTTAGACTGTGGGCAGGGCTGCCCAAGTGAGACTTGGGGTGGCATCAGCTGCAATATCAGGCTCAGAAGCTGTGCTCCCTAAAATGCTTTTGTGCAGCAGAGTCAGGAGCACCTGCACTATGCAGGAAGGTCAGGTGGGGTCTCACCTACAAACTGGATGTGTTTGGTTTCGAGGCTGTGCTTGAGAAGTGTGGGATTTGCCTCCCCGTAGTGTTCTGTGGGTCTGTTAAACCTCTGCAGTTAGAGCAGCAGAAGAGCCATTGAATTATTTGGTCCATTGAACTGATGTGCTGTGAAGACTCACTTGTACTTTTAACATGCTGCAGGTTCACCGAAGGTGCACAGCCCAGTGCAGTGCTCAAGAGGGAACAGTGCATATCTTGGGTTTCACAGCACCTTGGGGGAAACAGAGGCAAGGAGGAAACGACAATATTTGTTAAATATCAACAGAAGAATTTGATTATTTCTTGGAGGAACCTTGTGATGGTCTCTGGGCTGAGGTTCCTCCTGTTCTCCCATACATCACCCACATATTGAGCCATATGTCCTGGCAGCTGGTTGGTGAGAATCCACCAAACTCCTGTGCAATAAGGCATTTTCTGTAGTGATTTAATGTTTAGATGATTACAGAATTCAGGGGATTACTTGATTACTTGGTGTGTGTTTCTGCAGGAAATATGCTGCAGTATTTTATATCAGTTTTTTTTCTGTTTTGGGGGGACTTTTTTGTTTTGTTTCCTTAAAAGGGGATGGAGTGCTACCTATAAGAGATTGAGAAGTGTAGCCAATAGTTTTATTATCCTCCCAGTGCTGGCCTCTTCCATCTTTACAAATGCTCTGAAGCTACAACTCTGCATAAGAAAAATGGATTTGTCACTGAATTTTCATGCTTCATCCTCACAGAAATGTAACTGTTGTCCTGGGCTTTAGCACTGTGCCTTCAAGCTTGGATTTAATGCTCATCATTATACTTTTAGAGCAGGTTACATAGAAAAATAGAGGCACGGAGCACATCCAAAAGCAAGCAGCCTTGCTTTCACTCCCATTTTATTCTGGTGAGGATGCTGAATATTTATTAAGAAAATCCCACAATCCCATTTTTAAAGAGGGGGAAAAAAAAAAAAAAAAAGACCTCTGTATTTTAGAAAGGAACAGCTGTAAAGTGCAGCTGTTGAGCTTAATTGTATCTCTCCCAGCCCAGTGCTGGGGAAGGAGGGAGCTGAGCCCAGGAGCCGTGGCTGTGCTGGGGTAGGGTGGCTGGTGCTCAGCAGTGCAAGGAGCAAGCAGCTCTGCTGGGAGATCAGAGCGTGGCTGGTGGTCCCTGATCCCTCTGGATGACAGGGATGGCTCGCTGGATGTTGTGTGATTGCACAGATTCTCCTCTGCCACGTCAGAAACGTGCTGATGTTTGTTCTCACCCTGCTGGGCTGGAGTGCTGTGGAGAAGGGCATTAAAGATGGGGGTGGCTGTGCACCTTTTAGTGCCTTCTGAGTTCTGCTGCTGCTGTGGTGGGAGTCTCCAGATGGCTCCTTTGACAGTTTCCCAAGATACTTTTATTTCTGTGGTAGCACAATTGTGTTTTCTTTGAAGGAGGTTGTGCTTATTTTTAGGATGTATTTTGTGTTTCAGATGTCGGTCGTAGCACAAGAGTTAATTTATTGTTTTGATCCAAGCAGATTTGACCCCGAAATCAAAGCACTGCTGCTTTCAGCTGATGTTTCTGAAAGAGAATTTCTCAGAAACTCCTTTTGAACATCTTTGTTTGGGGATTGGCCTTATCATGTCAAAGGGATAGTTGCCTTGGAAAAAAACCTTATATTTGACATCTGAGTGATGATTTCCCTTTTGCTGAGATTCCAATTTAAATCTTCACAATACCGATGGCTTGGTAGCAAGCTGACATAGCATTACCTCTGCTGTACTGAGTGTGCTTGGTTTTGAATGCAAGATCAAAAAATTCCCTTGCTGCTCCCACCCTTGCACACTCAGTACTGCCTCCCAGCATGGAATTCCCAGGGGCAAGAGCAGAGGGGCGAGGATGTCCTGCTCTCCAGGGCTCCAGTGCAGGAATTCAGCCCAGCACAGCAGAGCCAGCTCAAGGCTGCTGTGATTTGGGCCCAATTTCTTTTCATCTTAGCCAAAGTGAGCACAAAATCAAGTGGAACAGCAAGTAAATGCAATATATTTATTGCATTTTGGTCTGTTCAGTCTTTCCTAAATTCCAGATACAATGTTCTTTCTTTTTGTTTTGCCTTTCTCCTGGTGACTGCGTGGTTTAGAAATTGGTGTTTCTGGCACATTTTCAAGCTGTCTTTCAAAATAAACACCTTTCCCAGAGGTGAGGGCAACCTGAGGCCCTGATTGCATGAAGTGTCATTAACCAAACAGCACCAGACACAGAGGTGATTAATATACACCCTTGGAGCTTTGTAGAGAAGCTTAATGGTATGATCTTGGAGCAACTAGTGTAAAGCCTTTGGAGATTCAGCTGGAACCCAGCTCAAGCCTGTGTGCATTTAGTTGTGGATTTCTGGGGTTATTTTCAACACCCAAATGAGGCACTGGTGTCCTTGCTAGGGGAAAACAAGCTGTGCTTTTCAGTGGCAATGGTGGTACCAGTGGTTGCAAACCATTTTGCAGCTGGATGGATGGCCAGGATGGCAGCAGCAGGGCTGGCTCCCTTGGCTTTGCAGGGGTCACTGCACCGGTCCCTGAGCGGCCCCAGGCCTGCTGGGCAGGGCTTGGTGTGACAGCCCAGGGTGGTGTGGGTGCCAGGTGACCCAGCTGTGCTTGTGCCCCCCTCTGTGATCCTGGGTCACTCACAGAGCTCCGTGGAACAGCCCCATGGCCTTGTCCCAGCTCTGGCCACGTGCCTTGGTAATGCCCTTGCGTGGGCTGGATGTTCTGGATCTCCTCCTTGGAGAAGGGGCAGAGCAACATCCCCAGCCCAGTGCTCTGGATCCAGCAGGGAGCCCTTGCTGGTGTGGTTTAGGAGCTGAGCTCTGGAGCAGTGGGAAGCAACGTTACAGAATTGCAAAGGCATTTTGCTCCGAGCAGCGTTTATGTAGCCAAAAATGAGGAGAGAATCTAGGGAAGCTGGATGAATGCCTTCAGGTAAAAAAACAAACCCAAGGGGTTAGGGACATGACTCTGGTGGGGCAGGTGACACTTAAAATAGAAAACACTTATCTTTGTTTCCTTTTGAAATATGTCCTGTATCCTTGGGAGGCTTCTTAGCAGCCTTTGGATCAGTGCCCTGCCTATTCAAAGCCCTTCTACTTTCAGCAAAGGACTGTAATTTGCAGCTTGTTTCGGGTGGTTTTTACTCGGTGCTGTGCAGGACTGGGCTTGGCTGTGCCCTCCTGGAACAGACAGTGACGTCCCAAAGGACCCTGCCACCCTCTCACGAGGGGATGGTGGGACAGGGCAGGGTCCTGGCAGGAGTGGGGCATGTCCTGGGCCCTCCATCCCTCTTTTATCCCTGGTGTGAGCAGCTCCACATCCACGTGTGCTGGGCACCAGCAGTGCCTCGGGAGAGGTGCTGTAATTAACCATCCCATCAGGAGTGAGCCCTTCCCATCAGCTCCCTCTCTGCCAGCACATTCTCCTCTGCTGTCTCTTTTTCTAGTAGAAAGCTCTTCCTACAAGTGGTACTTGTGTAACTTGGCAAGGATGTTTTGATGGGCTGGCCGCATTGTTCATTGAATTACTGTCTGGCTGCAAAGCCAAGGGCTGCAATTTTCTGTGCATTATTATTCTTGGGATTCAGCCTCTTAGAAATGCAAAGTGGGACAGTTTGCTGCTGGAAACATTTCCCAACAGTTCGGGGCCTGGCAAGAGATGGAGGGATCTCTTGGGCTTCAGTAACCTTCAGGTTTCCACGTGCTTTGACATGCATTTTGAGTGAGTCCTTTTATTTATTTCAATAGTTCTGTCAAACATTGCTCCTCCCTTGTATTAACTATGGCTTCACTGCCCTAAAATAACCCAGCAGGGTTAGGAATATTTGCCACAGGAATCTTGTAAATGGCTTGCACATAATTATGTTTTTATTCCAAGGCAAAGGAGATATAACTCTTCAAAATGGATAAAAATCTTGAAATGAACATCTGGACATACAAATTAAATTGCTCTTAGTGTAAGGACAGTACAGTACTTTATTCTCCCTGGCAGGCTTCAGCACACTTGCAAACTCGACACTAATCCACAGGATCAGAGTCATCTTGTAAACTTAATGTCTCTAAATGTTTTCACATATTTTTATTGCAAATCTATCCTTTCAGGACATTAGAGATCAGCCTGAGCCCTGGTAAGGCACACGTAGCCTCTGTGCATTGACTGAGAGCTTTATATACTTAGATTGAGATAGCCTTGGGTCTCAAGAGCAAATCATTCTTCTGACAACAAACCCTCCCCTGCCCTGCACAAGCTGTCACCCTCCCCATCAATGAAATTATAGATTAGGTTATCGATTATTTTTCTTTTTTTTTTCCTCCCACTTACTCTCAGACTCTCATGAAAATTCAAGACATTTCATATCTTTCTATTGACAAAAGCAACAACTAAATCAGATTATGCAACTCTCTTAATTCCCAGAAGTAATTTCCAAATTGTTCTTAGGTCCTTTGCCTGTCTGGTGCTTGCATTTGGATAGAGCATGCTGAGATACTTGCAGCTTGTCATGGTTTAAATCTTAATTAGTTCATGGGAGTGCACCCTTTTGAAATGCAATACTTGGACTTTCTCTAGGCTATTCTTTTTATTCTAAAAGGAATTAAAATATCCAGTATCATAATGAAGCATTTCTACTCATTTATGTTAGAAGTTTTTGAAGAGTATTTAAAGAAAGCAAAGTCAATGTACTAACTACTAATATTGCAGGGGAGCAGGAGGTGGGTGTTGGTGCTGTTTCTGTTTTTGGGGTCAGGTCCCCTCGGGTGCCAGGGGTGGTGGCAGCAGTGCCATCAATGCCATCAGCAGTGCCAGTTGACATTGATGTTGGCCCTCCCTGCATGGATGTGTGAGATCTGATGCAATTCTCATTCTTCTAGACAGGCTGGGGGAGCTCGAACTGGCTGAACAAATAATTCTTGATATAGATGCAGAAAGCTGATCATTTTGGGTACTTTTTGTTTAAACTGAAAAAGACCAGGGCACCAGTAAATACAAAACTTATCACTCTAGCAAGTTAGTAACGTCAGCACTTCAGTCAAGCTTCCAGAGGGAGATTTATGCCTCCTGAGATGATGCTTGTATAAAACTTGTTTGGCTGTGGTTTTCAAAGGCTGCAGCACGGAGGAAGTGCTGGGGTGGCTGATTGTGTGTGCAGAATGCTGAGGGGCTGTGGGGAGGTGAGGCTGGGGAGAGGAGAGGGCACTTGAACAGCAGGGGTTTGAGGAAGGCCGGAGTGGTGAATGCCCCAGGTGTGACAGAGGCGTGTGCCAGGCAGGGGGCACGGGCTCTCAGAGTCATGGCTCTGCCTTGCCCGTGTTAAATACTCCCATAAATGCAAGGAATAAACCCCATCAATCCTGATGATAGGTTTGATAGTTAAGTTTCATATAAATGGACATGTAAAAATACAAAAAAAAAGATTTGTTTTCCCATGATCTGCTTTTCTTTGTGGCTGCTGTCTGGCTCCCAGCAGGATAAATGACCAGCCTTCCCTAAAAGGTGTGAGAGGGTGCTTAGAGGAGCCCAGGGACAGCTCCATCCACCAAGGCATAGCCCCTTGCCCACTGTCATTGTGCAGTGCATTCTTAGATTAGATTTTTGCACGAGAGCACGTGTTGGCTGGTTTCCTGTTTAACCCTGGAGGTGCTGTCTGTATTGCCACATCCTCTGTTATATTTCAGTCACTCAGGCACTGGGAAGTGCAGATGTACCCTGTCAGAAGCAGAGGTGTCTTCTTTAAAACACTGTCTTCTGCATCTGCCCTTATTTTCAGCGCTTGAGTGGAAACATGGCTGTTTTAAATAAAAATTGGGTTTAATGTGCTTTTAAATTGGAGGCAACTGCACTAGTTATGCAATTAACTGCAAATATTGAGTTCGAGAAAGGGCAATGCAAGTACTTCCAAAATAATCAGAAGTGTTTTTAAATGGATGGCTAATGGAGAACAGACACTGCAGTGTGAGCTGCCTGTGTTCCCTAACAAAGCATTCTTTACCCAGGCTCTGCATAAGCTTCTTTTCAGCGTGTACATTAGAGCAGGAGTCTGGCAGGCTGTCTCGTCATGTGTCTTGTCCTGTAGAGCCACTTATTGGATTTCATCTGCTTACCCTTGTGCGATCATCAGGGCAGTGCTTAAAAGCAGCTCTTGTATGAAAACAAACGCAGCAGATTATGCAGCCTTAGTCTCTTCATGGAAGAGGGGAGGGGAGAGATGGGGAAGGGAGGAAGCCTCAATTCCTGACCTTTAACTCAGCAGTAAACATAAATCTCCTCTAATGCTCTGCATCAGACCTTTGGAAGAAGGGGCAGCCAACTCGGGTGGACTACAAGGATGCCGTGAGGTTATGCAGGGAGAAAATCAGAAGGGCCAAAGCCCAACTAGAACTTAATCTGGCTACTGCCATAAAAGACAGTAAGAAATGTTTCTATAAAAACATTGGCAGCAAAAAGGAGGGCCAAGGAGACTCTCCATCCTTTATTTGATGCAGGAGGAAACACAGTGACAAAGGCTGAGAAAAAGGCTGAGGTACTTAATGCCTTCTCTGCCTCAGTCTTTAATATCAAGACTTGTCCTCAGAGGACCCAGCCCCTGATCTGGAATACAAAGACAGGGAGCAGAATAAAGCCCCATAATCCACGGGGAAATGATCAATGGCCTGCTGCACCCCAGAGACACACACAGTCCCGTGGGGGATCCACCCAAGGGGGCTGAGGGAGCTGGTGGAGGTGCCCACTGAGCCACTTCCCATCATTTATCAACACCCCTGGCTAACAGGGAGGCCCCAGGTGACTGGAAGCTCCCCAGTGGGACACCTGTCCTCCTGGAGGGTCAGCAGGATGATCCTGTCAGCCTGACCTCAGTGCTAGGAAGCTCAAGGAGCAGATCACTTCAGTGCCATCCCGTGGCACCCAGGGCACCAGGCCAGCCAGCAGGGCTTTGGGCAGGCCCTGCACTACTAACCTGTCTTTTATGACAGGGTGACCCACTTGGTGGCTGAGGGAAGGGCTGGGGATGTATTCTAGCTGGAGGTCAGTAGAGCCTTCTCCTGGGGACCCTGTCAGCCATGGCTTGGACAGCTGCTCTGTTTGCTGGGTAAAACACTGGCAGTGGGGTGGGCACTGAAGTTGCACCCAGAAAGAGCTGGTCACAAGTGGTGTTCCCTGGGCTCAGTACTGGAGCCAGCCCAGTTTGGTGTCCTTATCAGTGATGAGGGCATTGAGGGCACCTTCAATCAGGCTGCAGGTGACACCAGGCTGGGTGGGAGCATTGATCTGCTGGAGGGCAGGCAGCTCTGCAGAGGGATCTGGACAGAGGGATCTGGATCCATGGTCTGAAAACAAGTCATGGAAAGGCTATCCTCTTAAAACAAGAATGTTTGCTGCTGAAGTTGTGTCCAAAGTTAAAAACAAAGACCTAAAAAATATTACCACCAGTTTGCTTTCCATAATGTAGCTGTCCACCCAGAACGTCACCTCCCAGAAGTGGCTCTTTCTCACCTTGTAGGTGGTGTTAAGTCATTCATCCCCGTTCTTTTTTGCAGGGTCAGTTGTGTTTCAGCTTGGGGAAGCTGTTACATTTCCCTGCTCTTCAGGCATGATGTGCATTGTGATTCTGTGCACAGCCCTCCTTCCCCTGGGATGGGCTGCTCTGAAGGTTGCTGTCTCTGGCTCCACGTTAGAGTGGAGACGTTTTGAACAAGACCAGGCTCTCTGTGGAGTTCAGGCTATCTTGTTCAGATTCAGAGATCTTATATAGCTCAGGGAACTGGAACATCATTTTAGCTGAAATGACACAATCTGTTCTGTTTTGTTTTGATTTTTCTCCCCTTTTCTAGTTTTATGCTCAATTGGTGTCAAAATCTTTCAGTGGGAGTAGAGGATCTCAACACTTGTGGAAAGACCAGCAGGCTCCTTGCTGGATCTGCTGGCCCTGCTGTCACCTCTGCACTTTGTCTTGAGAGCTCAGATGACTTTTTTAAGGGTGTGCAGTGAGCGAGGCTCGAAGCAGGAGTAGTGAATGTTGCTGTCACTTGTGGTCCCATTGCTCCTCCTGCACTGCTGTGTGCTGCTCTCACCTGAGCAGCAGCCACATGGGCTGTGTGGCTGAGGCAGGGCCAGGGTGAAAGGTTCTCCAGGTGTCCTTCTGCTGCACTGCAATTTGTGTGAGTTGGCAGAGGTGATGGAGGTGTCTCCAGGCTGAGCCAGTGCTGAAGCACAGATTGTGTCAGGGTGTGAGATGTGGCTCAGCTGGGATGGTTTCAGTCCATCAGGAGTTGTCACCCAGTGGTGGGGTCTGTACTGGTGGGGCTGTTCCCAAGCCACAGAACAGATCTGCTCCTTCATACCAGTGCTGGAGTTACTGCAGAGAAAAATCTCTCGCTGCTGTAGGGAAGTGATGTGCTTGGATGGAAACCAGTTGAAGGAAACTGCCACATAAACTGATGATCATGACCTGAAGGAGCTGGAGGAGCTGGGGAAGAATTGGGACTGGAGCTGCAGGAAGCCAATGAAGTACCTTTGGCATGCTCATGGGGGCAAGTCAAGGAGAAATACATTAGTGCTCAACAGGTACCCGAAGGGCTGTGGGCACAGGTGGTGGCTGGGCAGAAAAGGCTGCAGAGTGATGGTGGGAGGACAGAAAATGGAGCAAGTCCCAGGGGTGCACCAGTACTATTCATCCTGCATGTGCCCTCCTTGAGCAGAATTCCTGAGGAGAGAACACAGTGGAAATTAAAAACAGAAGTGATGATTGCAGAGAAAAAAAAACCAAACAGGTGATGGATTGAGAAGTTGCTGTAGAAGAGGGAGGAGCTAGGTAGATGGGATATGGATATGATATGTAAATGAAGCTTGGAGGTGATTAAGTGGACTTTTCTACAGTCATTTCTTATGCTGGATGTGGGAGGCTGTGCTGATGGGGGAGGAGGGAAAAACAGCTCAGGAATCAGCAGCATTTCCCTGCTGATCATGTAGGCAGAAAATAGGGGCAGCCTCTTTGTTGGGGGGGCTGAACTGAATCAAATCCCCCAAATGCAAACCTTGGCCATGGGACTGTTGTGTCATGCAAAGGGAATCTGACTTTGCCACCAGCCCCCTGCAAAGGAATTAGTAATTCCTTATGACATCTCATGGCAAAATGATTTGGTAAGACATGGCGTGGAGGTGGGGAAAGAGGAAATGAGTGAGATGTTTTTAATTCCAGATAATTTGTTTGGTGTGTAGCTGTGAATTAGACACATAAGGAGTCAAAGTTAATGGATGAAGAGTGTATTAAAAAAGACAGAGTAATGTTACCAAGAGAAGAACAGAATTGTTCTCACCAGGCAATGCACTTTGCAGAAGAGAGGACTGTCATCTGCTTTTATTGCAAAATAGAGGTTAGCCTCTTTTCTTTTTTTTTTTTTAATTTTCCTCCTCTAAAATGTACCTGTTTGTGAGGTTTTTTCACAATAAACACATTTTTTCCTGAAAATTGCAGTTCTGAAAAGAATACAAATCCAAATGGTAAAGCAGTTAAGAGTTCCTGCAGGAGAATGCCTGTTGGCTTTGCATTTCCTGCATGTTTGGGAGCAAAGGAGCAGATCTGCTCACAGGATGAGAGCTTGGATGACATTAATCTTATCTTTATATACTGCCACAAATTGTCCTGTGGCAAACAGGCACTTAGGAACTTGCTCAGCATATCAAACAGAAGATCTTTTTCAGCTTGGGGCAGTAGATTATGGATATCTTCAGTGTGCTGCTGCAGCCACGTCACTCCTCGCACACAGGAAAATCCTGAATCCCCAAGAACTTTCCCTCTAAATGGCAATATCTGGGTCCTTGCAGGCTCTTGATAGTTCTACTTCTCTGGGGCATAATCCAGATCCCAAAGAAAACTCTTATTAATCTGTTCTGCATGTGAAGGAAATGCCAAAGAACACATTACAGCTCCAGACCCTGCTGTATCCCCAAGAGATTTCCGTGGGGTGTCCCATGTGCCTGGAGAGCTCCAGGAAAAACCTGGCACACGACAGAGTAAACCTGGAGCACTGTTAGACTTCCTTTTGTTTTTTATTGTTTCAAGGAAATGCTTGTTTCAAAGAGCAAAGGCTTTAATCATTTGGCTTGTGAGGGAGTTGTCTCTTTAATCTCTTACACTTTGGTCTTGGCTTCCTTCAAAAACTCTTTGCAGCACTGGTGTCACTGGTGCCTGTTCACTCAGATCAGCCCTTCCAGAGGGGAATGAAAGCAGTGTTTCCTTATTTTAAAAAAACAAAAAAAAGATGTAAAAAAGACAGAAAAGATTATTGCAGCTCCAGGTTTTTAAGTTACCAAGCCTGGCTTGCATCCCTGAGATGAAAAGGAAATTGAATATTGTGTTTTCTAAAGGACTTCTCTATCCCTGCTGGATATAGATCTATCAGCCAAATATTGACATAGAGGCACTTGGTTTGCTGCTGCATGGCTCCAGCTGGCATGGAGCCTTCATCCCCTGCTTTTGGAACCAGGGCTGGGCCTTTGATTTCCACAGAGAACTCAGACCCACAGGAATGCTGAGCACAAGCAAAGCTCCAGTCCTGACAGAGCAGTCCAAGCTCTGGGAAAACATCAGTATCTGATGGAGCACTGGGGGGGCTGGGAAGGTGCTCTGAGCATGGCCATCCCCAAACCCTGAGTCCTGGCAGTTCAGTTGTTCACACCAAAACCTCCCTCTGGCCTTGGCTGCTGCTGGAGAATGTGTAGCTCTGCCTTTCCCCCCAGCCTGTCGCTGCACAAAACAATAATCTGTGTCCATGCTGGAGGGGTGGAGTACAAATTAAAATCCTAGTTAGTTTCAAAACTGAAAAACACGTTCTGTTTTCAGCAGGACACCTAATGCATCACAAAATTCCTTTTCCTCGCAATTCTTTTGTTCTCCACTTTGAAAATGCACATGAAACATGCCTGGTAATTAACAAGATGGTAGCAGGTTTGGGGGGAGAAAACAAGTGTGTTAATTCTTTTAAGGCAGTGTTAAAAAATATTTCCAGTGTTTTCCTAGTGGTGGTTGGGATTTTACCTTCTAAAATTGCATGAAGAGCAAAATACTGTTCTGTGATGATACTAAACTGTATAATGAAAGGTCACGAGGTTCAAGGAAACACGTTTTCCTAGAGGAGATAGAAGTGTTTATCTAGTCAAGTGAGTCATTTTCCTAGAGAAACAAGTTTTTTAACAACTGTAGAAAATTAATTTTCAGTAGGGAATAGTGAACCTTTAATCTCAGTTTCCCTGCTCAGCATTAGGAAAATCTTCACTAGAGAGTCACTGGTATCTGTGTGCCTCACGATGGTAACATTTCGCATGAGCACCAGGTTTCTGAGTGTTTTTCTGAACACTGCCAGCATGGAAAATCCATCCCTGATTTGGATTTAGCAGCGAGCAGTCGGGGCAGCATCTTGCTTGAAAGCAGCAAGCTTTCATGTGTTTACAGCTTTGAGTTTTGGCAATGCATGCTTGCATTACCTGTGAGCAAGGAGCCTTGAAGGGCTTTAGAGAGGTGAGTCATGAATTCAACTTCTTTTCTTCCCAGGTCTCTGGGAAACTGATGCAGGTAACCTAATTTATTTGTATTTTAAACTAGAAGAGTTAAACTAGAAGAGTACCATTTCGGGGAGTTTTAGACAAATAAGTGTGCTGTTACAATTTTTTGTTTGAAAGCAACAACAAAAAATTCTGAATAATAGTGTTTTCTTTGAAATGGATTAAAGCTGGTTGATAAGAACCAACTCTCCCAAGACTGGGATGAATGATGGCTGTGCTGTGCTTGGAGTTGCCTGATCCAATTTCGTGGAATCACCAACTGGTTTGGGTTGGAAGGGACTGCAAAGATCCTTTAGTGCCCCTCCATGCTGTGGGCAGGAACACCTTCCACTAGAGCAGGTTGCTCCAGGCCCCATCCAGCCTGGCCTTGGATACTTTATTAGTCATTGCTTTACTTTGCAAAATCGCTGCTGTGCAGGATCCAGCTCTGAGGTTCACCAGAGAACCTCAGAAGAGGAGAAAATGTCTGTATGATACCCCCAAAGCCAGCAGTGGCTGGCATTATCCCAGAGTTACAGATGAAAGGTAGCGTAGACTGTGAAGATGGAGGTGAAAAGCCAATAAAAATTGGACTTGAGGAGTCCTCTAGTTCAGTGTGTTGTGAGTCGAGTTGGTAAAATGCAAACTGGGAAGTCCCACCCTGGGACTGAGCCCCACAGGGGCTGCTCCTGCCTTGGGCTGCAGAATTAAACCCCTTTCTTTTGTTGAGCTGCATCACACAGCTTCCATTCAGCTTGCTGATTCAATGCAGCCATCCCCAACGAAAATGGGATTTGATGTTCTCTTAAGCAGAATTCATGTATAAAGAAAGGAATTATTAAGCCAGAAATTAAATTGCACTTACTGTGTGTTTCCCAGGCATGCCTGGAGCTGTTGTGCTGGTGGATTTGAGCTGCTCTCACTGCCTCTGCTGCAGCCTTTACCCCAGCCCTGTCCAGAGCTCCCTTTGATTTCCCTCCTGCTGGAGCAGCTGCCCTCGTCTGACAGGTCCTTGCAGCCAACACAAATGAAGGGTGATTCATTCACAAAATATTCCTGAGTGAGCAGCTGCACTGTAACTCTGCTCTGGTTTTACACTGCTTTAACTGCCCTGATGGAAAGAGGTGGCTCCTCAGGGCATGGTGGATAGCAGTCACATCTCACCTTGGCGTGGAATTTTTCTCCCATCTTGCCCTGCTTTTGGTTCCAGGTAGGGAACTGTCACTGCAGAGTCAATAAACCAGCTGAGAGAGGCTCCTGGGACTGAGGATTTCTGCCAGATTCACCTTGGCATGTCCCAGACCAGCAGGGCTTCTTACCATGATGAGTCCCAAGCACTCAGAGCTCCCTTGCTTCAGGGGGACACCCAATACCTTCCCCAGTAGCTGTCAAGTTTTCAGCTGTCTAGGGGATGTTATAAAATGAAAGGTGGTTTCACCAAACTCGTTCTATTCTGAAAAACTAATGAAAGAATGTGCTGCATTTTCCAAAACAGATTATCCTCCCTTCCACTTGGTTTCACTTGGAATTATGGCAGACCTGCTGTCCTATTGCCTTAGGCAGGATAGACATTTGCCTATTTTGCAGTCCAGTGTGGAGGGAGACCTGGAAATCTGGAGGGTACCTGCTCTGTGTTACTCAAGTTTCATTTCAAGCTGTGTAGGATGAGCTTAGATCTGCATGGATGTTTGCTGTGCTTGTGGAAGAGAGGTGAGGACAAGTGAGAGAGATTTGTTGTGCAGACACCCTCTTAGCTGAACAAGCTCATTTGCACAGTCAGATTTTTGGCAGCTCCTTCCTGGTGCTTCCAAGGCTTTGATGTGTTTCTACAGTGTCATTCATGTCAATAGGCTACAGTGTAATATTGGCATTTGTTGGCTACCTGCTACCAGAGAAGGTAATTTTTTAAAGAATAAATGGCTGTTTTGGAGGCTCCTCTTTTAGAGCTGCTCATCAGGAGGATTTACCTTGCAGAGGTGTGCACTGGGAATGCCCACATGGATTATATTTAGAGCAATACAATTCTGGCTTATCTCCATACTTAGGTCAAGGGTTATTTTCTTTTTTTTATTTTTCTTTTTTTTTTTTACCTCAGAGAAAGATGAAAAAATTAATTTTCCACTTGTAGTTTTAAATGATGGGCATTACAGTGCATATGATTGGTTTTGTCATATCCTCCCCACTTATGTGATGCTCCAAGTGGACTCAGCTCAGCAGGGCAGGCCTGTGGTGCTCTTAAAATACTTTAAAATTCCCATGTGGACATTGCTCTGGATTGGTGTCATAAGAGATACCATCAAGCAGAACTAAATAAAACCAATAGAAATGAAACTTTCATGAGTCTCTGATTCTTCAGGTTGCATTTTTTCCAAAATAAGTGGAAGTGAGGTATTCCTTGCAGGTGTTGGAATGGAAGTTATTGCATTCATTCATCAGCAAGCTGATCTCTCTTGCTGTTCATGGAAGGCAGTATCTCAAAAATACATTCTCAACGTCTGCAAAACTCTCTGCTGCTGAAAACTACCAAATTATATTCTCTTTTTCTCCTTTCTGATGAGCTGATCGATAAAGGAGGCATTTCCATAACATGGTATTTACCCTCTCTACAGTTGAAATACAATATTTACAGTTGCAAATATTCCTCACAGCTGGTAGCTGGTTTCTCTATCCTGCTTTTATGATAAGTTTACAGTACATTGCTATCGCAATCCTACATGTTTTTTTGGCTGCCTCAGAAAAAAAAAAAAAGACAAGGCAGCTGCTTTGAGGTCTTGTGTAGTGTTTATGCACGAGGTGGGTGTTTCTTTTGGATGAAGTTCTGAAGGGAACCTTGCTGGTGCTGCTGGAGCTTCCCTGCTGCCCGTGCTGAGTGTGAGCATTGGGGTGTGCTGGGGGAGCAGCCTCACTCACACATCCCCTGCTCACTGTGCTTGACCTGCCCCTGCTCTTCTCCAGCCTCGAGCGTTCGAGTCCCTCACTGGGAGCCTGAACCAAGGGGAAAATGGGAAATTGTGGGGGAATAAAATTGCTGGAATTTGCAGAAATATGGCGTGAGTTGGGTGTTTGGTGAGCTCCAGGGGCCTGGGAATCTTTGAATTTCTTCTGCAATTCTCAGTCAAATATTTTTCTCATTTCTACATATTTTTGTTAGTCCTAGTTAATGTGCAAGAATTATTGGAAATATATATACACACATGTATATAAAATTTACATTTTCCCAGCCCTGTCAACCTAACAACCTTATTAGCATTTTCATGTCATCTTTCCAATTAGTAAATACTTTTTTTTTTTGTCAATATTCAGCTTGCAAGTAAAAGAGAAAGCTCCCTTGGATTAGATTTACATCATGTCCTCTTTGATGAAAGCCCTGATTAGCAGGAGTGGTTTGTGTCGCTCCCCCCGTGCCGCCCCCCACTCGAGCTGTCAGCTCTCACCAGGAGCAGGAAATGCATGTTTGTAAAGCATGACTGTTATTAGCAGAATTCAAACTCTGGGAAGGTTGGGTTTTTTCTTTTCACTCGCAGATGTGTTAGAGGAGTAGGGAAGTGTGTGGGCAAGTGTGCTTTTTGGTTTTGATCATATTTCTCCCCTGCATTTTCAGTTATGGCATTGTTGAATGACTTACCACAAGTTCTCCCACCTCTGTGAAAAACAAGTACAGTGTGATAATGGGTTTTTGTTGTTGTTGACTGGTACATCAGGTCCTCTGTTAGCAAACCAGTTAAATGGTGAGTCACTCCAGGGAGTAGGAGTGATTGCAGCATGCAAAGAAAACAGCGTAGGAAATTCTGGATTAATAGAAGCAGAGAAACTATCAATAGAAATGCTGACCATTAGTGTTCCCTGAAGTAGAACAACCTGGCTTCGAGGAGGAGAAAATAGATTGATGCTGATATTAGCAATGAAGTCTTAGTTTTTCTTACGGACTTTTCTGTTTGGCCTCTGGAGAGGAGGTGGTGTCCTGATGCTTGTGGATGAGGGGACAGGCAGCAGGGGCTGCTCCCCGTGCTGGGAGCAGAGCTGGGAGCTGTGTCCCTGCTCAGGGTCCAGCCCCTGGGTGTCCCCCTGGAAAGGCAGCAGACTTCCCAGAGCGTGATCTGGGGTGCAGGTGGAGGAGGAACTTGCTCCAGGAGTTCCTTGAGCACTCCTGGGACACTCCTGCCCTGCCACCTGTGTGCCAGCCCTTTCCTTGGGAGGAGGAGTAGCGTGCAACCCTCCTGCCAGAGCCTCAGGAAGCATCTTCTGCTGGTTTTCACATCAGCCAGCAAGTGTCCATTAAAAAAAAAAAAAAAAAGTAGCTTTGAATGTATTTATTTGGAGTATTTGTGAAAGTTCAAGGCTTTGACTAAATTGGTTTTACTGGTTCTGTTAGCTAATAGAAAAAAGTGGGGTTATGTAATGAACATGGTCTTTTTAATGGTAATATAAATGTTTGCTAATTACCATATGGAGATGAAGGTCATATTAATTACAAAACGGTTCTTGCAACGCTACCAGGCAACCATCCTTTTAATTTTTTTTTTATGGGATTAATTAGAGATAATATGCATTCAGGACTGACAGCTTTTCTTCATAATGTTTGCCAGAAAAACATGTATGACTCTATTTGAAACTAATTGACTGCTGTGTGCCCTGCACATCTGTGCTGGGTGGTGGCATCAACATCTCGGCTGCCCTTTGACCAAAAAGGGCAATCAGAGCAAACAGCCAGTGAACAGCAGTGCTGGAGCACGTTTGGCCTTCTTGAGCATGAATTTCAAATGCAAATGAGAGCTTGTGCCAAGAGGCTGCTGGAGAGCGTTGGGTCTGCTCTCATTAAAGACCGTGGGTTAACTCCTGTGCCAGCAGTGTAAATACCAACTGCCTGGAGTGGGATGGGCAGGAGAACCTGCTGCTCTCAGCCCTGTCCTCCATGGGACTCTCTTCTGCTGCGTCACTGGTAGATCTGGAGTGGGATGCAGAGCTTTCCTCCAGGGCTGGGCTGCTGCCAGCAATGGCAATGGTGAGCTCTTCCCTTCCCCCTGTTTCTGTGCAGTCTCTGAGCTGGAGGCACAAATTCGCAACAAGTGTGCAAGATGTGCAGTGCCCAAGCCTTCCCCCTCCTGGACATGCTCCAGAGGCACTTGGTGCATGGACCTGTGTGTGGAGATGGCCACAGACAGTCTGGGCAGCACGGGGTGCTGGGTTCCAGGGCCGTGCAGGGAGAGGAGTCCAGGCACTGCTGGTGGCCGTGAGTAAGCTGGTTGTCCCAGTCTGGAGGGGGACAGGATGGCTGATGCCAGTGTGGAGCTGTTTGGGTTGTGGCTGAGCTGGTGGTGCTTTCAGGTGCTCTGGGGCTCCCTGGCACTGTGCCCAGCATCTCTTCTGCTGCTGAGGCTCACGAGCACTTGTGGGGGTGCAGTGTCATAGCCTGGGAGAGGGCAGAATGGTTTTTGCTTGTCATGAGCCACAGCTGGTAATTGCAGTATTGCCCTTGACTGCCATGACTTCCCAAATATCATGGAGAGTGGCTTGGCAACTCCATCAGCCAATTCCTTCAGGACTCTGGGATGCATTTTGTCAGGTCCTATAGTCTTGGGCACATTCAGGTTCCTCAGGTGGTCATGAACCTGATCTTTGCTTACAGTGGGAGGGACTTTGCTCTCTCAGTCCTTATCCTGTTTTCCATCCACTCCAGAGGTGTGGGAGCTGTGAGCCTCTGAGCTGGTACTACTGGTACCAGTGGTACCACTCACCATGATGGGAATTCTGAGCTGGCCTCAGTGTGCAGGCAGCTTCTGGCCCACTGCTGACCTCAGGCAGGTGACAAACTGGAGCAGTGATGGAAGAACTGAGGATTGGTGATGAGTTTTGGTGTTTGGCATCTCCTGGCACGCATGTGCACATTGTATTTGCCTGCGTGGTGTGCACTGGTGCCACGTTGTAGGTGAACAGGGCCAATCCTCTGACAATTGTAGCTCTTGTGCCCAGGCATTCTTTGATCGCTACAAAATGATCACTAATGAGCTGGATTTGTATTAATCACTGTGGGAATAAAAGGATGGCAAGCCTGAAAGTGGCAGGCTCTGTTCAGGTACCCCTCCCCAGGGCCTGTGCACACAGTCGTGGCTCCCCCCAGTGCTCTGTCACTCAGACGAGTCATGGTCATGGCTTTGCCCTCCTTCTGCCCACACTTTGGAAGATCATGCTGAAGATAAAAGTCAAGAGGAAAAATAAACCCTTGCCTGTGTTTCAGCCTATGCCAGGATTTAGTTTTCAGTCCCAAACTCTTTGCTGTTCAGTTTTAGATGTTTAATGTGTCACTCAAGTTGAACGTTGTGATGACAGCGATCAGATTCACTCGAGTTCTTTTGTGCTGGCACTGTGCTCTCGTTCAGACACGAGTCAGCAGAGGGGATTTAAAAGTACGGATCTGCCACGCTGAACTGAGCTCAGAAGGATTGTGTGCACAGAGACATGGTCAGTATCTTAAAACAATTACCACTCAAATGGGGGGGAAAGGGGCAAGGAATACTAATGTCTGTTCTGATGATGTGTATCCGAAGTCATGAAGGGGTTTAGACTCAGATGCTTGAAGGTATTTAGAAGTCTAAGCCTAGCTTAGGTGGCCAGGTCATTACATGCAGGAATCTCTAGAGACTCTGGAGAGCACAGTGAAGGTCACAGGATAAGGACTAGCAACAAGCCAGTGCTACAAGCTGAACCCAAAGCACCTTAGTCATAAGTGCCTTAATTGTTGTGGTGTTTTTCACCTTTTGCTTTACTGACATGGAGGTGCTGCCTTTATTTTCAGAGCTCATTGTTTTTCTCAAGGTATATGTAGTGAATTTAAGCTTGTTGGGCATGAGCTGGATTTTCTTTTTACCCATCAGAGGTCTCCTACATGTTAAGGGTCCAGCCCTCTGAGAATCACCATTATCACAAACACTACCCTCAGCAGTTTCTTGATGGTTCAGAGAGATGTTTGGGGCTTAATGTGTAAATGTGGCAGCAGGGTTTTTTTTCAAGTAAAGAAAAAAAGGAAACCATGGAAGTCTGTGAACATTTTAATGTTGTACGCTTGTCTTTAACTTATATATGATCTGTCTTATATAAGTGTCTTTAAGACACTCTTTGGGTCTTTTTTTAAAGGAATCATTTTCTTGATTAGAGAATTACTCTCTTATTGATTTTTGTTAATATAAAGTGTTATTGCTGATGAACCTGAAGGTGACCTTCAAAAGGAGGAAACCCTGAGAGGTCTGTTCTGATGCTGCAGCTGGAGCAGCTGGGTCATCACACAGCTCGACAGGTAACATGATGTTCTTTGAGGACATTGTAGAGACTTTGGAGAAAAAGATATCCATGGAACATCACACCAGTTCTGTGCTGGGGTGGGACTGAGAGCGTCAGGCTGGTGCTCGAAGCTGGAGAAGGTCACAGGCTGTTTCTGATTTCTTTGGGACTTGTCTAAATAGTGAAGCTCTTGCATATAAACGAGGGAGTGACATTAAGATCCCAGATTCTCCTGTTTCCTCTCAGTTCAGACTGTCACCCATTTGGGTTTTTACATCTTAGCTTCATGTGCTTTCTGATCCACTGCACTGTGAAAGGACACGTTCCACATGAAGTGGCTGTGTGAGGAGGTGGTTAGCAACCACCCTTGTCCTTGGGCTGTTGAGCTCTTGGGTTATCAAACCCTCTGGAGACTGGTTTTAAGTTTAATGCTTGGTGTCTGTCACCTGCAAAGTGAAAGATGTTTGTGTGCTCTCTGTGGCATCCCAGAACCAAGAGCCCAGGGTGTTTGCTTACCCCCTGAGGGCTGGAGTTTGGGCTTGGGGAACCTTGTGTGCCCCAGAGATGATGTGGCTGCATGGAGGGTCAGGGTGGTTGTCCTAAAATGATGACAGTGACAATCAGACCTGCTGCTGTCTGCGGGCTCAGGATGGGTGCAGAGATAATGTCCTTTGTGCCAAGCTCCCAGGTGCCTCTCAGGAGCTCCCTGGAGAGCAGATGAGGGTCAGTGCTGACAAATTCAGCTGTGAAGGGTGAGACAGTTTATCCCAGTTTCAGGGTGTTTGTTTTTCATCTTTTTGCTGGGTTGAGAAGACGCCTTTAATATCCTTCCAGTGATATGAAATGAATGGTGTACTGGCCTGAGGACTAAAAAGCACTTCAGCTTAAAAAATTTAATTCCTCTGTACTTTAATCAGGTGGAAAATGAGAGGATTGTTAAGGCTGTGTTTTCTTTGTGGCAAAGACAACTTAATGGAAGTCTGGAGTGTGCAATTGAGCTAACAAAGTTTTAGAAAGCCAACAGAAGTAGGTAGCTGGTAGCAGAACAACGTGAGTCTGACAGCTGAGTACAGAGGATGTGGTGACAGAGGCACAGAGTGAAGTCTGGAGATACCAGCAAAGGGAGTCTGGCAGCAAGAAATAGGCTGGTGAGAACAAAGCAGTGCCTGTGGTGGGAATGATTGCTCGTCCCTTTTGATCACAGAGAGGAGGGTGCTCAGTGAGCAGCGTTCGGGCAGAGGAGGGAGCCAGGGGTGGGGCTGCAGCTGGCTGGGGGGCACCGCTGCCCAGGGCTGGGCTCAGCACCAACAGCTCTGGGCCACGAGGGAAGGGGGCTTTTCTCCTGGAACTCAGGGCAGAAACCCTTGAGGTTTCACACTTCTTGAAGGCGCTGCTCAGCCCCCCTGGCCTGGCTGTTAGCTGTGCCTGTGAGATCCCAAGGGAAGGGCTGAAATACAGTGAGTGTAATCTGCTCAGCCTCTGCCCTGGCTCTGGTTTCCTTCCAGCCCTGTGGGTGGCCAGGAGGCGATGGAAGCTCTCCAGTGACATGCTGCAGGAGGTTTTGACCCTGGGAAGGACAGAACAGGAATTGTAATGGGCCACGTTTGCTGTCTGGTGGCTTTGAGGGGGAGGTTTTCATGGCACGTTGGTTCAAGAGACTCCAGCAATGGCAGTGCCACGGGCCCTGGTTGTCTCTCTCCTCCTGCAGTTGCTCTGTCACATCTCACCAGCAGCCCCCAATTATTCATGGTGAGCGTGGGCTCTGACCAGGACACAGCCTGCTCAACAGAGCCAGAGTGACAAACCAGTGTGGAAAAGGCAGCAGCGCCCAGTGCTAAGGTAGAACAGCACTGCCTGTTCATCTGACAGTTGGAAATAGGAAGAAAATTTTACCAGTGGATTCATGTTGAGTTTTTCCAGCCTGCAGCATGCTGTAAAGCTTTATTAACAGTGTGGTTTAAATGGGCTTTTTATTGTTTTATTATTTTTTAGACTGCTTGTGTGGGCCAGCCCAGGCCACACAATGGTGGATCGGGTGGCACACTGGTCTGTGTGTGCAGCAGCCCTGCTCTCTGTATGTGCAGTCTGTCTCCTTGCTCTGTAACAACCACACCAAAGCCTTTTAATCAGCTTCCTTTCACTCAAGTGTACAAATTCTGCTCTCATTACACGTACTAACTCTCAAATTTACAGGCAGGAACTTCTTGGATAGAGTAATATTCCTTGGCCACCCTAGCATGCAAATTTAAAATTTAATATCTTGCGGCAGGTCTGTTCACTTTTATGCAAATTCTAGTGTAAGATTATGTTTTATAGTTGTAAATTAGAAATTAAAGTAAGTTATGCAGGGGAAGGGTATGTGAAAAATGGTAGTCTTGGATTTATATTTTTTAGACGAGGCAATCCTAGTCATTTGAGTAATACAGAGATGTACATCCTCTTAAAAGGAGAATACTTGAACAGCAAACATGGCTTAAATGGGTACTTAGCTCCCATAGCTGCTAATGAGGAAGTGGTTGCTACAAGACTGTCTCCCTCAGTCTCCTGACTCCTCTGAATGCATTTTGAGGCAGACAATAGGTTAATTGTTCTGGTGTAGGCAAAAAGAAATAAAATCCAGACATGGCTCACTTTTGTTCTTCTGTGACCCCCCCAGCTGAGGGTGTGTGTGGGGACCTGCCTGCAGGGAGGGGGCTGGTGCAGCAGGGCTGGGCTGTAACTCCTGCCTGGGATCGGTGCTTCCTGGGGGATAGCAGCTCCTGACACAGCTCCCTGCCCTTAATCTCTATTAAGCAGATCTGAAAGCTCTGTGACACTCGGTGATGGCTGGGTCTGGCTGTTCTGATTGTCCCAGGCCTTTACATGGCAGCTTGACTTGGCCCATTCCAGCCGTGTGTGGCCACCACCAGCTGTGTGTGAGCAGCTCCTGCCATGCCACAGTGACAAATGCAGGAAAATCAGCAACAGCACAGGGAAGGGAAATGCAGAATCACAGTGAAATAATTTTTTCTTCTGGAATGCTGCTCATGCTTGTTCTAGAAGCAGCCAGAGCA
Organism: Phainopepla nitens; assembly: GCA_013400175.1. NCBI lineage: Eukaryota > Metazoa > Chordata > Aves > Passeriformes > Bombycillidae > Phainopepla > Phainopepla nitens. The sequence continues at coordinate 694,000 of VXBQ01006672.1, forward strand.
TTAGAAGAAGTCAGATTGCCTGGGTATTCACACCACACAGGCTGCACTTGGGGATTGGTCTTCAAGAGTGGCCCTTAGTGGCCCAAAATTTGCCATGAGATAGATGAGAGAAGAAGGGGAAAATTCGATAATAGAGAATGCTTTTGTGTATAACCAAAGAGTTTCTGAACACACTCAGTATTTAGATTTGCTTTTTAGAAATCGGTATCTCTTAAATCACTGAAGGGAGTGACGGGCTCTAGTGCTATATCTATACCCAGCGTATCTTAAAAAGACTAAAATCAAAAGTATTTCACAATGATGTTAATTGCATATGGATAAGATTTTGTAAAGCAATTTGGGTTCTGTCTCTCTCACTGACTTTCAGCAGTGCCTAGGCTGTCGTGCTTCAAAGCAGCTTTTGAAAATGGAGTTTCCAGGGTTGAGCCCTGTATGTGCTTTTGAAATCACTCCTTAACTCTGAAATATTTGTATTTTTCTAGATTGCCTGTTGACAGGGTGTCTTTTCCCTTCCCATAGTGTCTCCACAGGAAATAATGTGATGGAACCCTTGGAGCTTGGGCGTGGGACTGTGCCTGGTCCCACATGGGTCAGGCACGGCCTGGGCTCGCCCCCGCGGCCAGGGCAGCCCCAGCACACACAGCAGGGCTCTCAGAAATGCCTTCCTAGCCCTCGCTGCAAAGAGCTGAACAAAACCACTGCTATTATGGGCTGTTCAGTTCACTTCTTTGCAGATCTGCAATGGCTGACATCTGTTTGCTTTTCTTTGTGGTTTTGGAAAAGAAGAGAGGATTTGGATCCAAAATAGCTATAAGATGGCTTGACATGGAGTAGCATGAATAGGCTTGTTTTGTCTCCTCCTGTTATGAATCACTTTCCATATTAATTTCAGACTTTGAGTCGATGTGTATCTGGCCCTGCAGAGCTGCACACCGCTTCAGCTCATCCTATTGTTTGAAAAAGAAATACCTCCTGTTTATTTGCTTTGTATCAGAAACCAGGGTTCCACGTGGAGGCTTGGAGAGATGGGTTGGTGACGGGCCGAGCTGCCAGGGGGAAGTTCAGCCTGTTCAAAGGCGCTCCCTGAGCTGGGGAATTTCAGGTGTGCTCCCAGCCCTGAAGTCAGAAGCTCAGACAGATGTTGTGCTGTTTCTTCATCCGCTACCCGTGGCTGTGCTTTCTGCCAGGACTCTGCAGGCAGCCCCTGGAGTCAGCAGGCTCCACGTGCCCAGGGCAGTGCTCAGCGCTGGGCACGGGCAGGGCTGGGCAGTCCTGTGGCCTGAAATGTGCAGACAGAGCCTGCCAAGCTCTCCTGACGGCTGCAGTTGCTTGCAGAGCCATCAATTAGAGCTTTTTTTTCTCCTGTTTTTTGCATTTCATATCAGTCAACTTGCAGTAAAGGTGCTTCCCCACTCTTTTGCCAGATGTCATGGATTACTGCCTCTGAACGGCTTTCCCATGAAAAGCATAAATAAATACAAGTCTTCAAGCTCCTGGCAGGAAGTCAAGACCCCCTCCTCTGTTTTGTTGAGCTTCTTTTTTTTCCCCCTCTATTTCTCAGACAGATTAATGTCTTGTCTTTAATGGCCTATTTTGGTCAAACATGAAACCCCCTCATCCTTCTGTGCGTGTGTGCCTGGAGGAACACGTGGCCATTTTGGGGATGAAGAGGACAGCCATGGGGTGGGAAGCTGAGCACCTGCCCACGGGGAGCAGCAGCTCTGGGTTTGTCTTCAGACATTTATTCTGCCTTTTGCGTTGGTCTGGGGATCAGATGAAGGTGGGAGAGGGCCGTGTTTATGTACAAGCTGTGTTATATTGTTTCTCAGCAGGTGATCTGTGTGATGTGTCCTGTTGTGTGTACAAGGGGCTGGAGGTAGAGTGGAGCAAGTGGAGGGAAGGAAACCCTGTGGATCTTTTTAGTGTGAATGATAATGCAGTGCTGCTCCTTGTTCTGTGTTCCTGCATGGGTTTGACTGCGCTGAGCTTGTGCCGGGCAGTGGTGGGGTTCTTTCTCCCCACTGGCTGAGGGATAACTGGAGGTAATCCATGGGATCAGCTCTTTGACTTACAGTGCTTCTAGCCCTGTAAAACTCAGGAGCTGGACCCCACATAAAGGTGTAATACCACTTTAATAACTATCCAAATGGGAGGGAGGGAGGGANTTAGAAATCCTTTTTACTGGAAGCTGAGAGTCCCAAACCATGCAATTCCTGGTAAAAAAAGAGTAGCTGGAGTAAAGAAAAAGCTAGTTGTGGAAACCTTTGCAATGAAGTCACTGGCATTACCAGCAGGGCACTTAGTGAGTGTGCTGATTAAAGCTGGGAGGAGCTGTTTGCATTTCCCTACATTTCCCTGGGAATGTAGCCTCTCATCCGAGCACAAGCTCCTGCAGCCAGCTGCAGTTTTGCTGTCCTTGTAGCACCTTTGTGTAGGGAATATCAGGCTGCCTTTCCAGGGCAAACTTTAAACTTGGGAGCTTTGCTGGCAAGACCAGTCACCAGACAAGGGACCGATAAATTTGAGCACTGGGACGTGTGTAGAAATAAGAATGTTATATATTGTGGTTTGCTGTACACCAGCACTCATCTGAACACTATCTGTGGCTGCTGTTTTGTTCTCAGCTGCCATCCTTGTGGTGCTGCTGTGCTGGCTCTCTCCTCTCCCAGTTCTTTTGTGATTTGTGAATGATTAAGATGGAGTCAGACAGAAAGCAGAGTTGGCACAGCCAGGCTGTTACCCTATTAGAAGGTCCAGATGTACTGAATAAGGGTTCCTTGTGGCTTCTGATGAGGAAGAAACAAAACAGTGCTCTAGTTAGGTTTAAAGGATTGGGTAAGCACACATGTGTCATGGTCTAACTGCCTTTGATGGGTACCAGATGGCAAACAGAAAGAGGAGGATGGAGCTGGGGGAGGCCAGAGCATGGAGGTGGGGGAGGCAGAAGGGTGGAGAGGTCCTTCGTGAGCCTCTGTGGGGAAATGCCATGTGCAAAAGGTGCTTATTTACACACCTGTGTAGGTGCTTGGACAGAGTTCAATAGGTATATATGTATAAATCATTTTTCTGCCCACTGGGTCACCGAGACACAAGCCTGTTGCTCACCGTGGCCTCTCCTAGAAGTGAAGGATCTCACTTTGATGTGTCTCACTCTCTGTGTGGGTTTGCAGCCACCTGCATTTCCTGAGGAGGGTGAGACTGTGCAGCTGCAGCCCTGGGAGCTGGCAGGTTTGGTGGGGGTGCTGGCCTGGCTGACAGATCTCCCCTGTCTCCACCTGAGTTATATTATATCCAGTGCTGAATCTCAGTGTCAGAGGGAATAAGCTGTCACACAGACACGGAGTGCAGGGATGCTGCAGTGCTGCCAGGGGCTGGCTTTGGGAGAAACAGACATTGGGTCAGTTCTTAACACTTGTAATTGGTTTCTAAGTCACTGAATCCTTGGGCTGATGAGATTTTCTCTTTAAAAAATTACATTTGTATATAATGGGCTGGGAAAGAGAAGACAGCCAAGTGATTTATTTGTGTGCAGTGGTTTAAACACTGTGAGTTTTCTTAAGTCATTCAGTCCTAAAAAAGCCAAACACTGGAAAGAGTTGAAAGGATTATGTATGGCAAAAGTGCTGGAAGAGATCTTCATTGACATGTCACCCTTTTCCAATTTGCAACCTATAGGATACTGCATCTATAACCAGGAGATTCTGTCACTTAGATAATTTGGAAAATATTGAGATACTAGGATTAAAAGTCCAGGCTAAATGCCTCATTACTGTAAACCAGCATGGCAGTTTGGCTTCCAGGGAAACGTATGGATTTATATACCAGCTCCACGTCTGCCATGGTATGTTTTCCACTCTTGTGCTGTAATTCAGTACAGCTTGTACAATAATGTAGATGAACTGCTGGCAGGGAAATGGAGTAGATAAATCTTTCATGAGTGAGTCCAGTGTCCCTGAGCTGTGCTCAGCCCTCTGTGGAGCTGCACAGGAGCCGGGCTGGCTCTGGCAGGGCTCTGGTGTCTGCCACGGGGTGAGAGGTGGGAGCATCACCTGGACATAGCCCCCATTGCTGGGGTAGCCACAGCTCCATCGAGAGCTGTCCCATAAATATGGGACAAACACATCCCATGTATACCTCTTACAGTGACAAAATGGGTGCCAGCAAAGCCCAGAGCATTTTCCTTTTTCCTGCAGGAGCAGGGAGGGTGTTACAAGCAGAGCTGGAAAAATGTTTTGCCAAAACCTATTTGATTAAAAATAAAACCAAGTATTTGATCTAAATTAAATGTTTAGAAAAATGTGTCAATTCCCATATAATTTTCACGGAGAAACATTTTGGAAATAAAAAATATGTAGATCTAGAAAATGTCAGAATTTAGCTGGGGAATTTTGCAGGGTAGTTTTATGTGTGTGCCTTTCTCCCATGTTATTTTTGCATTTCATAGTGATCATATTATTGAGCTGGCATAATGTGGTGTGATTTGATACACAGCTAATGCATTTATTTACATTTCTAAAATGTGTGTATGTAGATACACATGATTATTTGTTGATTCAATAAGGGCAGCTGCTATTTAGTATGATCTGAGTCCCCTGCTTTCCTATGTCAAAATGTTTCATTACCAAATACTAAAATTTGATAATTTTGATATGTCTAATATTTGATAATTTTGATGATTTTGATATGCTGAAGATTTGAATTACTGAATAGTGAGGGTTAGAAGAGTCTTGGATCCAGCTGGAAGTTGGGCTCCAGGTCCTTTGGTCCAACCCCTCTCCTCAAAGAAGGCCAAGCTCAAGTTTAGATTGGCTTGCTCACGGTCATTACCCCTCTGAGTTTTGTACACATCCAAGGTGCCAATTCCTTGGCCTCCCAGTGCTGGGTTACTGTCATGCTGAGAATTGTTTTCTGATGTTGCAGTGTCTCCTGCTGCAATGTGCTTGTCCTTGTGCTCTGCTCCTCTGGAGCCTGCCCCGTCTGCTGCACACGGGGTGAAGGTTACGGGGTGAAGGCTCTCAGAAAGCTCCCTCAGACTCTCCTCTTGAACAAACACATCTCCCTGAGACAACTCCTCCATCTGTGTCCCAGCCCCAGGGCATGCTGGAATGCCCATCTCCCATTGATCTCTCTGAACTGGATGCTGGTAACAGTGAAGATGCTTTGGCACAAACTTCAGCCTGGGTGGCTGCTTGGACACCCACCAGCGTGTGCCCTCGCTGGGCTCTCAGCCCCATCTCCACAGCCCCTGTACCTCCTGCTGCCAGGGCTGCCTGACTACAGCCTCTTCAGATATGTTAATTCTCCCTGTCGTCACGTTTCCAGAGCCTAATACAGCCATGGCCTCTGTGCCAGTGTGGGGGATGCTCTCCCCGCAATGCAAACCACAGATATTTTTATCTAGACAAAAAGTGTTTCAATTAGCAATAAACAACAGCTGTTGTGGAGGAATTAAAAATAATAGTTGCTCAACTCATATGGTGCGGTGCCTCGTGCAGAGAGTATGTGGGCAAAAAGAGAACATTCCTAACAAAATCCTGAGAGCTTCTGTTTTGTGACATTTACTTAAACTGAAACTCAGCACTTGCATGGGGGTGTTTTGTGCTGGAGGAGCCCAGAGAGACATGTAACCCACAGCCACTACTGGCACCCTGCAGCTGCTGCTCTCACCTGTTCTGAGGCATCTCCAGTGGGAGGATTTGCAGGCTTTACCTGTTTTTGGCTGGGTGGGGATCCCCAGCCAGCCCGGCAGTCACTCGGTGAGCACCGTTCTGGGCCTGCACGTTGTCACTTGTGGCCTGTCACCGTCACAGCCTCCCTGCCCTGGTGTGCCACTTCTCAGGGGGAGAAGAGGCTGTGGAGCAGCTCCTCAGTCCCTGGCATGGATGGCTGACGTGCATCTTCCCATGGCTGTGCCAGCAGATGCAAGGATGCGAGCAGATCTAACGTGGGCAGCTGAAACCAGGAAACAAAGGACGCTGGTGTGCATGAGCCTTGGGAATACTTGGCTCATCCTGCCATCAGCAGGCTAAATATTTGTAATTTCTGTCATAAAAAATTCACCAGCTGCAGAAGTCAATAGAGGGGAAGTAGTAAACATGACATGACATTGCTTTTCTAGCATTGCTGAGAACAAGAAATCTCTTCTTTCAAACAAAAGCCAGACATTGCTGCCTGGATGGACTTGAATACTTGTAGGATCTTGTCAGAAAAATGTCTGCCCCAATTCAGTCATTTAGAAGAAGATCCCAGGTCTCTTTAGAGTAATAAGGCTTGAATGTAATCTCGAGCACAGTGATTTAAAGTGCAAGGAATGTTTCTTTACCCTGCCTATTTATAGGGCAATGCATTTTTAATATTGAATGATCCAAAAGTCAGTTCAGGAAGGATATACAATCAAAGAAAGGAAATAGGTCATAATTTCTCACGAGGGACTGCATGAAACCTTCAGTCATCTTAAATTCCTCATCCAGTCCATTTCCCTGAATATTAGATGGTGCCAAAAAGGGGACTTGTTTTGGGGTTTTTGTCCCAGGGATTTGGCATGGCAGTAGCAGCATATGTGAACACCTCAGCTGGGGTCTTCAGGGCCACAAAGGTAAAACTCTGCCCCATGGTGAAAACAGATGGGCTGGTTTATCTTTCCTTGTGGGAATAAGACACGTGCCATTACTGTAGAAGAGGAGCAATAGCCACCCCTGTGTTACTGGAAACTTCTCTGGCTCTGTCACTGAGGTCCCAAAGCCCTTATAGCTTCAATGAGAAATGAAATGATCTCTCTTATTTATATCCAGTAATAATTGCTTCTTCTAATTGCCCTAGTTTGTGAGTTTCTTCCCAGCAGGTTAGGCTGAAATTTCAATTTCAGTTTGATTTGCATAATCACTTGAGCCTCTTTCCCTTCCTCCCTTCTGTCACTTGCCATCAGGACTTGCTTGTCCTCTCCTGGGACCAGATGCAGTGCTACAGGTCTGTGTCACGGGGCGAGTGGGTTCAACTCAGGCTCCTAGTCCAGTCTGTCTTTCAGTGCCACCTCTGAAGTTATATTTCATTTATGGTGTTCCTTGGCAGCCAGTGATGGCTGGGCTGAAGATGTGAGTGATCAGGTGTCACATTGTGGGTGCGGTGGGGAGGTCAGGGGTACTGTTGCTCTTCTTTCTGTATTTCCTTTCCCTTTCCTAGAGCAGGGTATCGCAGGCTTTGCTGCAGGTCCTGCCCAGGACACAGTCTGGGGTGCACCATGACCTGCAGGCACTGCTGGCTCAGGCACAGGCACGGGCTGTGCTCAGCTCCACGGCCCAGCTGCAGGGACTGAGTCAGCACAGGTGCAGGACACAGCTCTGCAGCTCTTTCAGGCATCGTTCTGGCTTTGTAGGTGACAAAGAAACTCCTGAAGTAGCTTCCCAGGGCTGGAGAAGGAGAGTTCTGGCACAGGGTTGCGGGGGCAGCCTCCCAGCTGCAGCCCCTCTGACAGTGACTTGCTGGGGTTGGGCAGGGCAGTGAGAGCAGTCTGTGCAGCCAGGATTTGTCCCTGGTGGGCCTGTCACCATTTCATGGCACACAAAAGAGGAATGGTAGCTCTGGCCTGAGGTACTCTGTGTCCCCTGATGCTCCCTCCTCCTGCCAGGGGCATCTCAGTGCACCTGCTGCTCCGAGGATGGCTTGGAGGCAGCAGCTCGGGCTGGCCCAGGGGCTCAGGGTGGCCCAGGGGCTCAGGGTGGCCCAGGGGCTCAGGGTGGTCTGTGGGCTCAGGGTGGTCTGTGGGCTCAGGGTGGCCCAGGGGCTCAGGGTGGGCTGTGGGCTCAGGCTGGCCTGTGGGCTCAGGGTGGTCTGTGGGCTCAGGGTGGCCCAGGGGCTCAGGGTGGGCTGTGGGCTCAGGCTGGCCTGTGGGCTCAGGGTGGTCTGTGGGCTCAGGGTGGCCCAGGGGCTCAGGGTGGGCTGTGGGCTCAGGCTGGCCTGTGGGCTCAGGGTGGTCTGTGGGCTCAGGGTGGCCCAGGGGCTCAGGGTGGGCTGTGGGCTCAGGCTGGCCTGTGGGCTCAGGGTGGTCTGTGGGCTCAGGGTGGCCTGTGGGCTCAGGCTGGGCTGTGGGCTCAGGGTGGCCTGTGGGCTCAGGGTGGCCTGTGGGCTCAGGGTGGCCCGTGGGCTCAGGGTGGCCTGTGGGCTCAGGGTGGCCCATGGGCTCAGGGTGGCCCAGGGGCTCAGAGTGGCCCAGGGGCTCAGGGTGGGCTGTGGGCTCAGGGTGGCCCAGGGGCTCAGGGTGGCCCAGGGGCTCAGGGTGGCCCAGGGGCTCAGGCTGGCCCAGGGGCTCAGGCTGGCCCCTGGGCTCGCAGACACCCCGGTGTGTGTGACAGCATTGCCCTGCTGGTGGCTCAGGCCCTGCCTGTGGGAGCAGATGAGGTTTGCAGCAACTCCCTGACGCTCACAAAGGAAATTTGGGCCAGAAGGCACGAAGCTGCCTTAAAGACAAAAGCCCTCTCAGCTTATAGATCACACGTTGTCATCTAAGAGATTTCTGTGGGTAAAAAGCCTATTTTTCTCACTTCTGTCCCAGTCTTCTAAGGTGTGAAGAGCTTTTAGTCAAGCTGGAGGGAGAGAGAAAGGTTTCTGGTGAAGGGACTTGGTTGATCTGAGGTTTGTTTTTGAACCACATCACAGATTTTCTTTTTGCCTGTTACTCTCAGTTCACAGGTTGTGATCTGTAGAAATTTTTGGAAGGAGCTGGTATTTTCCCTAATTACAGCAAATAGGTGCTGGTCATCAAAGCCATTTGAATTCCTGGGGGTGGTTTGCAGAGAAGGGTGAGGAGGGGTGTTTGTGTTGCCCCAGGGCCTGAAGAGCTTCCCAATGGGTGTTGTCCCTGTGGATGTTATGGGAGGGAGATCTCTGTGAGTGACCACTGCCTGGGTGTGCTGTGTCTAATGGACTTGGGGAAATTGGGAATGGGGAACCACGGTCAGCAGAAATGTTTTGTTGCTAACTCAGCATCTGAGCACTCAAGCACCCATTTTTTTATGGATTTGGGTTTATTACTGGTTGCTTTTTTTAGTGCTTCCTCTAACCCTAAAGGTCCTAGATATAGTTCTGCATTCTAGTATTAAGAAAGCAAAAGGACTCTTAGATTTAAAAATAACTCTACAGGGAAGAGGCTACCTACATATTTTGCTTTTCAATTTCTGTATGTTTTATTTATGTATGTAAATGAAGAAAGGTACCTCTATGTGGCTGTTCAGTGTCTAAAATGTATGCAGCTCTTCTGCCAGGTGAATGAGACAGGGACACCCTCTTACCAGACCAACTTATAAAAATCCAAACACTTGTTTGGAAATTAAAATATCCAGGCAAAATTTTGTTGCTGAGGTGACTCTTTGGCCTGGATTTTATGTCTAAGCAGAATTCCTTGACTCTTGAGAGGGGGTACCCTGTCCTGCCTGTGCTGTGGCCCTTAGTGATGCAGGTGTGGCATTATTTATGGAGGAAAACCAAGTGGCCTGTTAGGGCAGCACCAGTGAGCTGTAAAACCTGTTGCCAACTGAGCAGGAAGGAATCCTCACTGCCACCAGCTGAGGCACGTGCTGCCATAAGGCTGCATGTAAAAACAGCAGAAATGCCCAGCCAGGGCACTGAGGAGCAGATAAAGCTCAGGGTGATGTACCCCAGTGTTTGCTGGGATTAGATTTGACAGCCCTTTTCCACCACTGGCAGTAATTAGAGCTCTGATGAGTGTTTGCCAGTGGCACTGGTATGGGCAGCTGGCCACTGCCTGTTGCAGTTTGGATATGGTGAGGAGATGGTAAGAGAACAAATAAAAACAATCAGTTAAGCTGCAAGAATTGTCTCTTAGCCAGGCCATGCTGCTCTTGGAGCCTGGCAGTATTTTGTCATAACTGATGGCTGGATTTGGGCTCCCTCATATCCTGTACATCAGATTTGTTCCAAAGGGAAGAAATGTTTTTGAGGAAGCAGAGTTGTGATGCTCATTGGCAAGCCCAGGATGTGTCTGGCACTGCCCTCTTGGAGGAAGGGGAACAGTTTAGCTCAGGTGGATGTGGAGGAGAGGCAGCACATGAGGTATATGAACGTGTGGGATCTGACTTGGTTAGGAAACCAAGGAAATGGTGGTGACTACCAGTTTTGACAATGAAAAACATTAAAATGGTGCTTTGCGACATCTGTAACTCTGTGTCACATCTCCCTCCCCTCCTTCCAGCATCCACATCTCCAGATCCTTCTCTTGTGCTGAGCAGAAGCCTTGGATGGCTGCTGTGAGCTTTAGGAGCAATATGAGCCCGTGAGGTCTGACTTGGTAGCAAACCTGCTCCAAGAGCTGCAGCGATGTCCCTGGATGTTCCCAGTGTGATAACAAGGAATTAAATACAGTCGTGTTCATTTCAAATTCCATCTGAAATACAAATAGGTAAACCCTTACATTAAATGCAAAAGAGCCAGTGGAGAAAGGAAGTTCAGTGAACGTTTTTTTGTTTTAAATCTTCAGAGAAATCCTACAAAGGGCCCTGAGTAAAACATGTAACAAGGCCACGTAACAGAAGTGGCTCTCGCTGCCTTTTGATTCAGAAGCAGGTGGGAATGGTTGACCCTGGCCTTGCTCCTGGCTTGGGAACCTGTGTGTCTTGGGCTTCTCAGGCAAGGGGAGGAAGGGGCACAGCTGAACTTGCCTGACACCACTGGTCACCTACAGAGTCCCTTCAGGCAACTTGTTTTAATCTTTCTGTCCTTCAGGAGCACAGTAAAATAATATCTGCTGGGGTGTTGTGGGTTCCATCTGCCCATGGCCTCCCAGGGAGATTTAGTTGCAGTGCTCTTCAGAACAGGCCTTTGACACCTCTCAGTAGCACAGGACCACGCTTAGCTGCACCTGGAATTATTGATATTGTATTGACCTGTTTGTCTAACAGCTGAGCCCAAATCTATTATTGCAAAGCAGAAGAATCCCACTGCCTTTGCTGGCAAAGGCTCTCTTTGTTGCTGTCTTTGTTGAGAGCAGCCCTGTGTCCTGTCCTCCATCTCAAGTGCTGGTGGCTGCACAAGGCCTTGGCCACAAAGCTGCTGTGGCTGTGCTCAGGGAACAGGCTGAACAGGGACCAGGCTGAGCAGGGAACAGGCTGGGCAGGGAACAGGCTGGGCAGGGAACAGGCTGAACAGGGAACAGGCTGAACAGGGAACAGGCTGAACAGGGAACAGGCTGCATTTCAGTGCTGGGGGGCTCAGGCTCCTCGGGGTGCAGTGCTGGCCTCGGTGCCTCTGCTTGGCCCTCACAGGACACGTCAGGTGACAGTGACAGCTTTCAGCTGCAGGAATTCCTATGGAGAGAAGGGAACAGGAGAGGGGTTAGGATTTAGCACAGATTTGCTACAGGCTGGGATTACACCTGGATCTGGGTAAGATTTAGCAGTATTTGGTGTGTGCTTTGCCTCACAGAGTGGCACGTAGGTAGCAGTTTTATTCCTGAGTTCCTCTGCTAGGAGGAAAGGCTGAGAGATTTGGGATTGTTCAGCCTGGAGAAGAGAAGCTTCAGAGTGACCTAATTTTTGCCTTCCAATGCCTTAAGGGAGCCTGCAAGAAAGACGGAGAGAGACTTTTTACAAGGGCCTCAAGTGACAGGACAAGTGGGAATGGCTTCCCACTGTCAGAGGGCAGGGCTAGGTGGGATATTGGGAAGAAATTCTTCCCTGAGAGGAGGGTGAGGCCCTGGCACAGGTTGCCCAGAGCAGCTGTGGCTGCCTCATCCCTGGAAGTGCCCACGACCAGGCTGGAGGGGCTTGGAGCATGCTGGGAGAGTGGAAGGTGTCCCCACCCATGGCAGGAGGTGAAACAGAGTGGGCTTTATGGTCACTCCCAACCCAAGCCATTCTGTGATTGATTGATTCCCTGTCCGCAGTGTGCACACAGATTCCACTTCAGCAGCCAGCTAAATTGGTTCCTATCAGAGCAGCTGCCTCCTGTTTTGTTAAGGGGGAAAAAAGAAATGTCCACCTGGGAGAGAAGAGTGTTTGTCTCAGGTGAGCGTGGTTGCTGCAGTGAGGGCAGGGAAGGGTTAAGCTGGGCTGGCTGTGCACAGCCCTCCCTCCCTGTGCTTTGCAGCAGCCCTTGCAGAATGAGCCCCAGGTGTGCTCAGGACTCAGAGCTCTGTGAGGAGCCCAAAGCAAGGGGCTGATAACCATGACACTGTCACGGGAGCTCGTGTTCCCTCAAATCCTCTGCAGCAGGAGCAGGGGAACCAGTGGGTTTGGTTTTCTGTTTGGCATCCAGGCACACTGGTGGGGTATTGCTGTGGTGTGTAGTGCAGAGCTGAGCCCCAAATGTGGCTCTGATGCTTGATGGGCTGGAGGAAGAGTCTGAGGGGTGATTTAGCAAACCAGCAAAACCTTGTGAGAGCTGCTGATAGCAGTTTGGGATTTGGCTTCAACTGAGCCATGCATAAGAATAAAGCCCTTGGAGTGGAGTCTCAGGGCTGGTGGTTTAAGAAGTGTCTCTTTGTTTTGTACTGTCCAGTTCAAGCACTGGTGGCTGGGCTCAAATCTCACAGAGTCCAGCCCAAAATTTTCCAAGAACTGAGGCTTTTTAAAGGCAATTCAAGTTGAGCTCCCCTCCTCCCACCATGGTTTTGGAAGATCATGGCAGAGACTGCTCAATTAAAATGTAATTTAGTTTTCCTCATCTGAGATCTGGTCCTGTTTACTCATGTTGTTGTTGTTATTCCCATAAATAGCCTCATGGCATTCCCTGAATCCTAAATATCTGAATTTATGCTGAGACCAACTTGTTTGAAAGCCTGAGTGGCTGCAGGACAGCCTCGCAGCTCCAGGGGAGCTTTCTGAACATGATCCTTCAACTCTGGCTTTTGCTGGACTCGCAGATTTTTGCTGGAGTGGGTTGTGAGAGAAAGGCTTGTTTGGGTTGCAACATGTGAGAAAATTATTTTGTGTGTTCAGTGAACATTTGAAAACCAGATGTTGAGGCAACAGATATGCTGATTATTGGAATTAGGGAAGAAAACATGCAACCCCCAAATCCATCTGACTAATTTCCTGGCTCTTTTGCCCCAGGAAGCATCCTATATCTCAGACTTAGAGGAGTAAATAAAATTATTGGTATTTCTGATAACTGACCCCAACCTGTCTGCTTTGGGCTTTCAGATACATTTAGATATTGCATTCAAATTACCATTTCATTTGGATATCAGGGGCAAGTATATAAGTATACACTTGCAAGTATTTGGTTCTCTATTAGCCACACTTAGCAAGGCAAACCATAGTAGGTGAGTTTTAAGAATCCACTGATGGTATTTGAAGCCCAAGTTCACTGCAAGTGCTTTGCATGATCTGTCAGTCAATCCAAAGAGAGTCTCATGATGGACAGACTATGTATTGGCTGGTCTGACACTTCTCAAAGATTCTCACAATGACACATATCAAACAGGACTGTCTTTCAGCTGCTTTGTCTTCAGCTTCCTCTACTGCTGGTTTGTTTATGTTAAACTATAATATATTGTGTGATGGCCCCAGTTTGGAGTACTGGGATGAAAGTGCCAATGGTATTTGCCTCCAGATGCTGCCTCCTGGATGCTGGGTGGCTGGATCTCAGTGCTACCAGCTCTGAATCATTTCTACATGTCGAGTTTTGATAAAATAGAGATCTAAATGCAGGCCTGATTTAGCTTTCTTATTGTGACCTTTATAACTGTCGTGTACAAGATATGTAAATGTGGCACTTGGGTACATGGGTTATTGCTGGGCTTGGCAGTGCTGGAGGAACAGGTGACTTGATGGTCTGAGAGGTGTTTTCCAATCTAAACAATTCTGTGATTCCATGGTTCTGTGTCAATAGAAAAAAATCACTGATTTAAAACAAAGTCAGCTTTGCTGGAGAGTTTTGATTTTGAGATGGGAAAGTTATGGCCACCCCATGGCACTGCTCTCGGGATTTACTCTGCATGTGGGTTCCTTAGGGAGATCACCATGCTCTAATTAAAGCCCATGGAGAATGGGAATTGGTTTGGTGCAATTAGAGTAGGCAATAGCATTTAATGAGTGGGTCAGAGGATTTTCCATGCTGGTCATCCCTGATTTCTAAGACTGCTGTTTGGGGGATGCCATGGCTGGGCTGCAGGCAGTTGGGCACGGGAAGGGGAGCCCCTCATGTCTGATCCTATGTTTTGAGCAGGGAAAGGTGGGCTTGGTGAGCTCTGTACAAGAACTCAAATTCTTCTCCCCTGTACCCCTGACTTGTGTGCACAGTGGAGTTCTCAGGGTGGCTTAATAGAGGTTGAAGTTCAGGTGGTTCTCACCGTTTATTGCCAAAGCCCTGTGGGTTGTTTAATCGTGTTTTTTGGTAGCTGAGTGATGCTGGAGAACTGTCAGAATGATTTTTAACAGCTCCTTGGAAGCTGGAGCTGGGCTTTCCAGCACGCTGAGTGCTGCTGCTATGTAGGTAACGAGAAAATACCTGATTTTCAGTGACAATGAATGTCACACCGTGCCCTCTGATTTGCCTGAACATCCAATATTGCAATTAGACAGAGCACACTACACACAGATGACAAAACAATTAAACAGCAGTGAAACATAAAGGGAAAAAATTAACAAGTAACCAAATTCATTTGACACAGAGATCAAAACATATCGACGGTGTCTCGCAACTCTGATAATTCCATTGAGCTGTGCAGAGCTTAATGCTGATGCTCACACGCAACCTCTGATTAACATTAAGTGGGGCTGTCATTTTGACATAGCTGGATAAACCAATATTGAAAAATCTATTAAATATATCAGACTCGAAGAGGGAGCACAAACCTTATTATGTTATTTCAGCTGTAATTAGGTGGGAGATAAAATCATAAACAGGGAAGTTCAGTGAATATTCCTGTGATGGCACAGAGACACCTGGGTGTTGGTAGTTTTGGGGAGAGGCTGGAGGGGAGCCAAGGACTGCAGGGCTGAGGTGACTTTGGGAATAAGCACAGAACAGGTTTGTTACTCCAATGGTATGAGCTCCAGTCCTCCCTGAGACAATGACAGTTGTAATGAATGTCCTTGCATTTAACTAGAAATAGTATTCAGTGCTTTTAGAACCCAGAGCCTCCCTAATTGCTTCTTTGAATAGATAAACATTGCTATTTAGAAGGATTGCTTTAAGATGTTTTGCATTCTGTTCTGATTAATAATGGAGGTCACGCTACTAAAAACCTTCATATGTGAAAAGCGCAATTTTAAAAACAATTCTCTCGAGAAAACAAAAATCAAGACACCTTTTTAATTTTCAGGACTACTGAGGTGGAAAGCCAGGCCCTCCAGAGCAAGGAGGGGAAAGTTGAGGTTTCTTCAGCTAGAGTTTTGTGCACAGAGGACACAAGTTTAGTTTTATTATGTGGCCCCATTGTGTTGTTTCCATGCCAAGGTTGTGACTTGATCCAAGGAACTCAGTGCTGCACCCTGAGCCAGCAGCTGAAAGAGCAGCTTTAGAGGCTTTGAACACATTTGGTGTGGTGGGGACCAGAAAGTAGTTCTTTGGTTTCTTCTTGTTGAGGGGGATTTTACCTTGCCTCACTTCAGTTGTTGAAAGGCTGGTGTCTTGGTGTGGCTGAGGACTTGTGGAAGGTGGCTCCCACCTGGGATGCCGAATCCTGTCCAAAGATGCCTCTCTCCATTGGCAGCAGGAGCTGGCTAAACTCAGCTGAGAGGATTTCTAGCAGGGATATCTAGTTCCCATCCTGGTTTAATTCCATTCTGCTGGATGCCATTCTTTGGTGTCTCACCACCACTGCACTGCTGTGCAGGGAGCTGCTGCCTTTCCTGAGCATTTGACAAGTACAAACCCTGGGAAGAGGCGTTAAGCGTCCCACGTTTAGGCAGCGAGTTTGCAACAGGCAGCAAACGTGACTTTCCCAAATGGCACCGTAATGCATGACTAAGAAAATACTTCTCATCTTCTCAAAGCTTTTCCTTCCCCTCAGGTGTCTGGGAGCCCTGTGGTGAATGAGGGATGAGCAGCAGGGTGCTCCTCACAGCCTGCTCAGCATCCCCGGGAAGGAGCTCCTCGGCTCCCGCTGCGGTTCCGGGAGCTGGGGAGCTCCCTGGGAGCTGA
Organism: Phainopepla nitens; assembly: GCA_013400175.1. Lineage (NCBI taxonomy): Eukaryota > Metazoa > Chordata > Aves > Passeriformes > Bombycillidae > Phainopepla > Phainopepla nitens. The sequence continues at coordinate 710,098 of VXBQ01006672.1, forward strand.
TGGGCACCTTGCCATTAGCTTCAGCCAAGCCAGGATTTTATCTCCATCATGCAGCCCTGCCTCCTTCTCTGTCCAATGTTTGAAGTAACTGAGGCATAAATTCAGTTCTGATGTTGGTTGGTAAGTAGTCAAAACTGAGTTTCTGCCAAACCAGGATATATTTTCAACTATATTTAAAAGGGTTCCATCCCAAGAGGTCAGGACCTCTTTCTAATAAAGTTTATGATAATAGATTTAACTTCTATTAGTGTATTTGCCTTAATGTTTGCAGTAAAGAGGTGCCTCAAGAAATAGAAATGATTTATGTCAGGTATAGAATGCTTTGCTCTGTCCTATGTACTTTAGTGTTGGAAGAATGAACAAATAGTCTGTGAATAAATAAGGGAATATTTATATTCTTTCTGGATCTCAACCGCCTGACATGTTTCCTTCTGGAATGCCAATGAGTTCTGAATAATTCCTGCAGGCCATCATTAATCCTGCCTCCTCCTTCTCCTTTGCTCAGAGCAGGGGACACCTAGCTCAGATATTATCAAACTTGTGGCCATTGGGTGTGCATTGGAGCTGCCTGAGTTACAGCCAAGCAGCTGGCCAGCAGTCTGAAATGTCCCTTGTGAGAGCGGACTTGTTGGCACGCAGAGTACCATCAGCACCTCCACATTTTGGCAGGGGCATGTGCAGCTGAGGGGCAGAGAGCTGGTGGGGGCTCGGTGCTGGGGAAGAGGACTGGCAGGTTTCACACCTCACCTCTTCATCATTGCAGAAGATAGAGAAGAAAGTTTGAAAAGAGGACAGGGGACACTGATTTCTCTGGGGCACAAATCTGGTAGCAATCTCTGCAAGCAGAACTTCATCCTGGTGCTGGATAAATACTTGTGGGATAACATAATGTGTAGTAAGAAGTCACAGAGTGTATTTCCAGGTGGACAGTGATTTTTGAAGCCCAACTCTTTTTTATGGGGCCAGGAAATAGCAGAGCAGGAAGAGTTGTGTGGACATTTAGATGCTTTTGTGACGTGGTTTTATTTCAGAGTAGCTCTGGTGGTCTCACCTGTAGCACAGGAACAGCCACCTTCTCTTGCTCCATCACCAAATGTGCACAGCCAAGCTCAGAGCTGCTGGCTGGACATCTGAAGACAGTGGTGACACATCTCATGGGGTCTTGTCTCTTTCTGACTCTGCTTATCTGTGTGTCCTCTGCAGCTGCTGTTAGTGGGACTCCAAGTAAGGGGTGCACAGTACAAGCATTTTACAAACTGACTGCAGAGCTGAGCCCAAAAGCCCAGCCTGGAAGGCAGTCCTGAGCTGATAGAGTTATGAGGAATGTGTCTCTGACTTCTGAATACGTGGATATAATCTTACTTGCTGAAATGCACCAATAGAAATGTAAACACAAGTGATCATTAATTTTATTCCAGGTTTTTTTTTTTTTTTTCCTTTTAAGGAAGCTTGGAAGTGCTGTAAATTTGGATTTGAACCATCAGTGACTAGAGTTCAAAACATGGGCTTGACTCTTAACAAGATTTATATGTGTACTTAATGATTCTCTTGAAAGAGTTTCCAGCTGGAGCCTTGCTGTCATTAGATTTGAAGCATGTGTTAGGGTACACGTCAAGTACATGTATGAGGGCTCCTAATTCCCATTAATGCAGAAGGAAGAACTGCACTGGCTGTGAAGGAAAAATGTCTCTGGCTGTTTGAATTGAACGTACTATGGAGCCTGCTGGACACGCAGCAAGACCCAATCCTCGTCTTTCCTTGTTTCCAGATTAACTAAATACAGCTAGAAGGATTTGCCAGCGATTTAAAAATCCACTAAAAGCAAGCTGTCACATTGGAAAGTAACTTTGCAAGGACCGTGGCAGAAATCTGCAGGACACAGGGTGTGTGCCAGGAGCAGGAGGGCTGAGAGCACCCGCAGCAGCAGGACGTGCAACAAGCTGTCATGTGCCTGCCTGGTGGGGATCCTCCTCAGCATCACAAATTCTCCTAAGCCTACTCATTTTGAGAACAATGAATTTATTTATTGCTTTCAAATATTATTAGGCTCAGAAGAACTGTAAGGCTTTAAACAGTGAACCGTGCCCATTCGGATGGAAAGCAGAGATGGGCTGGTTCAGGGCCTGTGCTGCTGGGAGAGCTGCTTGCAAGGATGGAGCTTTTGCAGGGAGGGTGAGGAATAGCTCAGGGAGAGAAAAAAGAAGTCTGAGCCCATAAATGGGAAATGTTGGTGTTGGTGTGCTCAGGATTAACTGCAAGGCATATGGCATGTAACTGCAGTCAGGGATGATTTTCCAGCTACTTTATGTATTTGTTCTTTGGGAAGGTAGATGAAATAGCGAGTGTTTAGTTAGAACCCAGCCTGCTCTTCCCTAGGCTGGTTATTACTCCACGACTGACAGAAGTGCTGAAGAACAGCTAGACCTCCTGCTGCAGAAAGGAAGCAAGGAAATCAACAAGCAGACAGAAGTGACCCTGGAGATTTGCTTAGGGTATCAAAGATAACAGTTTTCAACCCCTCAAGGTACAAGCCCTGCCCTTCTCCCAGCAGTTTGGAGTCCACCAGCACTTCCCAGGCCTTCTGCAAAGTGGTTGACTGTGAATGTCCCGCTGAGACTGCAGCAGGAGATGGTGTAGGTGCTGCATACCAGGGTAACTCTGTTGCTCCAGGCTTCAGGAGTGTGTGTTTTGCCAGGAGGAAACACCTGGGTCCCGAAGGCTCTTCTGGATCCTGCTGGGGCAGGGCTGCGGTGGTTTGATTTCTTTCCTGGAAAGCATCGAGCCCCTGGGTGCTAGAGCTGTGCAGGAGAAGAGTCCCCGTGGTGCTGTGCTCCTGCTCCTGCCTGGCTCTGGAGCTGAGCATTCCCAGTGAGATTCCCACGCCTCTGTCTGCACATGGACTCCGGTGCAGCCCTGGGGGAGGATTGTTCACCCACCGTGCTCACTCAGACTCACAGCAGCCTTTATTTATACAGCCACTGCCTCCTCCAAGCAGGCTAAAAATAAAAGGCTTGCTCTGAGTAAGCAGATCGCGGTGTCTGTGAGATCCCCGTGATGTAACTGCGGGTTTTTTTCCCTGCTGCGGGAGCCGGGCTCGGCCCGAGCAGCCCCTGCCGAGGAGCAGGGTGTCTGGGGAGCAGCGAGCCGAGCCGGGGCTGTGCAGAGAGCTGACAAGGTGACAAGTGCCACCTCCCACGCCCAGGCACTTGTGGAGAGGCCCCGTGGCACAGAGAAGTTCACAGTCATTGACTGCGATGGGTAGCAGCTCCAATCACGCCCCAAAGCTGACAGAGAAAAGAACATTTCAGTGCAGAGCCGTGTCAGGAAGAGAGAGGCTCAGAGCAAGGCAGCCTGACAAGTGCTAAAAGGGCCTGCAATCTGCATTGTGTCATCATTAAAGTGGCTGCCATTAGCTGGCGATGCACATTAGGGAGTCATACCAGGCACATCCAGCCTTTTGCTCCAGTGCCCTGAGATGCTTAGGAAAATCAGGTGGTTTCAAGGAGCCCCTAATCACGTTATGCTTTGCACTGCAGAAGTTAGACCTGAGCTGGTGACATCAGGGTCTGGAGAGCTGCTGTGTCAGGTGATGCAGAAACAAAAGGACTGTCCTCTGCTTGGCCAGAGGAATTCCCCAGCCAAAATAAATCCACCACCTCTCAAACATAAAAGCAGTGATGGAAGCTGAAGGATAGGGAAACCAGACTGCACATCCAGGGTGACAAAAGCAAAATGCAGTGAGTACTGCCCAGTTCTGTGTTCTCTTGGTCACCAAGTTTAGCAAGTCAGCTTTGATTTGTATAATTAATAATTAATAACCTAAGTTGCTCTCAGGGAAATTCAGTGGGAGAAGAGTTCTTGTTAGCTCCATTTTAAAGCTTTGCAGAAATTCTGGGGCTTGGGGTGATGTTTTATAGAGTGCCTCTTCATTTTCTTGAAGACCTTGATGCATGAGCTCTGCAGACTCCCCTTTGCAAGCGCTTTCTGCTTGGGCAGTCAGAGAAATGAGTCCTCACCTTGTAACGCTGGTCTCCCAGAGATCACAGCATCATTTTTCCTGGCAGTTCATTTTCCAGATACTTCTCTCTCAGAATCACCCCAAAATAGGAAAAGAAAAGGCAAGACTCATCCAGTGGGTGACATTTGTTCCTGTTCCTTTCTCTGCTGCTGATACTGAGCTGTGCAGAACAGAAACCAAGTGGTTGTCAAACTGTTTGCCCTGGGATGACTCTGTGGCAAGAAGTTCCATGAGCTAATGTACTTACACTGAAAATTGTATTACCTCTGTGATTCCACCAGCTCCCTTTTGCTCTTACAGAGAAAGGAGGTCTTTTGGGGTCATTTTCTGATGCTTTCAGCAACTGAAGAGATATAATTGCCAAGGAAACACCCAGCTGTAAGGCAGCCGAGCTGCCAGGGCCTGAGTGGAGATGGCTGAGCAGCTGTGAAAGCACAAAGGGTGGAGGTGATGGGAAGGGAGGAAGTGAGAGAGAGCAGGACACGCTGAGTATGATGGAGTTGAGAAAGGGCTGCTTTTCTGGGAGCTCTCTCTGCTAGTGAGTGGGGAATGTGGAGTGGGAAGGGAGGCAGGCCACGGTGCTCCCAGGATCCCATCTCTCCCCATGTGCTGCCCAGCAGGAGCTGCAGGGCTTGTCCAGAGCTGGGAGCTGCTGTCCCATGGCATGGGGACAATTTCCTTGGACCTGGTGCCACATCAGCTCCCTTACAGCCTTCTGCAGCCAGGCCTGCTCCTGGCTCTGCAAGAAGCTGCCAAACCAAGGCATTAATGGTACTCTGTGGAAGGGATGGAGGTATCAGAGGATCAGTAAAAAAAAAATGGATTATTATAGACCTTCTGATAGTACAGAAATCTTTGTAGCTGACTGTTACTGAAGTAGAATTTTGTGTAATGATGAGAGTAGACATTAGTATACACCAGACATGAGATTTTACAATCAATTTTATTAATTTTAATTGATTATAAAATAATGGGAGATACATTTAAGAAGACTTTATTTCACTTTAATTATAATATGCTTAATTATTATAAATTTGATGGTGCAATAAAGGTATTAAAATAAATAGAACAGTAGAGGTTCTCATTAAAATTGCATCTGACCTCTGTGCACTGATATGTGCTGGAGTGAATGCAGTAAAATTGGCTGCAATGTGGGAGCAGTGGGAGCTATTAATTCCCAATTCACAGGTCTTGGCAAGCATGATGCAAATAAAGTCAAACTTAACTATCTGTCTCACACTGAAGACCAGAGAGGGCTCTGCTGAAAGAACAGTAGCCTGTGAATCACTGAGGATTCCAGTTGTGCAGCTGCTGCAGACGTGGGGCTTGTGGCACTGAAATTTTGGACACTTCATAGAAATTGAAATGATGCCTTTCACAGCAGTGTAAGATCCACACTCACAGGTGTGCTGCAACTGCTGTGGCACAAGTGTTTGTTTCAGAGCATGATTTAGACATTAGGGTGCTTATCCTGACCCTCAGCAGTTGGACTGGAAATCTCTCAAGAGCAAGTGTTTGAAGGCTATTTTAGATTTTCACTGCCAGACCCAGAGAACATTTTGCAATCTGGAAACAAGCAATGATTGAGGGCCAAATTTGCAATTTTTAATTTTCCTTTGGATGGGGAAGAAATTTGCTTTGCTTCTGTGGTGTGGAAATTGTCTCAGTGAGTTGTTTCCCGTCCCCCCATATCCTCAGGTGAGCACACAGCATGGAGCAGGGTAGAAACATGAAGCCCTCCACCAAGTTCAAGTAGCAGTGCTGCTGGGCTCACTGCTGTCTCCCCTGGACAATGCTTGCTGTGTCTGAATGCCCTGAGGAAAAGCTGAAGCAAGTTTGTGTATGTCACTGCTTTGAAAATGTGGATTTTGATTTTTGCAGTGGACAGTGACCCCACAAAAGCCATTGGGAAGTTATTTTAAACCTGTTCACATATTCCTGAAACATTAGACTGCATAGATTGGAAAGGAGGATGCTACAATGGTTGTAAGGAACCTGGTGTATTATAGGCCAGTTGTTTCCACTGAGATGTACAAAAAAGCAAGCACTACTTTTCTGTGGTTTTATAAAGGTGAGCCTGGCTGCAGGATGGGGGCTGGCACTCGGCTTCCTCCTTCACTGTGAATGTGGTGGAGGAATGGTAATTTCCACATTAAATGTGAAGGAGGCATTTTATCCTATGGCAACAGCACCTGCTTTGCATTGATCTGGTGAGAGGGCAGGAGCACTTTCTGGGAGTGAGGAATGGCCCTCAATAGGATATTCCTGTCTCTGAATGCAAAACTCCTATTTCTGCTTGCTACAGCCCATATATTCAGACTCATTTTTGCATGGCACTTAAATGGACCTAAATATTTCACCAGCTAGCAAGATAACACTACAGCTTGTTTGGTATTTGGTAATCAGTTATTAGGACAGGACTTCAGTGAAATAAAATATGAGGGCAAAGGAAAGTAACGTGCCTGTGGCATTAGAATGCTGTTAGCAAGCTTGAGGCATATCAGAGAGATTGGTCCTGGGAGTAACATTTGCTGTCTTACTGCTTTTGAACCTTTTTTTTTTTTTTTCATTTGCCTGTTTCTGAGGTCTGGGATTTATCCTGAATTTAAGAACTGACAAGTTTTGATCATTTGAATAGGTATCACTGTTCAGCAGGGAATACATGTGCCAGCTGAGTTGTCTCTTAAAGCCAATTTGTACTACCAGTTACATGAGATGATTTCTCGAGACTGTAATGTATTTCAGCTCTGGATTCTCCACCTGTACTGCAGCTGTTCCTCTCCTGTCCTCCCCACCTGAACTGTCCTCTCCCTTCCCCACCCAGTGCCCAGACACCTGGCCATGTTCTTTGATGAGGATACACACAGAACACAGAAAAACGACACGGCAAGGTTGAGAGGCTGACTCGGATTTACTACAGCAGAGCACTCTTAGAGCTGAAGTAATTTCTTAATCCCAACCTCATTGCTTTGTGCTGAGCTCGTGCAGTTTGTCTTCATGTAAGCAGAACCACCCCTGCTGCAGAATCTCCAGCATTTCAGCATTTAGCAACTCCTTGAGCTTCTCTCTATATAAATGATGGCTCAATTCCAGTGTCTTCACTGTGCTGAAGAGCTGAAGAACTGAGTTCATGGTTACTAACACTGGTGCACAAATCAGAATTATTTCTAGGTAATGCCTATAAAGAAGAATTTTGCACTGTAGTAGTGCTTGTTCATGAGACCTTCTCTGATGATGACATTTATGCTCTTTGGTAGGATGGCTGTGAACTGTAAATGTGGGAAGAGATGCCCAAGGCTTGGATTCAAGTTACTGGTACTCTGAGTTCCACACACTTAGACTTTCGTCTGTTTGGAACGTGGCTGTTTGCTGTTGTGCTCCTGAAGAGTTGTTTTTGTGGGAAGTTGGGGAGGGAATGGTTGGTTTCAAGCTTTCATCTGAAAGATAAAGACTGTCCATCCCTTATATCTACACAGATGTACATTATACATGTACAAGTGACGCATGAATCCTGAAGAAGTCGGTGGGAGTGGAGGCAAATTTTGCTGGCTGGCCAGAGAAGCTGCCTGCCCTCTTAATTAGAGAAGACATTTACCAAATTTTGCCTCCCAGTTATTGCCTTTCTGGGGAGATGCACTCTCTGGCTGCTCCACAGAGATACAGTGGCAGTCACTGCTGTCTCCAGGGCTTGTAGAGAGGTACACAAGTTATCCATGAGCTGTGGAGCTGCACAGCCCACATGGCCAGTCCAGCCAGGCAGCCCTGGCACGAGCTCAGTTAGTCCCTGCTCATCCGCAGCTAGTCTGGGTTTGTCTGTTTGAACAGCAAGTGCCATGTCTGTCACAAAACCCATAAATAAATCAATCTGCAGCCCTGCCAGTAACACACAGAACACATGACATGCTCGGCCATACTTCCTTGATCCTTGTGGACCCAATTTTACCCCATTTCCCATGCATCTGTCCATAAAGAAGAACCATGAAGGGGAAGGAATGGCAGGAATGAAACATTTGAAGAATGCTTTCAACGGGCCCATTAAACTATCCTGCTGGAAACTGTAGCCTGGTGTGATAGGTCTGGTTCAGATTTTCCATGTATTTGAAGTCTTATGTTGAAGAATGAAGCCTCTGTTTTAGAGAAATGAGTCCCTAAGTGGAAAAAGAAAGAGCCCAGCTGTTAGTAAGGCACTTAAGGTTATTTTGCTCTTTGTTGGCTTTTGTTTTGTTTTAAATCCTTCCGGCAAGTGTAGCTGATACTGCTGGCTCTTAGAGAAATCAGTGCTGGCCGAGTGGAGCTCAGCTCGTGGGTGGTGAGGTGGGGAACCTCGGCAGGGGACAGGCTGCAGTGTCCGGGTGTCTTCCTGCAAAGCCTGGCACTGCAGGCGTTAGGGTAAGGATGTCAGCTACATCCCTGGTATCTGCAGCAACAAAAAAAAAGAAATGAGAGACCAGAATGTTCAGGAGAAGTTCAGTGTTTCCAAAGTATTGGTTTGAATGGGTTGAACTTTGCCTGGTGGGAGAAACATCCATCTTTTGGTGCATTTTTGCAATCAATCTTGTGGCTCTAAATCCATCCAGTTACAAAACAAATGCTTCAAGTCTTTGAGCTCTTGGTGGTACCAGTGACCATTTTAACGATGCTTTGCCCTTGCTCCCTGTGAGTGCCAAGCCGTGGGTGAGCCTGTGCTGTGCAGGAGACAAGGATGGCTTTTGTGGGTCCTGGCATAGTTACTCGTCTGCTGCCCGAGGGAGGGCCAGGGCAGCCCTTGTTATCAGGCTGTCAGAGGAATTACCAATCAAGTAGTTGCATGAGCAGCAGGATGATTGAAGGCTGGTTTCCGATGGACTTTTATCTGGTAATTGATTTCCTCTGTGGGTTTGTGCTGTCTAATGAGGTGTGAGCTAACAGCCAGCCTTTCCCGTGGTGGGAGGTGAGAGAAACCAGGCGCCTTTCCCTGCACGGCTGCAGGCTCCTCACTGAACTCCTGGGAACTTGGCACCGTGGAGACCTCTGCCCTGCTGTCACATTGACTTGAAATTAGTGGGTTTCAAAAGTTATTAGAAGGGGGACAGATAGGGAAACGCACGCAGGCAGGATGAACTTCTGTACCCCCGGCTCTTTGAAAATTAAGCTTTAAAAAAAAAAAAAAAGGAGAAATTGCTTTGGTCTTAAAAGTTTCCTTCGTCTGTGTTAATCCTGGGATGGGGGAATGGGCAGGGAGGGGTTGGAGAAGGCAGGGCAGGAAAACCTGGTGATTATCATGATTGTAAATGCTAAAATACCTTATTGTCCTAACTGCTGAGAAGTGTGTTGGTAACTGCTGAGGTTCCCAAGGACTTGAGCAAATAAACAAAAAACAGAGTCCTGGAGCCATAATTTGGGAGTGATTTAGTTTCTGGTGCTGTGAGAAACCGGAGAAAGCTTCTCCCTGCTTGTTGCTCAGCTTTCCTGGGCTTGGCTGATCCCTGCCTGCTCTCCCTGAATAACCATTTGCTTGCAAGACTGGAAGTAGGTTGGATGTGCTGGCCCTATTGGAACAGGGAAGAGCAGTATAATGGCTATTAGCACTTGAGGATTGGGAAAAACTTTGGGAAAAACTTTTATCCCTGGAATACCTGGAACTTGGGAACATAAAACTTGGGAACCCTAAATGCTTTATTAAGCCCATTCAGCTTTAAAAGAAAAGTCCTTAAACGTTTGGATACAGTATAGAATTGTCCTTTCATCCATGAAACAGTCTGTATCCTCAGGCATCCATATGGTTAATAGTGTTAGCCCCAGTGGAAAGCCTCTGGAGGCACTGCTGACTGCACTGAAGAGCGCGGATCATTTAAACATTAACAGCTTTGGTTATTAATTATTGTGGAAAACGTGGGGGTGGAGAATGCTGAACTGGAAGTGTTGTCCCACGCTGTATTCTTCCCTTGCTGCATTATCAAATCCATTTCTGCTGTCAGTTATTTTGCCTCCTGCTTGGCTTCCAGGTTTTCACTTGACAATGATGATGGTGTCTTTTCTGTAAGGTGTACAGATGATAGGCTTTAGCTTCATTTAATTTCGTGTGAGCTCTGCTTTCAGCCAGGAGGAAAATGTCTTGTAGGAGTTGTGCCCCGGACACATCCTGAGGGAAGGAGCAGCCTGGGGAGGCCCTGGGGGCTCTGGGGGCTCTGGGGCTGGGGCTGTGCCCGTGGTGCTGCTGCCCAGCCCCTGTCTCTGCCTGCAGCTCCCTGAGCTGGCCCTGGCACAGCCTGGCACAGCTCCCACAGCCCTGGGCACAGCTCCCACAGCCCTGAGCACTGCTGGAGTCCAGGCACGGAGCTTCCTGCCCTGGGGGTTTGAGCAAGGAGTGGCCAGGGCAAGAGAGGTGTGCAGAAGCTCGGGACTCCAGAACAATGAACTAATATGATTATGTTGAAGTTATTTGCTGTTTATATTAAGTGCTATTTATGCATTTTAAGACTATTGTTTATGCGATTACGCATAAATGGATTGGTGCCTTTATTCTGTCCACACAACATTCAGACTGTCTTCAGGAAATATGATCAGTTACAGGTCAGTGCTTCTCTGCACATTGTTATCAAAGTCTTTACTGTCTTAGTATTCTGTTTTTCAGTTTTTTCCTTCCTAATTTAGCATAATTTATGTTTTAGTAACGTTAGTGAATTCCAGAGTGCTCTGATAAGGAACTCTAAAAATGGTTTGGCTGGAGCACACTGTGGCCTAAGCTCCTCAGATACTTTGCCACGGAGGTGTTTTCCCCCTGGATACACAGAAGGGTTTGGAGCCCTGTGTCTTCACCTGGGGCCTGCTCCTTGGACAGTATGGCCAGAAGCATCACACCACAGGTGCTGGGGACCGAGCACATGGAAAATCAAACCTCTCTGTTAGTGCTGGAAAGAGAGACTTGAACTCCTCAAGAGCTTGGCCTCCTTCAGTGTTGATACCTTACAAATATGCCCCATGTCAGTACTCAGAGAGCTTCAAGTCCTTGTCACCAGCAGCCATGTATTTTGAATACCTTTGCTTCTTGGATTTGGGTCAGTCTTCAGCAAAGCCCGTCCTGGCAGCAGGGCTGGGCTCTGGAGGATGGCCAAGGTGACTCACCCACTTGGTGGTGAATAAGCCCTGCCTCTTGCTTCATTTGCATCCAGCTAATATAGCTGTAATTACTGAATTGTGTTTCCTGGACACTTGAAAATAATTTAGCTCCATATAAAACTAATGTGTCTTGCCAAATTTAGGCTTAAAATTGTTTCTACGGTTGAGTGCAGTAATCTATTAGATTTAAGGGTTTTTTAAAAAATATTTTACTAGCGCCTGGCTTGATTGACTCACAATGTTGTAAGGCTTATTTGTGGAGGGGGTATAGAGATATTAAATGAATTTGGAATTAAGTAGGTGCTTTACTTGAGCCCCAGTGATCCCAGTGATACGGAGTCTGGGCATGCAATATTGTTCCTGGCTTATTGAAACTGAGTGGAGGTATAAGCTATAAGAATATGAGAGACTGGATTTTTGAGGGGTTTATTTTTGGTGCTCTTTCAGCAAAAACTAGGCTTATGTGAATAGTGTGCTTAAAAAACTACTTTTCACTCCTGCTCTCCTATTAGTTAATGGCAGTATTCAGTGGAGGTTAGAGAGAGGGATTTGTGAGTAGCTGATTCCCCACCTTGTCAGGAGAGAAGGTGAAAGTTCAGGAGGCAAGCAGGTAACTTCAGGTACAGAAGGCCACTGAAGATGCAGGGGGGATGAAAAAAGTACTGAGCAAGTCGTGGCATAAATCTGCTGTAGGAGAAGGGCTTTGGAGACCTCAGTGCTGTTCACACACAGGCACCTTGACTTGCCTTTGTGTTAAGAAGTCCACATGTCCAGAGGGATGTAGCTTGTACCTGGACACTGGCACTGTGGGCTGGTTTGGGAGCTCTGTGAATTCAGTTTGCATGGCTTCTTTCTGGTTTGTGAGTCATAATTAATGATAATGATGAGCCCTGGATTCAGAACCAGAGGAGTGCTTGGATGTGGGTGTGTGCAGCTCCAGGGACTGCTGCCATCGGGCTGGGTCTGCAGGACAGGCAGCCACTGACAGCAACCCAGTGTCCTTGTCAACAGCACGATTGGGCACACAATCACTGCATTTGTGTAGGAAGAATTTCTGGGGAAAGCAGATAGGATTTTTTTGGAAGAGGTCCTTACTGTGCATCCTTATTTTTTCATATGTTGAAGGGTTTTCAAGGTTGCCTTCCAGTTTTAGATGCTGAGTGAGGATGGAATTATGTACTGTTACGTCAGATTTTCATGCTTGTAGGGGTGGTTCCTGTCTTTTTCTTTTTTAAAAAATGATTTCTGGTGCACTGTTTGGTGAAGTGTCCACACGAAGATTTGTCTCAAATGCTGTGTCATGAATAGGCTCATGGGGCTCCTTTGCTGGCTGAGTTGCTCAGTCAAGCTTTCAGTGTGACTGAACGGTCAGTGCTGGGAATTGCAAGTGTTGGGATTATAGATGTTCCTACATCTGTATTCCTATGTTCCTAGATGTTCCTAATGCTGTGTTCTCTACTGCAGGAAAAGGTCTTTTGCTGTTAATTGATTTATAATATTTTTTCTGAGATAAAAATGGATGCCTCTCTTTGAAAGTGTTTAAGTTGCACGTGTGGCCACATTTGGAGATAAATCCCTCACGTGTCCGTGCATATGCACAAGTGTGCATGTGTGCAAGCCATGCAAGTGCCCACATGGAAGTGTGTACAGCTGCTGGGCATTTGGCCCTGTATTTTTGGATTTTACAAGGAAGGACATATTATGGAAGTGTGTATTGTATTAATACATCTGCTAAAGGACATAAAAAAATGTCGCAGTGATGCTTTGTATGGAATGGAAATCCTGCTGTTAACATCCAAACCCCACACAGCTCTGCCTGGAAAGGAGCCATCCATCAAGTAGACCCCACCTTGGACAGATTGCTATCGATCATAAACCCTCTGTCCCCACCACTGGGGGGGCTCAGCATCCCCAAGCCAGCAACCTCTGCTGTATTCCTGTCACCGTTAAGAATGGGACTTGAATTATTCAGAAAATCTGAGTATATCACTACTCTGTTACTTATTTATTTCTTTGCACCGAGCAGTTTTTGTTTTGCATATGCAGCAAAGCAGGAGCCTTCCCCTGACCTTGCAGGGTTTCAGACATAGATGAAGGTGCGTGCGTGTTCTTTAAGGCAGCTTGGAATTTATGGTGTTTGAAGAGACTCTGGCTCCAGTGTGGGTTGTTGGCAGCAGTGCTGATAATCACAATGTGATAGCAACTGGGCTCTATTATTTCAGATGTGCTTAAATCTTATTTTCTTGTGCTGTAAGATTATGTCTTTGCAGACTACCAGAACTCAGAAGGGAGAGAGGAAAACAATACCAAGCCAGGAACCTTTCTTTTAGGAGGTTACTAGCATAAATCTTTTCTGTTTTGTTTTTAATCACCTCATATATTTCCAGATCTTAGGTAGAATGGGTGAGCTGTTCATAGGGTGTACTGGTTGCTTGTCTAAAGCCCATTTGTATGAAACAGAGCACTCTTGTCTTCCAATCTGTTGGGGCAGTACCTTGTTAATTCCCTGGATTAGCAGACCTCTCGTGTATGCTTGCATTTTGAGAGTTAGCAAATCTGGTGAACAAATGTTTCACAAAAGCCAGGAAAATGCATCACAAACACTGTTCCATCTCTTCAATATTCACTGTAATTGCTGCCAGTCATATTCTGTGGAGAATACAGTAGTGTATCTCTTGTACACGCAGTAGGAGTGTAGTAGTACATGTCCTCAAGCATTTGTTTCTGAACCACAGTGAGAGTTAACAGCAGCAGCAAAATGTTCTGCTGATGTATGGTTGATCAAAAAATGTGTAGTAATGCCATCCCTAACATGTTTACATCGAAGATTTGCTTGGTTATTGGGTGTGCAGCCATGCATTGGCAGCTGGGATCCCCGTGGGGCCCTGCAGACACACACTGGGGTCAGACAAACAGAGCCCTCAGTGACACCTGC